>PVHT020000142.1:1290074-1385688 GCA_004024745.2 Catagonus wagneri | reverse complement strand
AAAAAAAAAAAAAAAAAAAAAAAAAAAAAAAAAAAAAAAAAAATCAGCATGGTCAACACTGAACTGGTCATCTCTACACCTGTTGCTCTTTCTAGTCTCATTATTTTAAATAATTACACCATCTAATCACCTAAGTTGGGAATGACCCTCAGAACCCTCATCATTAAATCCTTCCCTCAATAATTTACTATTAAGCCCTGTAGATTCTGAATCCTAATTATCCCTCAATTAGGCATTTCCCTCCTCCATTGCAGAGGCTTCATTATTTTTCACTTGTATTATACCTCTGCTACCAGCCTAGCTGATTTTGGCTCACTTGTCCTTTTAATGTTTATGTTTTTAAAAAAACACTTGATATTGAAGGTAAAATTACATAGGTTTTGGTAAAATCCTCCTGGGGGTACTTATCAATTGTGATTCTGCAATTTATTTAATATTTCTGAGCTTCTATTTTATCTTTAATGGACAAGAAAAATTTCACCCTTACAAAGTTGTCATGTATAAAAGTGCCTACCTCTTGGTAAGCACTCAATATTATTATTACTGTTATTATTATCATCCAGTTTTACTGATATTATTATAATTCATCTAAGCTTAAACCCATTCAAAGACTCTCCATTACCATAATGATAAAATTGCCTTTCAAGGCTTAAAATTGGCTTTAAGTATAGTCTAATTCTTCTACTTCTCTAGCCTCATCTTTCTATACTTTCTGATAGAAGCTCTAATTTTAGTCAGGTGCTTTCCCTTCTCCTTCTGACATAGTCAATTAACTACCCACAGGCCTCTCGAAAAGTCATTTCAAAAATTACCCATTCAGAGGGCTAAGGGGAAGGGATCCACAAGGAAAGACCACAAAGGGTCAAGAGAATTTTGTTGAATACTGACAGTTCCATATCTTAATTGGCGTGGAGTTTGCATGGATGTGTATGTTTGTCAGTCAACTACAGAGTTAATTAATCCATTTTATTGGATGTAAATTATACCTCAATAAATTGACTAAAAATGATTCCATATAGAAACTCTGCTGTAACTCCTCTCTCCCTGAGCTAAGTAGGCATATGTGAATTTCCATAGCACATGCATATACTCTCTTCATAACACCTATTCTTCTATTGTTTTGCTAAACACTAGACATACTATGAATCCCTCCGAAAACTCTAGAACATACACTTTATATCTCCAACATCTAGTATAAGGGCTCAAAACAAAACAGGACTTCAAAGAATATTTATGGAATCAATGAATGAATTATAAATTGAGATTATGACTATAAATTCAGATTAAAATTTGGCAATGTGGAATTATGTGATTAAACATTTACAGTTTTAATGAAGGGTTAGGAGCACATGTAATGCTGTGTAATATGTAGACACAAAGATTAGAAATGCCACACACAATTGCTAATAATATATGCGCAACCCCATCATGAATTAATTATGTTTATATTAATGCTTTGTCATTAAATCTTACAATCAGTGCATATTGCATGGAGGACATTCTTTTTTTGTGAGAAACAAAGAAGTAAGGATCAATTAAAAACTCATCTATTTATTACAAAATAATCTCAGTGCAGTAATGAGTATCAAGAACATCTTGAAAACTATGACCAGAAAATGGAATACTAATGTCAACGGTATTGTCCCTTCCAAATATACCAGGAAAAACTTAATAGAGAAGGAACCATAATTTCCACTGTACCAAGGCACTTTTACAGAGGTCACTGCTGATACATCCAGAATGCATTATATATACCAAGGCATGTGATCCTTATATGCCTACCAGCAGGTAATGTTCCTAAAGATTACAGATGGTACTGGGGGCATTATCTTATAAAAGATAGACTATAAGATCAAATGACCCAGCTTTCAGAGGACATATTAGCAGTATCATTTATAACTTAGTTTGATAAACCACTCTCAAAGTATCCTTCTCTTGGATGAGAGAGATATATAAAATCCAACATTTTCTACTTTAATAGTTTATGTGTATCTTATATGAACTCAATTGTCAAATAAGAAAATGTACATAAAAGATGATGTATAATATTGGGTCACAGTTCCTTTGTGTTAGACAAGAGAGACTCTTATTTCAGATGTACCAGCTATTGTTCCTTCCAAGTATACTTTCTCTGAAAGAAAAAAGCTCTAGCTTTCCCACTGACAAACTGTTAACACATATTTAAACTCACGTGACCTAACTTCTTCCACAGATTAGACCAAAATCAACATATGATCCAAGGATAGCCAATTTTCAGATTTTTTTTTTAATTCAGATACAGTTGATTTACAGTATCATATTAGTTTCAGGGGAACATCACAATGATTCAGTATTTTTACAGATTATACTCCATTAAAAATTATTACAGGATACTATAATTCTCTGTGCTACACAATAATTTTTTTTTGCTTCTCTATTTTTTACATAGTAGCTTATATCTATTAATACCATACCCCTAATTTGGCCCCTCCTTCCCTCTCCACTGCGGTAACCACTTTGTTTTCTGTATTTGTGAGTCTCTGTTTTGTATATATGTTTATTTGTATTATTTTTAAAATTCCACATATTAATATTATATGGTACTTCTCTTTGACTATCTGGCTTATTTCATGAAGCATAACATTCTCTAGGTCCATCCGTACTGCTGCAAATGGCAGAATTTCATTCATTTTATGTATAAGTAATATACTACATTCGTGTGTGTGTGTGTGTGTGTGTGTGTGTGTGTGTCTTCTTTATCCATTTGTCTGTTGATGACATTTGAATTGTTTCCACATATTGCCAATTGTAAATGTTGCTATGAACACCGGGGTGCATGTACATTTTAAAATTATTGTTTTATTCCCAGATATGTATTCAGAAGTAGAAACGCTAGATCATATGTAGTTCTATTTTTAGTTTTCTGAGAAACCACCATAGTGACTGAACCAATCTGCATTCCACCATGTGTACAGTGTACTTTCTTCCACATCCTCTCCAATATTTGTTATTTTTAGACTTTTTGATGTTGGCCATTGTGACAGGTGTGAGGTGATATCTCCATGTGGTTTTGATTTGCAATTCCCTGATGCTTAGTAATATTGAGCATCTTTTCATGTTTCTATTGACTATCTGTATATCTTCTTTGGAAAAACAACACTTCAAGTCTCTTTCCCACTTTGTAATTGAGTTTGTTTTTTTGAAGTTGAGTTGTATGAGCTTTTTATACACTTTGAATACTACCTCTTTATCAATCATATCATTTGAAAATATATTCTATTCCAGAAGCTGTCTTTTCATTTTGTCAATGGCTTCCTTTGTTGTACAAAAGCTTTTAAGTTTAATTAGGTCTCATTTTTTTTTTTTTTTGCTGTTATTCTTTTGCCTTAGGAGATAGATCCAAAAAGTATTTCTGTAATTTATGTCCAAGACTGGTCTATGTTCTCTTCTAGAAGTTTTATGGTTTCAGGTGTTATACTTATGCCAGGTGTTATACCATTTTGAGTTTATTTTTGTATATGGTGGGAGGTATTATTCTAAAATCGTTCTTTTACACATAATTGTTGTCCAGTTTCCCAGCATCACTTGTTGAAGAGACTATCTTTTTTCCACTGTATATCTTTGCCTCCCTTACAGGTCAGTATCTTAGATGAATACAGATACAAAAAAAATCATCAACAAAATATTAGTAAACTGAATACAAAAATATATAATACCTCTCATCAAAGTGGGTATAGAGGAAACATATCTCAACATAATAAAGGCCATTAATGACAAATCCACATCCAATATCATACTCAATGGTGAAAAGCTGAAAGTCTTTCCTCTAAACTCGGGAACAACACAAGGATGCCCCCATCACCACTTATATTTAACATAATACTAGAAATATTAGCCACAGGAATCAGATAAGAAAAAAAATGTATACAAATTGGAAGAGAAGAGGTAAAACTGTCACTATCTACAAATGACATGATGCTTTAGATAGAAAATCCTAAAGTCTCCATCCAAAAACTATTATAATAAATGAATTCAGCAAGTTGCCAGATAAAATATATAGAAATCTGTTGCATTTCTATAAGCTGATAATGAACTACCGGAAGGAGAAAGTAAAAGAACAATCCCATTTAAAATTATATCAAAGAGAATAAAGCATATAGGATTAAACTTAAAGTTGTGAAAGACCCATACTTTGAAAATTATAAAACAATGATGAAGGAAATTTAAAATGATACAAAGAAATGGAAAGATACCTTGTGCTCTTGAATTGGAAGAATATTGTTAAAATGACCATACTGCCCAAAGCAATCTACATATTCAATGCAATTTCTATTAAATTACCCACATTTTTTTGAGAACTAGAACTAAACATGTGAAAACATAAAAGATACAGAGTTGTCAAGAAACCTATAATGTCCTAAAGACTGACCTCCTTTCATTTCTTTTTCTTTCTTTCTTTCTCCCTTTCTCTCGCTCCTTCCTTCACTCTCTCCCTTTCTTTCCTTCTTTCCTTCTTCCTTCCTTTCTTTTCTTTTTCTTTCTCACATCTGAGGTATATGGAAGTTCCCAGGCTATGGGTCAAATTGGAACTACAGCTGCCAGCATACAGCACAGCCCCAACAATGCTGGATATGAGCTGCATCTGTGACCTACACCACAGCTCACAGCAACGCTGCATCCTTAACCCACTAAGTGAGGCCAGGGATTGAACCAACATCCTCATGGATACTAGTCAGTTCTTAAACTGCTGAACCATGATGGGAATTCCAAGACTTAGTTTCTTAAAACCAAAAACAAATAAAATACCTAATTTAACTAAAAAGACTTTATACACTTTAGGCACTGGAACACATAGTTGCCCATAATATTTTATTCACATGCAATATAAATATTAACATTCTAAGAAACAAAAATATATATTTAAGAAATAAACCATATTATAGAAAAATTGTCACCATTATCACTATAGAGTGTTCTTGCAGCACAGATTTTTTTACTTCAACTGAAGAAAAGATGATAGCAAAATGGATTGACTCCCAACATGTACTTCTAAATAATATGAAAGTCTGCATGCACAACTTTATAAGCTGAAATATAAATTGTCTGTTTCGTCTTTCCACATAATAGAAAAGAAGAAAAGCTCTTGATATAGCCAGGAAAAAAATATTATAAACACCCTTGTTCACTATGAAAATTTTTCTTTAAAGTACTAATATATCAAAGACCAGTACAATATAGCCAATTTAAATTTCTAAAAGTTTGCTTTCGTAATTCTGGAAGGAACAAAATTTCCAATGACAGTTTGACCTTACATCAGATTAGATCTTTTTTTTCCAGTTATCTTTGTGTAACATATTCAGACTCACACTGCAAAACAAAAAGCAAAAAAACAATGAACCTCTACTGTTTATAGTCTTGGAATAATCAAGGAAAAACACTTCTTATGTTGAATACTAATTCCATTGTATACATATGTATTTCCTGTTCCATGGCATAACTGGGTGGGCTCAGGGAGTGATACAATAGATTTTAATCATCTTATCTGGCTGTTCTTATTCACTGGGACAATGTTTTTCTTTTCCCAGGAGAATTCTTCATAGTGGTAGTAGTAGTAGTAGTAGTAGTAGTAGTAGCAGTATTAGTAGCAGTAGTAGCAGTAGCAGCAGCAGCAGCAGCAGCAGCAGCAGCAGCAGCAGAGCACCAATGCCCCCCCACCTCTCCTGACTGAAATACAAGGTACATACAATGTAGTACATAAATTATTCTTTACAAAGAGAGAAAAAGAGACAACGTTTATATCTTCTAGAAATTAACAGTATAATGCTTTGCCTCAGCTACTAAATCTGCGGTGCTTAGGACATTACAACCTCAACCCATCACTTAGTTTGGCTAATCCTTCTAAAGCGTTAAACCTAAAGGTACTGAGCTAGACACCATAAGTAACCTAGGAGTCTGAAAGAAATGTCCCTTAGTACAGTATTTGGATCTAGCCCATTGAAAAGTTTATTTCTGCTGCTCTCCCAGTTCTTCTAGTCTCCTCACCCTACACCTGGGTAACTGGCTTATTCGTCTTGTTTCCGAGCTATGTTGATCGCAAGGAAAATCTTTCTCCATGCTTTTATATGCTTTAAAAACGTCCTCTACTTCTCCAGACTCTCCATGTTCACCCCCACCTGCCCCCTGCATAATACAAAACACTTTCTTATATTTTATTGTCTACTTGCTTTAAAGGTGAAACTGTCAAGCCATGAGCATTTGAGCAGCTGAATCATATGGACCTGGAGAACAAATATTTGGGGATTAATAGGTCCTCAAAGCCCTCAAACTACAGTACACAGCAGGCCATGCCACAAGCTTGAATAACTAAGACATTAAGAAAATAGAGGATAAAGAGTATAACTTTCTCTTTTTTCTGTCTCAAATAAGGTATCTGGAAACCCCACTTGTTATTGTTGATTCTGTAACTCACTTAACTTTTGAACCCACATTTCACCAGGACAGTGCCTGAACATCTTACTGGGAAATATTTAATGAATTTAATGAGTGAATCACATTTCTTCCACTATCAGAGAAATAAAATTACCAAACATTCATGGCTATTATAATGCAGATAAGAGTAACATAAGTTTCAGAGATACAAGGATGAACATTATTATGATAATTTTATGTATTTATTTAAGGTATATTCAAAAATATGACCAGTGCATCAAAGTTGTGATTTCATAGATATTATTTGCTTTTAACAATGTTAAAGTAGATCATTCCCTAGCCATATACATTTTCGTAGACAGCATATATTATGGGAAAATGCTATGATATAACCAAGCTACTTTTAAACTTATAGGAATTAACCTTACACAGTCAATAACAGCAAATGTATATAACTGTTAGATGGAGTCTTTGTGTACAAGTCTGTGAAAAGGAAAATTCTCAGTTCTACCAAAGAAGAAGAAAAGACCTCAAAATATTTGTTATTTAAAGATTTTCAACCATCCTTCAAGAGCTAGTTTCTTACTGGATAGCCATCTAATTATGTTTTTTGGAAGGAGGAAAATGGGTGGTATCTCCTACTCCATCATTTTGCTAATGTCTCCTACTAAGTAAATTTTCTATGAAAGTATGTTTCAGAAACTTATCCAAAGCACAGAACAGCATCTTAAAGAACCATTTCTGGCACAAATAAGGTCTCCATAATATATCAAGCACATTTGTAAATAAAAAAGCATACAATAATCTGCCTATATGTGGTATGTTAATTTAATTCCAAACTTCTGATTACTTATAATCTTATTTGAAATAGAAGAGCAACATGGATAAGAAAGAATTATAGCACAGTGCAAGATGTGATAAAATGGAGTACTAATTTGGATGTAATTAGGGAATAAATTACATAATATACACAACAAATACTGTTGAATTAAATTAAATTTGAATTAAATTTGAATCATCAGTGAAGACTCCATAAATAGAAATTGATCTGGAATTTGAACAGCTGAAATGCCTTGTGTAGAAAAAGAACAAGGCTGAAGTGAAGAAACAGGGATGAGAAGTGGAAGATGTTACAGAAAGGCTAGAAAAACCAGAGTAAAAGAAATCATCATGGCTTACAGTGGAAAGATCAATAGCCTGTGTGAGGAACACATAGTATCAGTCAAGCAGAAAAAAAGCTAATTAGCCAAGAGTATTAAGAATCTTTATAAGTAGCTATAAACAGAGCTATAAATATCACTATAACACCTCTTAAACATGGCCCATAATTCATTTCTGTTATTTAAAAAATTGTAACAAGCAGTTTTTTAAAACAAAACCATACTGGTTAAATTGAGTACTTTCTCCCAAAGTTTGGACTACAGATTTTATTTCTCTAATTCTGTACTGACATGGAGGACTGAAATTTTCAAAAGACCTGAATAGACATTTCTCCAAAGAAGACATAAAGATGACCAACAAGCACATGAAAAAAATGCTCAACATCACTGATTATTAGAGAAGTGCAAATCAAAACTACTATGAGGTGCCACCTCACACCAGTCAGAATGGCAATCATTAATAAGTTCACAAATAACAAATGCTGGAGAGGGTGTGGAGAAAAGGGAACCCTCCAGCACTGTTGGTGGGAATGTAAATTGGTACAATCATTATGGAAAACCGTACGGAGGTACCTTAGAAAACTCAATATAGCACTACCATATTACCCAGGAATCCCACTCTTGGGAATATAACTGGACAAAACTTTCCTTGAAAAAGACACATGCAGTATATTCATTGCAGCACTATTCACAATAGCCAAGACATGGAAACAACCTAAATGTCCATCAACAGATGAATGGATTCAAAAGTGTATATATACACTATGGAATACTATATAAAAAAGAACAAAATAATGCCATTTGCAGCAACATGGATGGAACCAGAGACTCTCATACTAAGTGAAGTCAGAAAGAGAAAGACAAATATCACATGATATCATTTATTTCTGGAATCTAATATATGGCACAAAGGAACGTTTCTACAGAGAAGAAACTCATGGACGTGGAAAATAGACTTGTGGTTGTCAGGGGGAGGGGGATTGACTGTGAATCTACAGTTAGTAGATGCAAACTATTGCCTTTGGAATGGATAAGCAATGAGATCCTGCTGTATAGCACTGGGAGCCATATCTAGTCACTTACGATGGAGCATGATAATGTGAGAAAAAATGTATATATGTATGTGAGACTGGGTCACCTTGCTGTATAGTAGAAAACTGACAAAACACTGTAAACCAGTTATGATGGAAAAAATAAAAATCATTAAAAAATAAAAATAAAGAAATTTCAAGCTAGAGGAAGAGTTTATATATAGAATGTGATTTTTAAAGGACTTAGAAAATATCAGTTCATTGAATGAGAAAGAAAATAAATTGAAACCTTTTAAACTTCTGGCTATGATTTTTTTTTTACCTTGTAAAGTCCTTACATCTGTATTATTCAGTGACATTCGTAAAAGTTTCTTGTAAAGTAACTGTTTCTGTATCACTCAATCATAATTTAGTGACAATAATACTGACATTAATATTCTGTGCCTGTGTTGTCTAAATGTTCAAAAAAGCCAATATTAAAGAGATCAAGTGGTCTAACTGCCTTGGCAAAATGACAGTCATTCCAAGAATCAAGGATTGTACTTCCATTTATCTACTGTCCCTGATGGAACAGCTGAACCATTTGAATAGACTGCATCTCTATTTCACCCTGAATCTCATTATGGATCTTATCACAATGCATCTTTTTAGTAGCTACTGGTTTATTAATCTAGTGCCAAGGTTTTTTTTTTTTTTTCAATCAAATCACTTGATATTTAGGGGCTTGTTTAGTTAAATATTAATTTCTCTCCGACTTTATAATTTTCCTCAGACTCTACAGTATAAGAAAGTCTTTGCATGCACAAAAATAACAAGTTAGAATTCAAAAAATTTGATGTCGTACTTTTCTAGTATTCATTGACCTTAAGAATTAATGGAATTATTGCCAGGTCTACAGTGGAGGCTCTATCTTGAGCAGTTTTTAAAGCACAGGGCTTTAAGAAAACTGGCTTTAAAAACAGAATTTACAAGCTGGGTTTGGCTGGAATTCCCTGACAGTAAGTTTCAAAGAGAGGACGGAAGCTCCTTACAATAGCTCAGGAAGAAATTTCTATTACTAGTAATATGTAAAACATTATAATTTAAAAAATCAGAAATTCTACCTTTATGTTTGATATATGAATTGATAACTTTCTAAAAGATTTTTATTTAAAATATCCTATGAGGAGCAAATACGAAAATGACACCCCAAAGTGACATAAAGGTAATGGTCTGTCTTGTACATTTTATGACATATTTAAAAACAACATAATTCATATATATATATACTTAGAGACTTAGAAATATTGTAAAACAGTCCGGTATACTCCTTTCCTTACTGGGATGTACTTTTACTTTTAAAAATACTACTCAAAAACAAAAACAAAAACAACAAAAAAAAGGAGTTCCTGTCGTGGCGCAGTGGTTAACGAATCCGACTAGGAACCATGAGTTACGGTTCGATCCCTGGCCTTGCTCAGTGGGTTAACGATCTGGTGTTGCCGTGAGCTGTGGTGTAGGTCGCAGAGGCCGCTCGGATCCTGCGTTGCTGTGGCTGTGGCATAGGCCGGCGGCTACAGCTCCTGTTAGACCCCTAGCCTGGGAACTTCCACATGCCGCAGGTGCGGCCCTAAAACAATAAAAGGCCAAAAAAAAAAATACTACCACCTTTCATAAAATGTTAATTACTGTATTTCTTTCATATTATTTCATTTCCAAATACATGACCTACAATGACATTACCCTGTAATGGTAAGTCAATGTTACAATGAAAAAAAAAACAATTTCTCTGAAATACAAGTTTTCTTCCTTTTCCCTAAGAAGGGGTTTTGCTTTTTTTGTTTGTTTTTGTTATATTTATAAATATTATTACAATATTTTCTTTGGAAAACAACTTTGAAAATACATATTGATAGAATAAAATAATATCAAATAATTTCTATGATTGATGAGGGACTTCAAATCGTATAAATTATGCATTTATGGAGTGGTTGAGATTAAGTAATCAGGTAGAATTTAGTGGTTTAAAGTTCAGTAGTCAAGGAAAGTTAAAACTATTATAAAATAATAGCACTGGAGTATTTTACATAGGCCTTACAAATTTAAAGTATGTCAGTTGCAAAATTCTGAGTTTCGTGATTATGAATTAGTAATTATGACCATATGAATTATAAGATCAAATCCCCATTAACTTAGGAGACAGAAATCTAATAAATCTTCAATAATGTTTAATTTGTCTTTTTCACAATTCCTTTCAAGATTAAAGTAGCTGCTTTGTATATAAAACCTTTTTAGTATAACATAATGTATGACTTTAAATTTTTTAATCATTCAATCAATAAATATTAGTTGAGCCTGTCCTACATTAGGTACTATGGATGATAAAAAGGGCACTGATTCTGTTTTGAGCGAACATCAAATCAAATAGTGATGATCAAGTATTTACTAAGTAACCTCAAGTAAGGTTATTTAGTAAATACTTAGTAAAGATGGAAAATACTTTAGTAAAGATGGAAAATTATACTGTTAAACGAATCTAAGTAAACTACCGTATAAGTTACAGAAAGAAGAGATGGCCTGCAAAAGGAAATCAAGAAAGTTTCTGTGGAAGAGGTGACATCTGACTAAGATAAATATCAAAGGAGAGACGAAACAACTGGGGATGATGATCATTTCAAAGAGTCTAAGAGAACTAAATAAATGGACGCACAAGAAAAGAGAGGGAAAAAATACATGGAGTACTAAGCAATTTACTGTAAGAAAACTGGCTTTAAAAGCAGATTGAGATGCACAAAACACTCTCTACTTTGAGACAAAACTGGGAAAGTTGGCTGGAATATGGCTATGAATAGGATGGTACATATTCTAGATTTTTTCTTTTTCTTTTTGGAACTGTATATTCTGAAACAGGACACTTTCAAGAGTGAAGGAATACTACTAATAATTATGTCAGGACCACAGGTATAAACTATCTCACACCAGGAATTATGATCATGTTATTTATAGTAAACGTATCCCAGGACAGTGTGTTTGGATTTAACTGTAAGCAATAGGGACAAACATATGGCACTTTAAAATGGGAATCATATCTAGTAGAAAAATCAGTTAAAGTGGGGAGAATAATAGTCTATGGAAGATAATTGACATTCTTTATGAATACAGTGTATTTATAAATTATTATATAACATTTATTCCATAGATTGTTTAACACTGCAGAGTAACAATGAAGATAGATTGGCCAAGAGTTCAAGAAAGTGGAAATACGTGACTGAAATCATTTCTATCACAACACACATTTAAAACACAATACAGACTCTTCAGGATATTACCTCATTTTTATTATCAGATGCTGTTTTCAGATGAGGTAATTTCCTGATATTATAGTTTAACAATCTTTCTTGCCTTATATCATTTTTCAAAATTAAGAACATTTTAAATTGATGAGGAATTTATCACTATTTACCCCATTTATTTTGAAGGTTGATTTAAAAAGATACAGCACCAACACTCCAGCCTGCTTTCTTGTTTCTATAATGATGTGTATTGTCTTTAGTTAACATATGTTTCGTCCTTCAAAATTTTTAAGCTGTTAAGCTACTGTTACATTTACTCTTCTGTCGATCTATATTTGTTCTTTGTAAAGTATTTTGGGATTTTGGGCAGAAGAGTGACAAAAAATTGTAGATATCTCAGTTTTTACTCCTTTTAAGCCATAAAACAAGAGTCAACAAAATTCAGAAAACCAGTTTCACACAGAATCTCTTCTCTTCCCATACTCCATGGTTAGAACGCAATAACAAATCAACATGTTAAATTTACAAATCTGAAAAAAATTTAAATTCTAAATTAATCTCTTTAAAAAGAATAATAGACTCTCTGACAAGGTCAATAAGGAATAATAGAAAAGAAATTAGAAATTCAGAAATTAAACTTCATTTGTATAAATTTTCAAATAAGTTTCTTATTAAGAAATGCAAGTTACAACCAGAATACCATTCTACATTCACAAGACAGGAAAAACTATAAACTCTGATAATATCAAATATTGGTGAATAGACAGAGCAACAGATATTCTTATAAAAATAAGTAGACAGATTGAGAAGGAAGAATTAAACTGCCGTGGTTCACAAATAACATGGTTGTCTACATAGAAAATCCAAAGAAGCAATAAGAACAGCAAAAGAACTCCTGGAATACAAGCGATTATAGTAACGTTGCAGAAAACAAGTTTAGTACACAAAAGTTAAATGCTTTCCTATAGACCAGGAATGAATTTGACATTATAAACAAAGTGTCGTTTACATTAGTACACACACAAGAGAAGTATTTAGAAATAATTTTAACAAGTTATGTACAAGAGGAAAACTAAAACTCCGTTGACAGACATCAGAGAAAACATAAATAAATGGAAATACATTTCATGTTCATCAATAGGAAGACAATATTGTTAACATGTCAGTTCTTCACAACTTAATCTATAAATTCAAATGCAATAGCAATCAAAACCCCATCAAGTTATTCTGTCAACAGCCACAAAATGATTCTAAGATTTAAATGGAGAGTCAAAAGCCCAGACTCACCAACATAATACTGGAGAACCGAGTTGAAGGACTAATACTACCAAACTTCAAGACATATTATAAAGCTACAAAAACCAAGAGAGTGTGATATTGACAAAAATGGAAAAATTGATAAATGAACAGAGTAGTATTCAGAAGTGGACTCACATATATAAGGAATTGATCACTGACAAAACAGCAAAGACATTTCAGTGGTGAAAAGACAGTCTTTTAAAAAATAGTGATAGAAAATTGGATAGCCACAGGCATAAATAAACACTTTTATGCTTTTTGTAAAAATTATTCCAAAATGGATCATATACCTAAACATAAACTGCAAAACTGTAAAAAATTCTAGAAGATAACATATAAGGAAATCTAGGAGATCTAGAATTTGGTGATAAGTTTTTAAATACAATCACTTATTGTATTTAAGAAATGTTCAATTAGGAGTTCCCGTCATGGCGCAGTGGTTAACGAATCTGACTAGGAACCATGAGGTTGCGGGTTCGATCCCTGCCCTTGCTCAGTGGGTTAACGATCTGGCGTTGCCGTGAGCTGTAGTGTAGGTTGCAGATGCGGCTCAGATCCTGCGTTGCTGTGGCTGCGGCGCAGGCCAGGGGCCACAGCTCCGATTAGACCCCTAGCCTGGGAACCTCCACATGCCGCGGGTGCAGCATAAACCCGCGGCCATAAAATGACAAAAGGCAAAAAAAAAAAAAAAAAAAGAAATGTTCAATTAGAGAAAAAGACTGGTAAATTAGACTTCGTCAAAATTAAAAACCAAATTGCTCTGAAAATGATACTGTTAGAAAACAGAAGCCACAGACTAGGAAAAAATATTTGCAAAACACATATCTAATACAGGATTTGTGTACAGAGCATCTAAAGAACTCAAAATTCAGTGACAGGAAAGCAAATAAAACAATTTAAAAAGGCAAAGATATGAACAAACATGTCACCAAAGAAAATCTACAAATGGCAGGTTAGCATATGAAAAGATGCTCAACATTCCATGTCATTAGGGAATTACAAATTAAAACAGTAATGAAGTTACCACTACACACCTGTTAGAATGGCTAAAATAAAAAAAAAAATGACAGTATCAAATAACGGCGAGATTACAGAGCAATGGAAACTCACTCATTGCTGGGGTAAATGCAAAATGGTATAACCACTTTGGAAGACATTTTGGCAGTTTCTTACAAAGATAAATATAGTCTTACCATAGGATCCATTAAGTGCACTGCTAGGTATTACCCAACTGAGCTAAAAACTATGTCCACACAAAAAACTTCACTTGTTTTTAGAGCAGCTTTATTAATAATTGTCCAAAACTTGAAGCAATTGAGATGTTTCTCAAAAAGGATAAACGAATTGTGGTACATTTAGACACATGAAGAAATGAACTATCTATACGAAGAAATGAACTGTCAAGCCCTGAAAATATGGAGGAACTTTATACCTGTTGTTATAACATATGCCTATAACTAAGAAAAACAGTCTGAAAAGGCTACATAATATATGATTCCAACAACATGACATTTTGAAAAAGGAAAAACTATAGAGATAGTAAAAAAGATCATTGGCTACCAGAAGCCTGAGTAGAAGGGAAGAGAGATGAATAGGTGGAACATGGAATTTTTAGGGTAGTAAAAGTATTTTGTGTAATGCTGTTATGGTGGATATGTGACATTATGTAATTTGTCAAAATCCACAGAACTTTGTGACACAAAGAGTGAACCCTAATACAAACTATAGTCTTTAGTTAATAATGTGTCAGTATTGGTTAATTAATTTTAGCAAATGCACTATACTAATGCAAGATGTTAATAATAGAGTAAACTATGAGCAGTGGGGAAAATGGAGTATGTGGAAACTCTATTCAGTCTAGTCAATTTCTGTAAATCAGAAACTCCTCTAAAATAAAGCACTTTAATTAAAAACACTATAGTATGCAACACGAACAATCAGGTACACTGAACATTACAACTAGTATATAATTTTTAATTACAAATAGGTCATATTCAAAACTTTTTAATTATTATTTATGTAAAACTTTGCATATAATTTTCCTTATAAACAATGTAACAAATAGTAACTTAATGATTATCAACAAAATATATTAATTTATATTATGCCAAAGTGAAATTTTATTAGAAAATATTCTATGAATAATCTAAAATATACTAAAAGTCTAAATATAGCTATTTAATTTGTCTAAAATATTTTATAAAAGTATATATAAAACTGGGGACATTCAGATATTAGTTATCAACTTTTTTATTCATTTTCTTCAAGCTGATAGATAGCAATAAGGAATGGGTTAAATCAGAGTCTCTTGCTATTGCTATCACTCTAAACCAAGGGGAGCAACTTTTACTGATCCTTGGGACATTCAGACCTTTCTTCTTCAAGATTCTGGGGAGTGCTGGGCAAAAGAGGAAGGCAGATGGGAAGAAATACTGGTTTTCTAGCAATCATAAGCTCTTTATCTCTCTAGTTTCAGTGGATGAGCCTCCCAGTTCCAGAGTGGTCAGGCCACCTAAAAATGGTTCCTAGTGCTGGAGGACAAATAAAGATCATTGTGTAACTTTTCCCCATTTCATGAGAAGAAAGAAGAGATGATTTATTCGCATCTCATTTTTCCCTGTAGTCTAAGTATCATGTCTACAAAAGGTAATGACGGCATTGGTGGAAGAAAAAGCAATGAAGACTTCCTCAATCACATATTCAAACTTACTTTGTTCTCATTTGTGAATGCTCATAAGCCAAATATGCATCTTCCATCCCAACTTACAAATAACTGCATAAAAGGGAAGAATCTAATGACTATGTCTGTAGACTTTTTTTCCTCCATTAGTTTGCACACATCCTTATTCAAACATTTTCAGATCTCAGACCTACAAATTCAGTATCTGAAATCAGAATTTCCTAAAGGAACACTTTTATAAATATAAGATACTTTGTTATTTATTATCTTATGTGATTCTGCAGTAACTTTACAATGCAGATATTGTGGATATTATGGCCTCCACTTCATAGGAAAGAAAATTGGCCCAACAGTGTCCTAGAATGCAGGGTCATGTCTTTTAGCTCTACATGCAATGTTCTCTGCATTCTGTGGCACTGCTTCTTCTCTAGCACTCTTACAAGAGCATATGGCTAAAGATTGTGTTTTCAGTGACCCATTTATAACATCTAGTGCTTGGGTTTCTTCCAAAGAATCTGGAGAGTTCACTGCCAACACTCATCAATTACCATTCCGTATACTTATTTGTAGTTTAATATTTCAAATTAAACAATGTGGTCCAACACATCATTCAACAGCTGTTCCATATCTCAAAAGGCAAAACAAAACAAAACAAAACAAAAAAATGTAGGTAAGATGTTCCCTCATTACTCCTAGTCTCAGAGGCAGTAAATCCTTGATTTGCAAAAATTATAAAATCTGACAGTAATTAGATTTGGTAAGGATTTGGCAACTGTAACTTGCATAGATTGTTGTGGAGACTATAAATTCATACAGCCAACTTGGAAAACAGTCTGGTGTTAATCTACTCAAGTTGCAGGTGCACATAGTCTACAAACCAGCAATTCTATTCTAGGTATATAAACAAGAGCAACTTTTCTACACAAAGCAATATATATATGTACAAAATATTCATCTTTTCCATAACTAGCAAGACGTATAGAACTGAAAAAGAACAAATATAGCAACATAGGACAAACTGATAAACGTCACAAACATATGGACCTATTTTCCATTTTTTGTTCTTTCTGGCCCCAGTCAATATATTCATAGGAACATTAATTATTAAGTTAGTAGAGAGGGGAAAGAGTCTTATTTTATCTTACTTGTCACAACTCATTAGTATAACACCAGTCTTCTGTTAGGAAGAAAAAGTTGGGTACACATTAACACAGCAGTTAAAACTGCTTGCAGGATTTTTGATTACTTGATTCAATAAAATGAAAGTGAGTCAATGGCATCATCTCCTTAACAATGTTAGAAGCTGCCAGTGGTGCTTAGGCAAGATAAAGACTCATTCAACAAGGACATAACCAATTCTATTTATGAATGATACATTTATGAAATATGATAGTAGCCATCTATAGGCATAGAATCCCAGAATTTGTGAAATAACATAACTTTTTCTAATTTTCTAACAAAAGTGTGGCTAATAGAAAATTATGAAATTTTCACCATTTCTCAATTCTTTGGCTTTTAAGAAAAAGAGTTACAACTTGAATGTATTTTTTTATTACTTGCTTGTTTAGTACATATGACATAACAGAGAAAAAGCTATGGCCATACACATATAGTGGTAATTAAAAAGATTTTTTTTTCCTCATAAAGCTCAGAAGAGTTGCAGTGAACACATTCCTTGGATTTACAATTATTGTATATGAACTGACTTTGGCTAATTTTATTTTATTTTTTTTTGTCTTTTTGCCTTATCTAGGGCTGCACCCGCGGCATATGGAGGTTCCCAGGCTAGGGGTCTAACAGGAGCTGTAGCCGCCGGCCTTAGCCACAGCCACAGCAACGCGGGATCCAAGCCGCATCTGCAACCTACACCACAGCTCACGGCAACGCCGGATCCTTAACCCACTGAGCAAGGCCAGGGATCGAACCCGCAACCTCATGGTTCTTAGTCGGATTCGTTAACCACTGAGCCACGACGGGAACTCCTGGCTATTTTAACTGAAGCAAAAATCCTATCCTTTGGGGGCTTAAGGGCTTGGTTTTCTTTTTCCTTGCTGCTTTACAGTCCCATCAAGGGTATGCTTTCCTTCTGATATCTTCTCTTATTTGTATTCAGTATTCAGCTGTGTTAAAGATACCAATAACGCAATTTATATGTCCATGGACTTCCATGGCTGACACTCATAAAAGCCAGCATCCCATCAAGTATTACCGGAACATTCTCTCCTTTCTCTCTGCATATTCTTTTTCTTTCCTACATGAAAACTACTGGCTTAAGGAGAGTAGAAAAGATCCCTGAGCTCCAATTTCTTCTTGGCTTGTTTTGTTCCATATATCACTCATCACTTATTTCTCATAATTAACAAAATTTATCTTTTAGGATTTTTTATCTGTTGTCACTTCAGCATATTTCCATAAACCATAAGCAATTATATGAAAGACCATAGTAAATTACAAAATAATAGCTTCCTAAAAGGAAAAGAAAAAAACTAGAAATTTCTTTCCTCCAGAATCTCAGAAAAAGTCATTGTATTTTTGCCGTCCAGTGAAATAACCTCCGAACTATATTTACTTTGTGAGCCAAGATAATACAAAAGATAGTAATCTCCTTGAGATCATGCATCCTTTCTAAGTTGTTTTTTACTGAGTGATACATTTTTCTCATAAACTTCTTGTGGTAGAGCAAAACAGAATCTCTGCTTTGTTTGCTTTATAAATGACAAAAATAATTTTCAGACTCCCTGTGACTGATGACTTCATATTCTGTCTTCTGAATTATACCTTAAGGCAATTTCCCCCCTACAGCACTATTTCTTCAATGCTCTGTGAAACTGAACTTCTTTAATCAAATATATTTGGGAACTGTGTTATATACTTGAACATTCACTGTGCACATAAGCATTCTATGAATTCAAAGCACTTGATTCACATATTCATATCAGTATGAATGCTTCTATAAACAAGAATTCTCAAATTTAAAAATGTCCCAAACTGACTTGGAGAACAGACTTGTGGTTGCCCAGGGGGAGGTGGAGGGAGTGGGATGGACTGGGAATCTGGGGTTAATAGATGCAAACTGTTTTATTTGGAATGGATGAGCAATAAGATCCTGCTATATATCACTGGGAACTATATCTAGTCACTTGTGACAGAGTATGATGGAGGATGTGAGAAAAGGAATGTACGTATGTATGTGTGATTGAGTCACTTTGCTGTACAGTAGAGAATTGACAGAACACTGTAAACCAACTATAATAGGAAAAATAAAAATCATTTTAAAAATAAAAATAAAATGCCACAAACTGAATACCAAATTATATACCAGAAAATGGCACCATCATCTATCCAATGAACCAAGGCCAGCAGTTTGATGTTATCCTTGATAAATCCCCAAATCTCACTGTGGTAGGTAGAATTCTAAAAGGCTCCAGATGATCCAGGCCCTTTTATAATCTCATCCCTGAGTCTTTGGAAGAGACAACTGAATATAAAGGGATATTAGTCCCATGATTAAGTTCTGTTGTATGACAGTTGACTGTGAGAAAGAGATTCTCCTTGCTGGACCAGATCTAATCAGATAAGTACATTAAAAGGAAAGATACCTTGTGACAAATGGGATCTGAAGTATAGAAAAATTCTAAAGGAGGGATATTTTACACTACAGATTTTGAAGATAAAGGAATATGGCAAAAGGAAAACAAGCACCCTCCAGTTGCTAAGAACAGCCCCTAGCTGACAGTAAGTTAAAAACCAAGGCCTCAATTTTACAGCCCTGAGAAAAGTTGGTCTGCCAACAACATGAGTGAGCCTGGAAGTGCATTCTTCCCTAGAGACTCCAGATGAGAACTCAGCAGAAATCTCTGATTTCAGCCTTGTGATACCTAAGTAGAATAAATAGAATCTCCAGCCACATTGTGCTGGACTTCTCACTTACAGAACTGTGAGCAAAACAAATGGGTGTTAAGTTGTTAAATTTGTGATAATTTGTTAATGTAATAGAAAACTTGCTTGCATCCCAATATCACCAATTCCCATGGAGTCTATTCTGTACTTATTAAATTTGTCTACTTCTTTCCAACTCATCCTAGTCCAAGTCACCGCTATCTCTCACCTCGACTTCTAATCTCCCTGTGGACATAGCCTCCAAACTCTCCATTCTTTACCTAGAAACTAGAACGTTCTTTTAAACACAAAATTTCATTATCATCACCCCTCCTCTGCTTTAAAATCTAAAATTAATTCTCATTACTCTAATAACAAAATTTTTAAGAAATGCTTAACCTAGACTCTGTGCATCTATCCACCCTAAGCCCATGTCACTTTTTTCCCCCTATATGCCAGTCACTCCGGTAGTTGTTTAGTCTCAGAACCATGTTTCTTTCCACATCCTGTTTCCTCTCCTGGGGCACTCTGCTCTCTCTAGAGCTTATTAATCACGTAGGAAAAAAAAATCTAAAGTTAGGTCCCCTGGGAAACTTTCTTTATCCCACAAGTCATTCTAGTCCCTCTTTTACATACTGTTAAAGCCCACAATAGTATACTCTTCTCCTATGGCATTTAATAGAATTATTTGCAATGGATATTTTAAAAGTAACATAGTATTACTATTACTCAACATACTAACTTAGTTGATCTTTGTGTAAAACTGTAACATGAGAACCCAGAGTATTTCAGTTGCCTCTTTTCTTGGATCCCTCCTTCATATATTGCCAGAATGATCTTAATATACAAATACTGAAGTTTTCCTATCTATAAGTTCTTTAATATTTCCCTGAGGCACAGAACTTTTAATAAGGAAATTGTATAAAATAAGATTTTTAACCCTGCCTATGAACAAACTACAGACAAGTTTGCAATTTTATCCCAAATAAGATTTATTGATTTGTGCAGAATTAAGCAGTTCACTTTTTTATTGCAAATATCAATTTATTTGCATTAACTGCAGCCATCCTATTTCATATGTTTTCTATAGAATGTCTTTCATATGGTTCCTTCCCCTCTAGTTAGTTGGAAGTATTTCAGGTTTTCTACATTAATAGCTTGTAAATATCCTGTTTCAATCTTTAATATTGGTTATGCTAAGTTTTTTCAAACCCACTTAATTTTATATTTTGTTATTTCTTTTTTCTTTTTTTTTAGGGCCTCACCCGCGGCATATGGAGCTTCCCAGGCTAGGAGTCAAATCGGAGCTATAGCTGCTGGCCTACACCGCAGCCACAGCAACACAGGATCCAAGCCACGTCTGTGACCTACAGCACAGCTCATGGCAACGCCGGATCCTTAACCCACTGAGCAAGGCCAGGGATCAAACCTACATCCTCCTGGATGCTAGTTGGATTTGTTAACGACTGAGCCACAATGGGAATTCCAAATTTTATATTTTTTATCAAAGTCTACCACTAATAAGTCTTTGACCTCCCATTAAATAAGACAAAAGTCTTCTTGGTCTTTAAATCCCCCATTCTACTCACATCCATTTACACTCACACATATACACCATTCCTTTGCTAAAACTTCCAAGATTTTAGTTATTCTTATCTTGTTTTACTTTAATGTTATGCATCAATAATCGTTTAGTCTTAACTACAGACTGTTTTGATAGTTTATTTGCTGTTATTCCTGTTGTTATTCACCATTCTTCTGTGAATACCACATCATCCTCAGTCTTTAATTCATTTTTCATTTATTGGTATGTATATTTATGTAATTATATCAAGTAAGGCCTGAAAGTGGGTAAACTTTGGTAATACATCTATTTTCACATTTCACCTGAATGCTAATGTTTTTCTGGGTATGAGAAACTAGGTCCCATATAATTTCTTCCTTAGTACTTCGATGACACTGCTTAATTGCATTATAACAACAAGTCTTGGGAGTCCCCTTGTGGCACAGCAGGTTAAGGACCCAGCATTAGCACTACAGCAGCTTGGGTTGCTGGTGTGGTGTGTGTTTGATTCCTGGCTCAGAAACTTCCACATGCCATGGGCTCAGCTACAAAAAAAGAGATTATTCTAAAAACCAGTCTTATTTAAGAGATATTTGATGCCAACCTGATCTTTCATCTTTGTAGTTAACCAGATTTTCCCTTCTGAAAGCTATTAGGGGTATCTCTTTGTTTGGTGTGGCCTTATACTTCAAATCACTTGCTCAGGGCATGCTCAACCCCCTTTTCCCAAAGCTAATGCCTTTCTTTCTTCAGGTCTGGGAAGTGTTCCTTATGATTTGTTTCCTCTCCACCATTTTTCTCTGTTCCTCCCTTCTGAAACTTCTAATAGAGGTATGTTGAAACTTTTAGGAGACTTCTTCCATTTAACTTTTATGCCACACTACCAACTTTTTTTTAACTTATTCTGCTAGATGCCTACAGTTCAGTTTTCAATTAACAATTTACTCAGTAACTAGAATTATTCCTTTGAGTCCTTCTTTCAAACCCTAGTATTAATAATCTTATTTTCTTGATTTCTAAGATCTCTATTAATTTTCTCTAATAAGAATTTGGCACTTTGTTTAATATCTTCTTCTATTAAATAAATTGGGGATTTAGGCCTTAGTGTCTCTCTTTCCCTGCTTTCTCCAAATATTTGATGACACTTATTTGTTCAACATTATTTTGAGAATATGTGTTCTCATCTTTGTGAGTTCTGGTTTTGTTTACAAAAACATGTCCCTTGTGATAATGTGGATAACAAGTCGGATATTCTATTAGAAATTGAAACAATAGCTTATCTTCTGTTTTGGAGATCTCTCTTCATTCTGGGACACTGTTTGTCTTGGGTTATCATGATCCAAACACTTGAACTCCCAGCTTCAGCTCGTGAGGAAAACGTTTAACATAAGGGTTAGGGGCTGGGGATCTAACTTGTGCTCTCAGTATGAATCTATATAGTTCCATATCCTTCTCCTAGAACTATCCTTTCTTCTAATACTGCAGTCCTTGAGAAATGAATGAACTGCTCCTGAAGCCACGGAAATCCTCCCAAGTAGGTATCAATTTATGATTTAGGGACATGATTTCCTTCATCAATCCAAATATGACTGTCTACAAATAGTTTTGACATCTGTGATCCAGAGATTTTCTTGCAATGTCATTAGGGATTTATTCTTCATAAAATACATGTTTTCTTTCAAGGGATTTAAGGTAGGCAGGAAGATAGGTTCACAATCTCTGTTTGTTTTGTCACTCTCTATCTCAAGTGGGGGAAATTAAAGCATGTAATTAATTTATTTTTATTTGTTTATGGCCACACCTGCAGCATATAGAAGCTCCCAGGCTAGGGGTCAAATAAGAGTTGCAGCTGCCAGCCACAGCCACAGCCATAGCAACACAGGATCCAAGCTGTGTGTGAAGCCCATGCCACAACTCACAGCAATGCCGCATACTTAACCCACTGAGCAAGGCCAGGGATTGAACCTGCATCCTCATGGACACTATGTTGGGTTCTTAACCCATACAGCCACAAGAACTCCCTAAAATATTTATTCAAGGTCAAAGTGTAAGAGCTGCCTAGGCCAACTGGAATATGAAACCCCTGGTTTCTTGTCTGCTTTTCAGTCCTCTACAATTTGATTGCTTTTAGATATATATTTAACTCTTCTCTTTTCCTGAAGAGTTCAGTAACAATGTCTTCTGTTAAATGTTAAGTGAGTAGATACAGAAATAACACAATTTTGTACATCATAAGAACTTCCTTCATAATAAGAAGTCACTGATGGAAAAATAGTTTTGCCAAATGTTTAGAGTCCTAAGGCATTTTGACAAAACCTCAGTGCTACGTGGAATATCACTAAGACACCAAAGTGAATCAGTTCTTGCCAGAAAATATCTTCAGCAATACTCTTTTAACTGATAAGTTTAATGAAAGAGCTGAACTTATTGTGTTATTAGATAAACATTTTAATTATAATCTGCAGGGTGTTTTACAAGGAGTTTAACATGATAATTATTCTTTTCAACAAATTAGCAGTCTTCATCTTCAGAATTAGTTCTTTAGCAAGAACAGCCATAGTTAAATTATGCCAAACACAAAATTATCCTAAATCACATATTATTCACTTGAAGTTTATTATTATCATTTTCCCTTCAGAAACAGAAAGAACAGAATTAAATAACTAAAGGCAAGAGTAAGCCATAAAAAGATCTACACGCAAGGTGTATAATTTTATTAAACTGCGAAGTAACATTAACAGTGAGATTTTATTAAAGAGGTGGTTATACAATATCTGTCTGTGTAAAGTACTATAACACATAAGACATTTATTAAAAAACATCTTTCTTACTAGTTAATATAACAGTCTAATATGTTTTCTTCTGGTACATGCTCTTTGAAGACTCAGTACATGGACTCTATTCTAATATGAAACACATTAAATGCAGCATATTCTATACATGCTAAATATAATGAGAATAATACCTTATTTTAGAAAAAATTTTCAGAAATGATACAATGTTGCTGGCATTTACTGATAGTTTACTAAATGCTAGACATGGAGATAGATATATTGTTTAAATTAATCATCACAACAAGGGGAAGGCCTTATCTATCTTCTACATTTTTAGAGGTAAAATTGCACCTTCAAAGGTAAAGTAACCTTCTCAAAGTCGAAGTTTCAAGGTAGGAGAACTGAGATTTGATTAGTTACTGACTCACGAATAACAGTTTCTAGTCATTCAACTGTATGCTAAACTAAGGTTGCTATATTTATCTTCTTTACAAAATGAGGCAATTAAATTATCATCTTCATCATTATCATCGTCATCATCACCATCATCCCCATCATCATCCTAGCACTCACATAGTAAATTAATGCATAGCCACACCTGTTGGGAACCTGAAGAATAAGAATAGTGTTCCCAAAGCTGATCACTGAAAGTTGTAAAATTAGACCAGGTATGGTTTGTCAGGATTTTTAACTTAAATGTGACTACAAAACTGACAAGTTTCCCCATGAATTGTCTCTAACATATTGTCAACTTTTCAAAGTCTGTGATGAATGAGTTTATGTGTCAAATTGACTGGGCCACAGGGTACTTACATATTTGGTCAAATGTTATGCTGAGTGTATCCGTATGTATATATATTTTTTACTGATGAAATTAACATTTGAATCAATAGAATAAGTGAAACAGATTACACTCTCCAGCGTAGGAAGTTCTCATCTAAAATCAGTTGAAGGCTTGAATAGAACAAAAAGTCTGACCTGCCCCTAAATAAGAGGAAACTCCTCCTCCCTGATAGCTTGGAGCTGGACGAGAGTTTCTTCCAGACTTTGAGCTCAGATTGAAATAGCAGTTTTTATTGTATCTCAAGCCTACTAGCTTTTGGACTGAAACTTAAACCATCTCAATCCTGGGTCTCCAGTTTGCCCACTGCAGATCTTGGGACTTTCTCAGCTTTTATGATTGCCTGAGCCATTTCTTTACAATAGATCTCTTTGTGTGTGTGTGTGTGTGTGTGTGTGTGTGTGTGTGTGTGCACGCACACCTATGGGTTCTAATTCTCTGGAGAACCCTGATAATGCAAAGCCCTTTCCTTTCATTTATAACCACATTTTTTCAAATCAGAATTATGTTTTAATGGAAGTTTAAGGACAAGGTTCTCAAATCTGTTTTTTAAAAAATAGGCATGATTAATTCTCCTTAACAGTTACGTTAAACACTGAGAGTGACATCCTTCATAACTGCTATAGCAGAACAAACAGAGTAAAGGCTGAGGAACAAAAGCCACAAGCTGTCATCACCGACTTCCCTTCAAGCATAACCTCACTTTTAAAGTAAATTAATTCAGTGTGATGACCTCGCTAAAGGTCTCTGAATTATCAATCATGTGTTGTAATTAACTTGGTGCTTTACTCCTTACCATTTTCCCTGTCATTTCACACTGCCCCCACTCACTCTTTTCAGGAGCCTACATTAAAATTTTAAACCCTCGCTACACAGTACTGGTGTGGAGGCCAACAGCATCAGCATCACATAGGAATAATTGAAAGAAACTTCTGGGTCCAAGGTGGAACTGCTCCTTCCAGGATCTGCTATGTCTGCAAACCTGAATAAATTTCATGTACCTGTAAGGACTCCACTTGACCAGAAATAAGGTATATCCAGTCAGCCAACTCCCAAACACCAAGCCAACTCTGAGGCCCTATACTTATTTCCTTGTTCCTTCTCACTCCGAACAAGGTTGACTTGGTGGACCCAGTCAATTAGATATTTTCTATTTATCACTTCCTTGTTCTTTATTCTTTATCCTGTAACAGTTTTCTGTCTTCTGTCCTGTTTTGCAGTTCTCCTAAAGGAGACTGTCTACTTCATGAAGTGTTAAACAAAGTTTGTATGTATCACCTAAATTGGCTTCTTTAATCTTTTTTTTTAACAGAACTTATTAGACATGCAAACCCCTAGACCCCACTCCAGATCTACTAATCAGAATATGGATTTTAACAAGGTCTGTGATTTGTATACACATTAATATTTGAAAAGGATCATTCTAGCCCTACTGAAAGCAACTATTCTTGAGTGGAGGGAGTAAAGAGATTTATTAGCATTAACTAATGTTTATATTTGTATATGTTATAGAGACCTTTTAGCCTATGAACTCTGAGGTCAACCCAGGTTTCATATCCCAGCTTTGCCACTTTTTAGGGGTGGGATCCTGGTGGCTACAGCTTAACTTTCTGTGGCCCAGTTTCCTCCTCTGTTAAGTACGAAAAATAATGGGACCTAGTTTATAGAACTGATTTACTTTAAACTGATTACTATATGTAAAATAGAAGTGTCTAATATACATACTAGCTGTTCACTTTTATTTCACATTCTTCTTCTCACATAAAGATGCACTGTTGGTATCAAACACCAGTTATGCAAGCCTTCTCTTATTAGAGAATATCTCTAATATTCCAATAATTTTTCATGTCTGTTCTTTGGACTTTCACTTCACTACCTTGGTTTTCTTCTCTTTTTGCCTTTTCTTCCCTCCCTTTCCCTTCCTTTTATTCCTTTCTTCCCATCTTCGTTTTGCAAAGATGAATGGCTCTTGGTCCTTCTTCCTCTTCTGCTCCGAAACATTCTTTCTGGTATAAACCTCAGGGATACTTTAAAAGAGCTAAGGAAATATTTGGCCCTGATTTGTAATTCTGTTGTAAATCAAAGCTAATATCATGAGTGCTGTGGCATCCCAAAAGAAAAAAAAAATTGGGTTAAATTTACTATTCCTTTTAGAAAGGACCCTCTCCCTTGAAGATGATGTGCAGAGATAGCACAGCAAAAGCAGTAATGACCCAGGCTTTGCAGATGAAAATCAGGTATGCATAGTCTCTCTTTACAAACCCTTACTAGCTATGTGGCAAAGAGAAAATTTCCTAATCTCTTTAAACATGAGATTACTCATCTGTAAACTCTTATACAGTTACTGTAAATGTTCCAACAGACAATACAAATACTTAGCACTGTTCCTGAAACAGCAAATCGTTTGAAATGTTGGCTCTCATCATCACTGTCTTTAACACTATAAAGGATGCTTATCAGTGATGCAACCAGAGACACATTTACTCTAAAAAGTGCAAAGCCCAGATAAACAACACTTACTCATCCTAAAACTACTTAGATTCCCTCTGTCTTTTCCCCCTAAATTTTGGTCCTCTCCTGACTCATTCACTTGCACATAGGAGGGTCTTTCACCTCAGTTTCTTCTTCCTTTTATTCTTCTCTCTTGCTATATGTAACTTTGTCCTCCCACTGTAATTCTTTCTTTTAATTTGCTCTTCCTTCTTTCCATTCTATTCAATGCTTTTGTTTTTGTATATCTAGAAAACTCAAGTTAACTTATTCACTATCTTTTCCAAGAAAAAAAATAATTTTATGTGTGGATCTGAATCATTGTGTAAGTTTTATGCTCTCTTTTGTATATGATGTCTCTGCAATATCACATACAATTTTAATATTCTAATGACTTTTGAATATTCATTATATAACACCAGTTAATGTGTCATTCACCACATTAGTGGCTGAGAAGTTTCCACTGGTTACTGAATTAAGAATCATTTCTCTATCTTAATGCTTTTGTGATTAAATTGTATTTAATGAAAATATAATGTAGGAGAGGTTAAAATATCAGTTTTTGAGCACATTTGGTAGACTCTCCAATAAGCAGTTTTATTTTGTCTTCATACTTTTGTATTTGGGTGTTTTAAAGTACTTAAGTTTTATTACAATTACTCTCAGTTGTGTTCAAAAAAATCTGGTCATCCTTATGTAGATCAAATCCCATTTTTTTCACTTCAGAGGATGAACTCTTGATTTGGAGTTTAAATAAACAATGGGTGGAAACATCCACTTAAATACACAATTATCTCCTTTTAGAATTTATATTTGTATCTTAATAACTATAGCGAAAGCAAGTTATTTCATGTTACAATAAAATTAAAATATATGAACTAAATTTCTTTTAAATATAAAATTTAAATGTCATCTCCAATTTCTTTAATCCTTTATGAGAGCAAGACACTGTCACTTTTGCAATTTATTTTTGGTTGTTAATAATTTCTTTGGAAACCCCAAAATTAAATCCAAAAGTCTTTCAAGGCAGTATAATGTGCGCTAAATAGTATTGACGTGTGTGGGCAAAACCTGTACAGCAAAACAAAAGGAGAATTATGCTTAGGTTTTGCCAATTCTGTTAGAAGTTCTTCCTTAAACAATGAAATGTTTTCATGTATTTTTAGGGCAAATGGGAAGAAATTTTACTTTGTTGCTATGTCAATTTTGCTCTCTTGAGTGACCTCTCCTGGCATTTCTCAGATGTAGCTCACATCAAGAGTGGCCAACTGACTGAATGAGCCAGTGCCTTATTCATAGAAAACCATAATTTAATATTTAACCTCATATTTTGTGCAATAATTTATTAAAAGTATTATAAGAGTTTTAAATAAAATTAGAAAAGTCTATTTAAAAAGCTGTCCAGAGTGTCTAGAAACGTTTATTACTTTATAACTATTCTCTTTCCACTCTTGCTGTTCTCTTGGGACATACCACTTTTCAGGTGCCCCTGCTTTAAAATCACGCAGAAGCCATCTGCCAAAAGTCTTGGTTATTTTTCTTTCTCCTATCTTTCTGAAGCAAAATGTCATGGTAAGTATAGAGGCCCCAACTTAGCAACACTTCCCGTAAATAAAGGAAATGGTTTCTCATCCCAAGTGCTTCAGAGCTCCTGTGAAGGCAGTGGAAAAAGTCTGCAGAGGAAATCTTTTGAAATGTAATCAGCAGCAGCTTTGGGTGGAACCCTGAAATAAGACCTTACCTTTCTATATTGACTTCTCAATTGAGGAACCTGAGGTCAAATGTCAACTAGAATATTATAAAATGCTGTCCATAGAAACAGAGTTAGGTCTTATGTGTTATAATTAATCATTTGGACAAAAAATACATATATATAAATATTTTGTCTCAGACCTCATATCTCCATGCATGTATTATACAAATCGGCAACAAGATAAAACTTAATTAAAGGTAAAGCATATTTTAGCATTGTTTGAGATCATAAAAATTATTCTTCTGTAAAATATTTAAGTGACTCATTTCTCCACCTATAGCTAAGTCCCCCAAAGAAGAAAGTAAAAACAAGCAAATTTATTTATTCCATTATTAACAATATGATTGCACAAATAAACAGTCTTGATAAAGTGAAGATCTGAGATAAAATAAGCATTTAAAACTAAATTTAAAGTAATGTGATTTTTCCTCTAAATTTCAAATTGTATAACTTTCTGCACTATGAAATGTTTCAACTATTTAATAGTGGTGAATATACTATATACTGTGCCTCTATTTTTAAATATACCATGTACATTGTACCTAAGGGTTTTCTTACAGTTGTATTTATATAAATGAGATTTATATAATTTAGGATTGTTATGAAAAAATGCATAGCTAATTCTATTTATGACAGTTGCCAAGAGAATTCTGCATATAGATTTGGACTACTAGATACTTAAAGTTCATAGGGAAGTTAGAAGAGAAAAATTTCTTACTTAGAACTGGAAAAATACAAGAGTAAGCTTTCAAGCAAATGTGTGAGTGTTTTCTCCCTTTTATGTAAAAATGGAAAAAATGTTCCTTCGTGTTACTGAAATCTGTAATATAATCAGATAGAAACAAATCATGTTAATGCAGCTTCCTCTATGACAGAGGGTATATTCTTTGACACCAAAACCTTGAGTCTGACAGATCAAGTCCACAGTCCAGATACTGACTGTAGCAACATCTGAAGTGGTTCTTTTACTCAGAATATCTGAAGACGGCAAAATAATTTGTTGAGGACATAGCCAATTCTATGAAAAAAAGGTGTCCATTGATACCTGTAGTTTAAAATTTATAATAATGGGAATTTCCGTCGTGGCTCAGCAGTTAACGAACCCAACTAGCATCCATGAGGATGTGGGTTCAATCCCTGGCCTCACTCAGTGGGTTAAGAATCTGGCATTGCCGTGAGCTGTGGTGTAGTTCACAGAAGTGGCTCAGATCCCACATTGCTGTGGCTCTGGCGTAGGCCAGCAGCTGTAGCTCTGATTTGACTCCTAGCCTGGGAACCTCCAAATGCCACGGATGAGGCCCTAAAAAGACAAAAAGAAAAAAAAAAGACAAAAAAATTATAATAGTGTTCTTAAAAATACTGTGTTAACTTGGATTTCATGGCAATTCTAACTCCTCACTAAACCTGACTCAACAGCAGCATTTGGCACAAATGATCATTCCTTCCTCCTTAGGACTGTATTCTTTACTTGGATTCTGAGGCACCACACTCCCTTAGTTGTCCTCCTAGTTTATTGGTTTCTCCTTCTCAGTCCCTTCTTTTGATGTTTCCTCATCTCTCTAACCTATAAGTAGTGAAGAGCTTTAGTTTTTATCATCTAATGTTTCTTGCCCACACTTATTCCCTAGGTGATCATTTTTGGTTATATGGATTTAAATATCATCTATACTCTGGCAATTCTCACATGTATACATCTGGTCCAGGATCATGCCTGTGGACTTGGCTCCTATATTCAAATGCCTACTTGACACCTTCACTTGGAAATTTAATAGGCATAACAAGCTCTACTCATCCAAAATTGAAATCTTGAGCTATCCTTACAAATCTCTGTTTCTACTCTCTTTTGCATATAAAATAGAGCACCTCCATCTCCAGTTGCTTAAGCCATTAAAGATTGGACAATTTTGACTTCTCTCTTTCCCTTATACTTACATCCAATCCATCAGCATATCCTGTCTGTACTGCCTTCAGTGTATACTTAGAAATCAACTACTTTTACCACATCTCTGAACTGGATTGTTTCAATAGTTTTATAATAGTCTCCATAAATTTCCTTTGCCTTTACAGTTACCCCAATTAAAACATGTCAGATCATGTCATTTGCTTGATATACTCCAGTGGTTTCTAAACTTATGAGCCTATCTGAATTGTCCTAAATTTTATTTCCTAGGTTTCATTATCATGGGGCCACATTTTCTAACTAATGTCTCTATGCTCCAAAGGTGTTCTTGATATTCAGTAGTTTTCTTTCACAAAATATTACCATTTTACTTAGCCTTAGACTAGTGTCTAATACATAGGTTTCATTTTATAAAGCAATTTCTTTTGCTATTTTGCATGAATATTTTTTTAGGATATAGAAGCAGAACTTGGGGTAGGATAGGTCTTCCATCTTTGCATGGTCAAGGTCCAATTAAATTCTACATTCCTTATGAAAGTCTGTTAGTTTTTTATGTAAAGAGAAAAGTTGGGGTAAGAGGAGAGCACATCCTGACACCACTGATTATTTGGCTCATCAGAGGTTTCATGTAGAATAGATTTTTGGTCTAGTAAAAAACAGCTATGTTGGTTAGATAAACTGAGGAGGTGCCATCTCTCTCTGGCCTTCAACTAGTCTGCCCTATTGCCTCGAAAAATATCTTTTGAATGTAAGAAGAAATAGATAAATGTCAAACTGATGGGTAGACTAGTGAATACATGAAACCAAGTCAATTATGTTACATAGTTCAACCCTTTCAACCAGAGGTTTCCTCAATTAAAGTAAATGACTTTTTTTTTGTCCTTATTTACTATTTTGTTTATATTCCTAGTAGGATATTTGTTACTACCTGCCTTGAATATTTTTAATTACGGATGTATGTGTTCCCACTACAATAGTTCTCACAGTAGCCAGGGCTTAAATCTTATACACTTGGGGTTTCCCAAATGTCTAGCATAACATCTTGTTTATATCTTATATACTTTCTTCACAGTAAGTTTTTTAGTAAACATTTATTGACCTTCTTGATCATATAAAATCTCAGTTACAGTTCGCTTCTGTGTTCACTGTGATTGGTGTCTCCCACATAAGCCTTCTATCCATTCCTGGCACAGAAAGCCTGTAAATACATTGCCTAGGCCCCTTGTCAGATGTGACTACCTGTTAGTCACCTCTTGTCTGTTGGAAGATCGAAAAGGAGGAGAAGGATTTTTTCTAACCCTGGCAGCATTTTTAACGGTGGTTACAGTGGAAGCAGAAGTAGCATCAGGAGGCAGGAACAGTACGTATCCTGGGTTCTTGCACAGACAGCTCAGCTACAGAAGCAAGAGCCTCAGTGGCATAGGTCACAGGCAGTAAAGATTTCCCTGCTGTTTCTTCAGCTTAGTGGAGTAACATCCTGATGTTCCTAATTTTCACTTCCTTGTGTTTGTTCTTCAAATTTCTAACAACTTAGTAGCCAATTCCCAGTATTAAGTTCCTTCTGTTTTCCTTATTCTGAGTGGATACTGACTTGATAACACCTCTCAAAGGATACTTATTGTTCTCCATGATTGAATTTAAGTAAACTCTGATCTTCCTGATTTGGTTCAGGGAATAATATTCCAATCTAAAACCACCTCTCAGATTAGGGTACTCCATAGATAACTGACCTCAACTACTCAAAATTTGTTCTAAAACTCAAAATGTGACTTCTTCTTGATATCATACCCAAATACAGAGATCTCACCTTAGTACATTATATATAAGCCACAGCATAAAATCAGAGTGGAGCTGGGATTCAGCTTCCTATATATAAGATACATTCATTCATTTATTCTTTCTTTAACAAATATTCATCACATTCCTATTAGATGCCCCACACTCTTCAAGACTCTGGAGATACAGTGATGACCAAGATAGCCAAATACTTGCTTTCTTGGATCTGACCTTCTATTTTTTTTTACACTTAAATTGTTTTTAATTGCTAATGTAGGAGTTCCAAACTTCTTCCTGAACAGAAGCTATGTTCGAATTCTTTAACATTAGACAGATTTTAGCTGGGAATGGGTTTTTGACAGTTAATGGACAACTGTACTTCCAAAAAAATTTTTTTATTATACTTGATTTACAATGTTCTGTCAATTTCTGCTGGACAGCAAAGTGACCCAGTTACACACATATATACATTCCTTTTCTCACATTATTCTCAGTCATATTCCATCGCGAATGATTAGATATAGTTCCCTGTGCTATATAGCAGGATTGACTTTCTATTTTATTGGGAGGCAGATATTAATCAAATAAATAAACTCATAAACAAAAACTTTTCTATCAATAATATGTAACCTGTAGAATGTAACATCGGATAATTAGATAGAATGATGTCCTACCATAATGAACTGAATATAAACCCTATTAACTAAAAATGGCATTTCACCTCTTTGGTAATTCTCCCTAAAACCCATAACCATAATCTAACTATAAGGAAAACATCAGACAAACCCAAATTGAGATACATTCCACAAAAATTCCTGGCCAGCACTCCTCAAAACCATTAAGTTCATCATAAAACAAGGAAACTCACAGTCTTGAGGACCCCAACTCTATCAGAATGACTATTTCAATATTGTAAGGATATAGTTACTACTTTAATAAGGTTGTATTTAATGCACTAACCCTTTTACATGGATGTTGCATGCTGGGCCAAAAAAAAAAAAAAGGGAGAGAAAGAATTGAGTAAATACTTTTCTAAAACAGTGTTTAATAATCAATCAGATACTTTAAACATTTAAGTTCCATTGAATAAGCACATTTTTCAAGTACCAAACTCAACATCTGCAATTATTGTTTAATCCCCACTGTCTTTTAATCAATTAAACTCAGTACATTTGCATTTTCAAATCTTTTTTTTTTTTCTCTTTTCCAGCGGCATATGGAGGTTCCCAGGTTAGGGGTCTAATTGGAGTTATAGCCTCTGGCCCATGCCACAGTCACAGCAACGCAGGATCCAAGCCACATCTGTGACCTACACCTCAGCTCATGGCAATGCCAGACCCTTAACTTACTGAGTGAGGCCAGGAATCGAACCTGCAATCTCATGGTTCCTAGTTGGAGTCATTAACCACTGAGCCACGATGGGAACTCCAATTTTCAAATCTTTCCAGTATACTATTTAACTCATTATGTTAAAATAATGTGTTTATGATTGCCAGGACCATTAAGTAACTTTCCTAAAATAAATCTTCTACAGAAGTTTTACAAACACATTTCTCAGAGGATAACTGGACCTCTATAAAGAATTTTCTACTATTTCCCCATAACAGGTGACCAGAAAGTACAACAGAGAGAGTGATATTCAAACTGCAATGAGCCTACCATGAGAAAGACTGAAGAAAGGAATTCCAAGCAAAGGAAAGAACAATTTCAAAGACATAGAAGCTTACGTTGTATTGATTCCCTTTCCAAGTATTCTCTAGATATTTATTCAATTAATTACATACTCATAGATCACAATGTCTTCAACATGAAGTTATACTTTTGACATGTTTTTGCTTGTACATATTAGAGTCGTATTCATGAAGCATAAACAGGCAAATCACAGAATCACAGAGCTGTAGGGCCCATGGAATCATATAATCCAATTTTCTCACTATGTAATGAGTCAAGGAAGGATAAGAATGTCTAATGGACTAAAGCTACGTAGTGCCTGCCTGGGTCACAGAACCAGATTATCTTACCCTGACATAACAAAGTTCAAAATGGATTTATATGATTCAGTTTTAAAGTTCTCACTTTGAATTATTTAAAAGGCATTAGCCTAACACAAATTTCTGTCATGTTTACACAATCAGTTCCATTTCCCAAATGGGTTTATTACCAGTGTGTAAACCCCGCTGAACTTTGACATTTGAAAGAGGGTTTTAAAATGGCCTGTTTTTACTCACTAGGTTCTAAAAAGAATAAATAAAGTTAACCTACAGTTAGAATTTGTTCAAGAGTGAAAGCAAAAATAAACATCATTACAATATGAAATCTCAATCAAATTTAACACATAAACAGAAACTAAACTATTTTATGAATAAATCAGCCTTTCTTACATGAAATAGAATTTGTTAAACAATTAAAGAATATTATTAGGAAATTTTCTTCTAAGGAATTGGAAAAGGAAAGGGGGAATTCTATTTTCTGCACCTGGAGCAAAGAATGGTCTTAAACTATTACAAACAAGTAGTATCAAAGAGGAAACACTTTGTAGAAATTACAGTAACACTGGAGGAGTCTCTGATCCTCGTGCACTTCCTACCATTGTCATGATTTACTAGTCAGCTCCTCAATAAATCAAAGCTGGTCAAAATGTTATGATGAAACACGTCTTTCTGAACACAGTTACTCTGCATAACTGTTTTCTCAGGCACATTTTTAATATAGATTACATTCTCAATGATTTTTTTCCCTAACACTCATTTGAAACACTAAAAGGGAAAGACACTTCTTTAGTGCATATCTTAGATAAATTATGTTTATTAGGGTGATGTGCACACTATATGTTTAATTTTTTATAGCACTGGGTCATAAAGGAAGAATAATCTGGTTCAGAATAATATAAGTCAGTAATCAAGATTCAAAGATGTACTACAAGTACTATTTGATAAAATTCTATAAAAAAATACTAATCAAGGTTTATAAGTAATCTGGAAGAATATGTTTTTGACTCCTATTGCCCCTACTTCCTCTTCTCCTCAACTCTTCCCTTGACTCCTACTCAATTTTTATTCTCATTAATATATCACATTTTCCATTAGAAATAAATTAAATACCTTAGTCTCTTTTGTCCCAAGACTAATAGTACTTGTTGTGACTTTTACTTAGACTTACTATAAATTTTTTAAAAGTGGATCTTAGTTTCTAGCCAAATATCCTTGACATTGCTCTTTAGATATATACTTTTTTCTTTTTTCAGGGCCGCACCTGCAGCACACGTAAGTTCCCAGGCTAGGGGGTCAAATTGGAGCTGTAGCTTCTGGCCTATGCTACAGCCACATCAAGGCCAGATCGGAGCCATGTCTGCAACCTACACCATAGCTCATGGCAAGGCCAGATCCTTAACACACTGAGCGAGGCCAAGGATCGAACCCAGATCCTCATGGTTACTACTTGGGTTTGTTACCCCTAAGCTGCAACTGGTAACTCCCGCTCTTGAGATATCTTATTCATCAATGTTGTTAGTATGGCATCAGCTCCACCGTCTCTCTGTCTGTCTGTCTCTCTCTCTCTCTCTCTCTCTCACACACACACACACACACACACAGAATAAGGCTCCATGCTAGATTTTCTACTCTTTTTGTTTCATATCTGCACCATGAAAAACTTAGAAAAACGAACTTATAAAAATGTTCATATTATTTATAAAAATGTTCACCTCACTGAGAGTTTGGGATGGAAATGCTATAAAAACTGAGTTATGATGATTTTTGTACACCTATAATTGCAATAAAATTCATTAGGTAATGGGAAAAAATGTTCATATTATTTAGCTAAGATACAACATTTTGTGGAAAAACTTTGTCTATATGATCTAATATACCAGATAAATATTCTATTCTATACTCACATTATTTTGGAAAAGACAGAACAAGTGCAAATCTTGTAAACAAAATATTCGCCATTTATCCTAGAGTTTATTAGAGATTTAGATCAGGAGAAGTTATAGCCACTGTCATAATATGAGTTTTCATTCTATTAAATAAAAAAATTAATTTGGCAATTACACTAATCCTATAACTTTCACTAAGATCCGGCTATGTTGTGAAAACAAGATTATGGTTAAAGGAAGAAAGAGAAGAACAAGAGGATGGGGGGGAGGGAAGGGGACACTCAGTAGGAGGGGAGGAGGAAGAAGGTGACTATTAGAGTCCTTTCCAATAATAAGTAGCACCTTGTAGGAAAGCTTCCAAAAGATGTTTGTAGAGTAGTATGTCTTCAAAATATTGGAGACTTAGATGGATATACATGGCATGTTCCCCATGTTTGAAGGTTGAAATATTACTTGAAGAACTTGTCAAGAGTATATGACTAAATGGCAGGATTAATTTGAGTCATTTTAGGTTTTTTTCTTTAACTTGTTGGTATATTGCTGATTTGACAGAATCACTTCAGAGTCTGCAGGTGGACACTATTTGGATTCTTCATTTTTGTTATTTTAAAAGGTGGCGCTTATGGAGTTGATAGCTTTGTTCACAAAAATTCTTCAATCTTTATCCAAGGCATTTATATCCCCTGTATTTGATGTATATTTATTATCTACTTAAAGAAATTCATCAGTCCACAATACTCAATAAGGAAGCAGTAAAACAAATTTGGCTTCACTACATGAATTCTGACTCATGAGACTTCACAACTCAGTCGTATAAATTGGAAAACATGAACAAGAAGCCACATATCATGAAGAATTTGCAAAGCTGCCCGTGAATTAGAAACTAGAACCCCAAAATAATATTATAAAAAAAATCAAAATCCAACAGTCCTGTTTTCTAGTAGGAAAATTGAAAGTCTGATCCTATTTTGAGGTTCACTGAAAAATAAGGAGCTACCTCATATGCTGTCCATAAAAATCAAATTTAACGTCTCAGCTTATTGTTTTAAATCTCAGTTTTCAAAATATTACATATCTTTTTTATGTCATTTTAAAGAGCTTAGCTTTTTAACTTTTTATTTTAAAATTACCTTAAATTTACAGAAACCTTGCAATAGCCCAAAGCATTCCCATATGTCATCACACAGTTCCCCAGTCATTAACATTTTAAACATTTGATTTCCTCTCTCCTTCTATATACATTAATATATAACATATATAATTATATATATATCATTTATATAGTATACATGTAATTTTTCTAAATCACTGGTGTGTAAGTTGCAGACTTGATGCTTTATTACTTCTAAAGATCAGTATGAAAATGGGCAGAATATCTGAATAGACATTTTTCTAAAGATGCAAATATGGCCAACAGATATGTGAAAAGATGCTCAACATCACTAATCATCGGAGGATGTGAAGAAAAGAGAATCCTTGCCTGCTGTTAGTGGGAATGTAAACTGGTTCAGCCAATATGGAAAACAGTGGAGGTTCCTCAAAAAGTTAAAAAAATAGAACTACCATGTTATCCAGCAATTCCATTTCTGGGTATTTACTCAAAGAAAACAAAATACTAATTCTAAAAGATTATGCACTTCCATGTTCACTGCAACATTATTTACAACAGTGAATCTATGGAGCAACTTAAGTGTCCATCAATAGATGAAAGGATATATATATTATAGTTGAATATTACTCAGGCATAAGAAAGGCTGGAATTTTGCCATTTGCAACAACATGGATAGACCTGGAAGGTATTATGCTTTGTGAAGTCAGACAGAGAAAGACAAATACTGTATATCTTCATTTACATGTGTAATCTAAAATATATAAAAACAAACAAGCAAAAAAAGAAAAAAAAACAACCTACGGAATTCATAGATCCTGAGAACTCATTTGTGGTTGCCAGAAGTGGGAGCTGAGTGGGTGAAATGGGTGAAGAGGGTCCAAAGGTACACACTTTCAGTTATAAAGTAAGTACAACATATGACAACGATACTGTAGTATTAATAACACTGTATTGTATGTTTGAAAGTTGCTAACAGAGTAAAAATTTTAAGTTCTCATTTTAAGAAAACAAAAGGTTTTAGGAGTTCCCGTCATGGCTCAGCGGAAATGAAGCTGACTAGGAACCATGAGGTTGAGGGTTTGATCCCTGGCCTTGCTCAGTGGGTTAAGGATCTGGTGTTGCAGTGAGCTGTGGTGTAGGCTGCAGACGCAGCTTGGATCTGGTGTTTCTATGTCTGTGGCATAGGCCAGCAGCTACAGGTCCAATTAGACCCCTAGCCTGGGAACCTCCACATGGCGTGAGTGCAGCCCTAAAATGACAAAAGACAAAGAAAAAAAAAGAAGAAAACAAAAGGTTTTATAGCCATGCATTGTAACAGGTGTTAACTAGAGTTATTGTGATGATTAATCTGTGATATATACAAATATCAAATCATTATGTTGTACATCCAAAACAAATATAATGTCACATAGAAATTATGCCTCAATTAAAAAAAACAGTTCTGTATATATTTCATAAAAGCAAAGATACTTCCTTACATAATCAGAGAATATCAAAATCAGGAAACCAAGACTGACATAATACCACTATCAATCCGCAGTTTTAATCAAACTTTGGCAATAGTTTGAGTGTCCTCTACGGCAAAAGAAAAAAAAACCTGAATAACTACAATTCATGACCCAACGAAGAGTCACATGTTGCAATTAGCTATCAAGTTTACTTATTCTCCTTCAATCTGGTATAGTTTCTTTGTATTCCTTATGTTTTATAACCTTGATGATTTTTACGTGTCTGTGTCAATTTTTTTTTTTTTTGTCTTTTTGCCTTATCTAGGGCTGCACCCGCAGTATGTGGAGGTTCCCAGGCTAGGGGTCTAACAGGAGCTGTAGCTGCCGGCCTTCACCACAGCCACAGCAACACCAGATCCAAGCCGCGTCTGCAAACTACATACACCACAGCTCATGGCAACGCCAGACCCTTAACCCAATGAGCAAGGCCAGGGATCGAACCCTCAACCTCATGGTTCCTAGTCAGATTCATTACCCACTGAGCCACGATGGGAACTCCTGCGTCAATTTTTTATAAGAACTTTGGGCTTGTTGCATGGTTACTCATGATTAGATTCACATCATCTGTTTTAACCAAAACATATCAGAAGTGGTGTTGTGGTCTTCTCAGTATATCAACATTAACCTTTGTCTTAGAAGAGTACCCCAGGAAAAGAGGCTCACTGGCATCCCATAGGAGTGACTCAAAGAATTTAAGGAAGTGTCTAAAGAATTTTTGTGAACAAAACTATCAACTCCATTAAATACCACCTTTTAAAATAACAAAAATGAAGAATCCTAACAGTGACCACCTGCAGACTCTGAAGTGATTCTGTCAAATCAGCAATATACCAATAAGTTAAAGAAAAAGACCTAAAATAACTCAAATTAATCCTACCATTTAGTCATATACTCCTGACAAGTTCTTCAAGTTCTTGCAATCTTTAAACATGGGGAACACACCATGTATATCCATCTAAGTCTCCAATATTTTGAAGACATACTACTCTACAAACATCTTTTGGAAACTTTTATACAAGGTGCTACTTATTATTGGAAAAGACTCTAATAGTCACCTCTTCCTCCTCCCCTCCTCCTGAGCTTTCCCCTCCCTTCCCCTTTCCCCTTATTCTTCTCTTTCTTCCTTTAACCATAATCTTGTTTTTACAACATAGCTGGGAAATGATTACCTCAATCAAATTAGCTCATATGTCTATTTCCCCCCTTTGATGTGATGAGACCACTTATGATTTACTCTCTTGGCAAATTTCAATATCACACTACAGTATTATTAACCATAGTCACCATAATATTTAATCCCTAGGATTTATAACTGAAAAAAGTTTGTACCCTTTGGAAAAAATCTCCCAATTTTCCACACTCCCAAGCCCCTAGTAACCACCTTTCTACTCTCTAGTTCTATGAATTTGATGTATTTAGATTCCGTATATACCACATTTTCTTTATGGATTCACACATCAAAGGACACTAAGGTTTTTATATATTTCGGCTATTATGAATAATGTTGCAGTTAACATGGGAGTGCAAGTATCTCTTTGAAATACTGATTTCATTTTCTTTGGATATATATACTCAACATTGATATTGTGGGATCATATGGTAGTTCTAGTTTTAGCTATTTTTTTTCTTTTCCTCTGAGAAATGTCTATAGTCTTTCCAAAGTGGCTATACTAATTTCATTCTCATTAGTAGTACACCACAGATTCCCTTTTTCTCTATAGTTACACCAACACTTGTAATATTTTGCCTTTTTGAGAGGAGCCATTCTAACGGATTTGAGGTGATGTCTCATTATGGCTTCATTTGCACTTCTCTGATGATGAGTGTTGTTGCGCATCTTTTCATGTATCTATTGGCCACCTGTTTGTATATCTTCTTTGGAAAAGTGTCTATTTAGGTCCTTTGTCCATTTTTGAGTTATTTACTTTTACTGCTATTTATGTTACATATTTTGGATATTAACACCTTATCAAATACATGGTTTACAAATATTTTCTCCCATTTCATTTTCATTCTGTTGATTTTCTTTCAGTTTGCTGTACTTCAACTTGTTTATTTTTGCTTTTGGTGCTTTTGGTGCCTTATTCAGAAAACTGCCGCCAAGATAAATATCAAGGGGTTTTATTTCCATAACTCCTTCTAGGCATTTACAGTTTCAAGTCTTACATTTATTTTAATCCATTTTGAGTTGGGTTTTGTGTATAGTATAACAGTCAAATTTCATTATTTTGCATGTGGATATCTATTTTCCCAGTGTCATTTATTGAAGATACTATCCTTTCCTTATTGTATGTTCTTGGCACTCTTGCCATAAATTAGTTGACCATATATGGTAAGTTTATTTCTGGGCTCTCTATCCCATTGGTCTATGTGTCTACTTTTTATACTAGTACCATACTGTTTTGATTACTATAGCTTTATAATATAGTTTCTATTTCTGAGAAAAATATCATTGAAATTCTGATAGGGATTGTATTCAATCTATAGATAGCTTTGGATAGTGTGGATGTGTTTTTCACAATATTAATTATTTCAATCTAAGAACACAGGATATCTTTCCATTTATTTGTATCTTTGTTCATTTCTTTCATCAATGTGTCATAATTTTCAAGGATAAATGTATTCTTCCTTCCATATGCACTAATTTCCCTCCAATTTCTCCTTGCCTCAACAGCCTTCTTATCCTATAGTTTTTATTTGAACTTTCATTGAACTTTTCCAGTACTGAGATATTGCATTGGCAGTACATTTCATATACTGTTTCCCCCATTCTCTGTTCACAGCTAGTGAAACTTAGCAATTTTAGCACTGTATCACGCCTGGTGTTATAAGTATTTCCATCTGCTACCCATATGAGGTCCTCATTGCTAGCTGACCAACGAGTGATCCAGCTACAAAATTTACATTTAGTATGTGTCTCCAACATTACTCTTGAAACCACCTGTCATAGTCAGACTGAGAAAAATTTGTGTGAAAATGGTTTATTAGGACATGTTCTTAAGAACCACATCTGCAGGAGATGAGGAAAGCAGACTTGGATAAGGAAGACACTGAACTGTAATGCAGTTGCTACAGAGACCTTGATTAAAATCATAGGAAATGCTGAAGCTAGGGTGGCCCTTCAGAGAAGCTCCAGATTAAAGGGAAGTGGCCAGGCCATCATAGACTCTTAGACATGAACTGCCTCTGGGGAGGCAGCCATCTCTGATGAAGCATGATTGCCTAGGAGAGATTCAGCCATTATTCATCAGCTATCAATACTCCTCGAAGCTGGAAGAGTGAATGCATCAATACCGAAGGGGAGAATTTGGTGGCACGTCACAGCATTCGTAACCCTATAGTTCATTTAATTTACAGAGTGCTACATTTTGTGGAAATATTACAATTTTTAAAATTAATTTTGTCAGTGTACATTTGGCTTGCATCCAGTGTTTTTTATTTGCAAACTGTGCTGCTAAATATTCTTGTACATGTCTTATGGTGCACTTATACAAAGGTTTTTCTAGGAATGAATTCAAAAGATATTTTTACAACAGAGTTCTCAATTGTTTTGTAAATAGGTAAAAAAAATTTGATTAACAGAAATTTTTATTCACACAATCTCCCAATATTTGGTATTGTCAGAAATTTTTAAATTTCCCCATCTAGAGGGCATAAAAATATATTTCCTTGTATCTTATTTTATGTTTTCCTTGTACATCAGTATTAGGATGAGTTAGATTACAATTGAGGCATTCAATAAAGACAGCTTCTAAAAAATGATAACATCTTTTAAAACAACTAATTTAAATGAACACATAGGAGTTCTCATATGGTACAGTGGTTTAAGGATCTGGCATTGTCACTGCAATGGCTTGTATCACTGCTATGGTGCAAATTTGATCCTTGGCCCAGGAACTTCATATGCAGCAGGCATAGCCAAAAAACAGAAAACAAATAAAATGAACACATTTTACAGCTGAATTACAACCAGCTGGATGGTTCTGGGAACCTGAGTAGAGAGGTATTTGTTCTCAAAGCTTTCAAAGTATTATGAGCTCTTCAAGAACACTTTATTCTAAATGACTTGTATTTTCTTTATAGTTACCTGAGCCTGGGTTTTCCATAAGCTTGCTTCATTCTCTTTTAAATTGTATCAGTTTTTACTTTTAAAAATACTTTTATTTCACACAAAATTTTAAAGAGTTCACCCTATTTTTTTCATTTTAAAAAAAAATTTAGGAGTTCCCACTGTAGCTCAGTGGAAGTGAATCTGACTAGTATCCATGAGGATGCAGGGTTGATCCCTGGCTTCACTCAGTGGGTTAAGGATCTTGCATTGCTATGAGTTGTGGTGTAGGTCACAGGCACGGCTCGGATCCCACATTGCTGTGGCTGTGATGCAGGCTGCAGCTACAGCTCCTATTCATCCCCTAGCCTGGGAACTTCCATATACCATGGGCTTGGCCCTAAAAAGAGACCCCCCCAAAAAAAAAATTCATTGGAGTATAGTTGACTTACAAATTTGTGTTAGTTTCAGGTGTACAGCAAAGTAAATCAGTTATACATATACCTATGTCCATTCCTTTTCAGATTCTCTTCCCATATGGGTTGTTATACAGTATTGAGTAAACCTCCCTGTGCTATACAGTAGGGAAACTTGTAGGTCTATTTCATATACAGCAGTGTGTATATATCATTCCCAACCCTCTAATTTATCCCCTCCCCCATGTTTCCCAATAAAGTCTACCTGTTATAATGTTTCATTTAAGGCCCATATTTCTTTGTTGATATTCTACTTGGATGATCTGTCCATAGATGAAAGTGGGGTGCTAACCTCCCCCACTATTATTATATTACTGTCAATTTTTCCTTTTATGGCTGTTAGAAGTTGCCTTACAGAATGTGGTGTTCCTATGTTGGGTACATATATATTTACAGCTGTTATATGTTCTTGCTGAACTGATCCCTTGATTATTGAGTGTCCTTCTTTGTCTCTTGCAACTATCTTTATTTTAAAGTCTATTTTATCTGATATGAGTACTGCTACTTTGGCTTTCTTTTGAATTTCATTTATATGGAATAACTTCTTCCATCCCCTCACCTCCTCACCTTCAGTCTGCATGTATCCCAAGATCTGATGTGGGTCTCTTGTAGGCAGTGTGTGTGTGTGTGTGTGTGTGTGTGTGTATAAAATATTGTTTTTGTATCCCATTCAGCCAGTTTATGTCTTTCAGTTGGAGCATTTAATCTATTTACAAAGCAACCGTTTATATATACATGTTTATATAATACATAAATACAATATATAAATTATATATTTATATAAAATTATAAATTATATATAAATTTATATTTATAAATTATAAATACACACACACACACACACACACACATATATATATATATATATATATATATATACTTATTGTAATTTTCTTGTTTTGCATTTGTTGATGTTGGACTTTTTCCTTCCCTTCCTCATATGTTCTCTTGTGATTTGATGACTACCTTTGGTTTGCATTTGGATTGCCTTTTTTTTTTTAATATGTGACTACTGCCCTTTTTTTGTGGTTGCCACGAGGTTTTGATATAGCGTTCTGTATATATGCAAAATTGTTTTAAGTTGTTGGTCTTTTAATTTCAAAAGTATTTCTAATATCCTACATTTGTACTTTGCTCTTCTCAAAAGTGCTGGTTTTGATATATTTGTATGGGGATGATTTCCTACCTTTATGGTTTGTCTGCCTTTTCTGGTGAGCTTTTCAATTCATAATTTTCTCGTTTCTAGTTGTGGCCTTTTCAACCAAGATAAGTTCCTTTAGCATTTGTTGATAAAGCTTGTTTGGTGGTGCTGAATTCTTTTAGCTTTTGTTTATCTGCAAAGCTTTCAATTTCTCTATCAATTCTGAATGAGAGTCTTGCTGGGTAGAGAATTCTTGGTTCAAGGTTCCTCCCCGCTTCATCACCTTAAATATAGGTTGCCACTCCCTTCAAGCTTGCAGAGTTTCTACTGAAAACTCAGTCGTTATCTTTATGGGGGTTTCCTTGTGTTATCTGTTGCTTTTCCCTGACTGCTTTTAATATTCTTTTTTGTATTTAATTTTTGTCAGTTTGATTATTGTGTGTCTCACTATTTCCCCTTAGGTTCTTCTGTATGAGATTCTCTGTGCTTCCTCAACTTGAATGAGTGTTTCCTTTCCTATATTAGGGAAGTTTTCAGCTATAATCTCTTTTAAGTATTTTCTTTGGCTCTTTCTCTCTGTCACTTCTCCTTCTGGGAACCCTAAGATGTGAATGTTGGTACATTTAATGTTTTCCCAAATGCCTCAGACTATCCTCAATTCTTCTCATTCTTTTTTCTCTATTCTTTTCTATGGCAGTGATTTCCACCACTCTGTCTTCCACTTTGTTTATTCATTCTTCTGACTACATTATCCTGCTATTGATTCCTTCTAGTGTGTTTTCACTTCAGATTTGTGCTATTCATCTTATTTTGCTTGTTATCAGTTGTTATCCTTATGGGATACATCTTTACTGTCATCGCTCTGAATTCTTTTTGAGGTAGATTGACTATTTCCACTTCAATAGTTGTTTATGTTATCATACCGCTCCTTTGTCTGAAACATATTTCTTTGTTGTATCTGTTTGTGGTCCTCTTGACAGCAGATGTGTAGATGCCCAGCCCAGGAGGTCTTGGCAGTGGTGGTGGCTCATGTGTACCGAGAGCATGTGATGGGAGCAGCAGTATCACACTACCTCTCCTGGAGCCAAGTGACTGCTAGCAATGGGGTCTATGAGAGAGGTGATACTGGTTCACAGTTCGTGGGACTGCTCATAGAGCAGGATGGGTAAAACAGCAGCAGCAGCTCCTGTGGCCCCTCTGTTAGCCAGATGGCTCATGGGACCCCTCTCTGTAGCTGTGGAAGCATTCCTGTAGCCTATCCTTTTGCCAGAATGTTTGGCATCCTTTTTTTTTTTTTTTTTAATGGTGATTCCTGACCTCATCCCTGGAGGTTCAGATTCAATAGGACTAGGGTAGGGGATGCAAAATGCATTTTACTTTTATTTTTGGCCTGGTCTCTAATGCTTGATGTGGGATCTCAGTTCCCAGACCAGGGATTGAATCCAGGCTGTGCAGTGAAAGCATTGAGTACTAATCACTAGACCACCATGGAATACCCTAAACATATTTTTTTAACAGTGAGTTTGATTTGGGGAAATGTTCTGGCTATACTGAAAATATATTTGGTTTATATATATGTATATTTATTAATACATACTGACATTGAATCTTGAAACTGATATTCAAGGAGAAGAGGGTTTTTTTTTTCACTATATAAGACTAATTTCCCTCACTGACTAAATTACAGTAGCTAACTTCTACTCTTAAATATAGGTGCAAAGAGCTCCCATTGTGGCTCAGCAGTCATGAATCCAACTAGTATCCATGAGGATGCAGGTTCAATCCCTGGCCCCACTCAGTGAGTTAAGGATCCACTCTTGCTGTGAGCTGTGGTGTATGTCAGATGTGGCTCAGATCTGGCATTGCTATGGCTGTGACATATGCTGGCATCTGTAGCTTTGATTTGACCCCTAGTCTGGCAACTCCATATTCTGTGGGTGTGGCCTTAAAAGAACAAAAGAAGGGAAATTAAATAACTTAGTAACTACTTAGGAAATGGAGTTGCATCAGTGCAGTAATTGTGAATACTACTGGATTTCTTTTCATTCATTCATTGAGCTTATATGTGTTGACCTTGTTTTTCATTGCATGTGCTATGTGATGATTTGGGATCACTAGATAGGGTCCCTCTGCTGTGTGTAAAAGAATGAAACTCCCTCACACCCTTCTTTCACCCAAAGTACATTACAGTGAGCCAATTCTGCAGTTAAGACAAATCTCATATTCTATTATCCAATAAACCATTTTATTTGGTATACACACATAGCAACCACTAATTGGCCATAGTAATCACATACTCTTACAAAAACTATTTCTAACAACATTGTGTGTATGATACATTCAGCTCATCATATTACTCACTCAAAACCCACCTCCTAACAATTATATCCTCCACCCTGTGATTTGCAGTTACACATTGTGTTGCTATCTTATACAACTCATCTGCAATTTGCATGAATATTGCCTTCTCTCCTCTCCTACTCTTCTGCCTACCTTTCTCAACTAGCTTTTCAACCTTGAAAGATTCTACAAATCTATTTATTCTTCTTTTTCAGATAGAAAAATCTCAATCCAAATTGCTAATTTAACTCTTTGTTGCTCTGAGTCTGCTTTTCCTTTTCCCATGCCCTTCCACAATAAGATTTTCCCTTGCTTCTTTATCCTTATCTCTCCTTCAGTTTTCAAGTGCTCTTCAACATTCACCTTTCTAAAGTATTTTTCCTCCCTTTCTTTACATATATATATATGTAAATGTAAATATATGATAGATATTTATCATTACTGTGGCTACTACTCTACATTAATGTTAAAGAGCTCAAACATCTTATTAATTTTTTACTTACATTCTAACTAGCAAAAACATTTGACACAAAAATTCCTATCCTGAAATCAATTTCATTTTTAGAGGGCATCTTTTTACAATATAAAAGATAGAATCCTATGAAATACTAACATTTGAATCTTTATCAAACATAATAATATATCTCTATTTAAATAAATTTCTTGTGACTTTTTACTGGGTATACTAATCTGCTGCTTTGGACAGGTAGAAAACATTTACTTTTGTGTTCTGACAAGAGAATATTAACTCTCAAGGAAATTTCTTCCTTATACTGTTCATTCTAAGATTTAATACAACAAAGTTATTCACTGTTGCCTATGAATTGATTTTTCATGTTTAATATAAGTTCCACTTTTACCTTCTTAATAAATAATTGGGCTATTATATTTAGCAAATAAAAACACAACATGTACAGTTAAATTTCTTTTTTTGTTTCTTTTTTATTTAGGGCTTCATTCACAGCACATCGAAGTTCTCAGGCTAGGGATCGAATAGGAGCTATAGCTTCTGGCCTACACCACAGCCACAGCAATGCAAGATCTGAACTGCATCTACAACCTATACCACAGCTCATGGCAAAGCTGGATCCTTAACCCACTGAGCAAGGCCAGGAATCCAACCTACTTCCTCATGGATACTAGTCAGGTTTTTACCTCTGAGCCACAATGGGAACTCCACAGTTAAATTTCAATTTTAGATAAAAAGCATACAATTTTTTAGTATAAGTATGCCCCACGCAATACTTGGAAGATAATTAATAAAAATTATTCATTACTTAACTGAAATTCAAGTTTAAATAGGTATCCTATAACATATCTGGCAAACATATCTACATTTTTAAAACATAATTTTGTTTCCATATTTTAATACTTTAACAAAATAAAGGACTGCCTCTACCTAACTAATCATTATCAACAATTTCACACTTAAATTCCTCCCAGATGATAATAGTTGTTTAACAAATTAACACAACATTAGCTAAACTGGACAGAAAATCTCATTCAAATAAAAATAGAAATTGAAATATTGTGAAATTGTGGTAATTGTTATTGGGGCTCTTCCTTCTGGAGAGCGCAACTTTAAACGAATTTCATCATTTTCAGCTAACAGTCGCACTTCTCTTCTCCTGGGTTACAAAGTTCATGGGAAAACTTCCCATTTTCATGTTGCTATGGGCTAATACTTGTTTTCTATACTGCACATTTCAGTAATTTTGTTCCAATAAAAAAGACTCTAGTTTATTATTTCATGCTAATTATAAGGAAATAAGTAATTACATCAATGTTTCAGATTTTTTTTTTAATTCACATTAATAAGGACAGAAAACAGTGACTCCTGGCCTTTTCCGGTTAGCAGATACTTTTTACAAGCTGAGGAAAACTACAGATTTTTTCCCTCAGAAAAATGTATTTGTTCATGGACACACAATAGTTTTTATTAAAATTTTAGTAAGTTTACAGATCTTCTGAAGATCAACTATGGGCTTCAGTTAAAAACCTAGAAAATACTGGGTAAATGTAATAGGTAACACATTTGATATATATTAATGACTCATATTTACTGTTTTACAATATGTTAAGTTTCTATTTTTACCTTCTTAATCAATGCATAATTCTAAATATAAAGTGACTCACATACTAAACCACATATATAAAATAACATGCATGCACACATTTAATTATTATTTTTTTATCTTCCCAATTTAACAATTCAGCTCACTTTACCATTATGTTTCTTAAGCAAGATACAAGGGTGGTGGAGGACGGTTTTGTACTGTAGTAATTACTATTGTATGCATATTTTGCCTAAATATAGGAGTAAGTTCTCTGAAGGCTGCAACAATATCTCATTCTCTGGCACATTCTGTTATCTTAATTTAACACTGGAAAAATCACCTTAACTAATTTAGGGAAGTAGTTATAAGTCAAAGTTTTGCTCTCCACAACTTAATGAGTGATAAAAGCATTTAAATCGAAACATCTGGCTACATTAAGATAATGCTAGAAACAACGGGACTAGTCTTACTAATTAAACTTTATTTACATCATTCTAGAATGTATTAATACTACTTTAAAATTTTTAAATTGCAACTTTGGGTGTAGTTTCATAAATGAAGAAAAAAACAAATTCATAGCATCAAAGGATGGAGCTATGATTACAAGGGGCTTGGGGGAAGGGGAAACGGGGGTTTAATAACCAACAGCATAAAGTCTCAGTTAAGCAAGATGAAAAAGCTCTAGAGATCTGCTGTACAACATGTATAACTAGTCAGCAGTAGTATACAGTACACTTAAAATTTTAGGAGAATAGATCTCTTTCAAGCATTCTTACCACAGTAAAATAAAAATTTTAAGCAAAACCAGAAAATGAGATATGATTTTCTCATTTACGTTTTTAAATTAAAATCATTTTGTTATTTGATGGCAATACACTTACTTTCCCTTTTCTACTTTTTTCTTTCAAGATGAAAATGAAGCCCTGTTGGTCTCAGGGGGGTGATATAACTAAAAGTAGACTATCACCTAGTAACCTAGAAAGCCTATCACATGTTCTATAAACAGAAGATAGACGATTGGCAAGGGGAAATAAAAATTGAAGAAGGAGACTGAATATGACCAATCCATGAAGCAGAAAATAATTTCAAGTTGCTCTATTTTTCAGGAGACTTTTTAGCCTTCTAGCTGAGACTTCCATAGTATGATATAGTAAGGCTGCCTCCAAATGTGATTCCTGAATACAAAAGCTCTAAGTACCCTAAGAGATGTCTTTTTCACTATTCAGGTACTTAAATATGCATCATGATGGTCTATAGGTCTCAGGTGGTTTGGGAATCTTTGCCACTGTACATGAGATGGTACCTATGTATAAGAATGGCATTGTCAGAAACTTACAGAAGTTTGTGACCCAGGAAATGTAAAGACCAAGTTCTTTAAATTCCTGAAGGTAGGAGTTCCTCTCATGGCTTATTGTTAACAAATCCAACTAGTATCCATGAGGACATGGGTGTGATCCCTGGCCTTGCTCAGTGGGATCCAACATTGCTGTGAGTTGTGGTGTAGGTCACAGACATGGCTTGGATCCTGCATTGCTGTGGCTGTGGTGTATGCCGGCAGCTACAGCTACGATTTGACCCCTAGCCTAGGAACTTTCATATACCGCGGTTGCAGCCCCAAAAAGACAAAAAACAAACAAACACATAAATTCCTGAAGGTAAATTTCAAGAGGATTGAGCTTGTCACAGGAAGATGTTAATGAAGTGTTATATTCTACAAAACACACAGACACTGCTATGGGGAAAGTCACCTAATCAAAAGTCACTTACAGATCATTTTCATTTTGATCTTTCATACTATGTATACTCTCTAGTTTTCTATTTTTAAGAGACTGTTTTAATATTACCACCTGAAATACTTCATGTTTAATGTACAGAATAGAATATGGAAAATATAAAACCACAGCATTTAACATGACACACAACTTCTGTCATGTAAAACTGCCTGTAGTTTTATACAAAATTTTCATCATCTCACATTAAACTTCTGTTACAATGTACAACACCCAGTGATACTGAAATACTTGGAAAGCAAAACATTGATGACCTTCAAATGAACTTGTTAAGGAAATCATGTTGTGAGTCAGTATGAAAAGTTGATGACTGGATATGTGTTTTCTGTAGTGAATGAAGAGGAAAAAATATTTAATTTGGACATGTTAACATTTTGAGTACAAAGGGTCAAAATTTATTTTGAATAGGATAAAACTGATTTTCTATAGAGTTGAGAAGGCTCTAACATTTAAAAATATGTATATATGATATATTAAAATGTGTGTTTAAAAAATTTAGTCTCTATACATATTATAATAGTTATAATCAAAATCATTTACTTATACTTAATTCAGTGTTTAAAGGCAATTTACAGAACTGCAGGTACATTCTGTGGTCTACCTATTAGTAATTCAGAAAAACATAATTTAGCTCTATTTCACATTTTATTTACCATCAAGAAATACTATTAAGTATACATTTTCAAAGAAAATTGTAAAAGCAGTCAAAAATAAAGATCCAGATGTCTTACTTCAAAGTTGAAAAATAAGATGTTTTAAATTTTCTATAATTTATAGACACAAGTTTGCATTATCTTTTTTTTAATGAATCTCTCTCTGTTATCTAGAGAATTGCCGTGTATAATGCCAAGCATAATTGGAAAAACATTAGTCCATTACATAACAACATAGAAGCAGGTGATTAAAATAATTACAAAAAAACCCAAGAAGTCTTCACAACACAGATTTACAACTACTCCATGGGATGTGGGATCAACTATCTTTTAATTCTTTCCTTTATATTGCACAGTCCCCTGTGGAAAATTGCTACCATTCATAAGGATGTAGAGTTATAAATCACAAGAAATAGGAAACATACCTTCGCACCACTAAAACAACAGTTACAATAATAATCCTTAAGAATGAATGATCCAGCATTTTTTTTTTTTTTTTTTGCTCATAAACAACTGAAAGCATTAATAGGCATTGTCCTCCTGCAGACTTTCCAGTTAAGATTCCATCTGGCAGCTTTGAAAACTGATTAAGTTTGTCCCTTTACAGTGATTCATTCTGATATTCAAAGGACATAAAAAGGGCCACATAGTATTTCTGTGTTTACACAGAGTACAGTCAAAAGGCACTGTCCCCTCAGTATACCTGGCCTGTTGCTTCCTTGAAGAATTTCCTTTCCACCGAAGTATAAAATGGGAACTGGATTATCTTACAAGTGACATAATTTTGATATATTCAAACATACTTAAATTGAATGAACTATTTTTCCCAAAATATGTTTTCCTGTCTGTCACACAAGCCAGAAATCCAGTAATAATATTATAAGAGTTGATAGTAATAGAAGAAATGACTGCCCTATTACTGAGTTACCAAAACTGAATGCCATATTTGGAACATGAAATAAGGCCATTTCCACCTGTTCCATCCTCAGAGATACTTTCATTCTATTAATCACTTCTGTGCACAGTAAGTTGTAGTAGAAATAGCATAGATTTAGGGATGAAATCCCAGGTTTGTCATTTAATAGCCATGTGTTCTTGGTAAACTATTTAACCTTTCTGAGTTTTAATTTTTTTGCATACTTACTGGAAAGATAATACTAAATGTTTAAGGTTAATTAGAAACATTTTAAACCATCTAACACAGAGCCTGACATATGATAGGTATTCACTAAATAGCAGTCATCTCAAGTCTCAGTCTACCCAGACACAGTAGCCTGGCATTGTGCTTTCAAGTAGAATACATAAGAATAATCAGAGCCTTACCTGTTAGCCTCAGATGTAGGATGTGATCTGATCACAGAGAGGGTACTCACTCTGTGACATAATTACATGGTGGTTCCCAGAGAAGCCCTCCTTTGCAAGCTGAAATTATGAGTAAAGTATAAAAATCTAAAATAAGCAAAAACGTTTGGGGGGGATGGAAAATACATCGTGTGATGAAATTATGGGTTCTTCACAGTTGATTTTCAAAGTTCCTGACTTGGAATCTCTGATTATGTAGCTTTTAGGTTGTATTATTCTATACTAAAAAAATATATGTATTTTTTTGTTCAACCCCAAAACATGTAGGCAACTATACTATTGTGAAAGGGCAATCATGACCTTGCTGTTTTCTGGACTTCTTTCTGCCAATTTTGGTTGGAAAGAGCTCAAGGTTTCTAATAGGATACCCGGGTCAAAAAAAGAGTTCCCCAGGATATTAAGAAATATTGCTATAATTTGAGGATAGATTGCAGAAGCCTTTTCTGATGACTACAGATGCCTTGGTCACATCCCTCAACTCCAATAAACAAGCTTTACAAACCAAAACTTGCACTTTACTTAACAGATTTCACTGGCGTTTTTCTTTTTTTTTCCTTTTTAAAATTCTAACAAGGATTTCTTGAGTTAAATAATTTCCAAGCAAAATTTTAGGAACATAAAAAACTAAACATTGCAAACATATTGATGCCATGTTTTGAAAAGTCATATAAAGGTTTTGTCTGGTTTGGAGTGTCCCTAGAAGAAACTTCTGAGGAATATTTGACTAGAAGGAACAGTTTTGTTTACTTTGAACATGTGAAACAATTTTATCCTGACAGTATATATGGCTTCACATCAAGAAAAGAAAAAACAAAGATAAAGAAATGTGTAACAGGGAGATGTTTAAGATCAAAGGTTAATTACTGTCTCTCATGCCCTCATCCGTGAGGTCTTGGGAGTCAGTTTCATATAGAGAATTCCTAGTGAGGCAAGCAGCTGGTGTATAAATGTAAGAATTCAAGTTAAAGATGTTTTCACTTTTCTTCTTAGCTACATAAATATATGAAAAAGAAATCCTCATTTATTCCTCAACTTTTATCTTAATTTTTTGAAAAATAAAAGGTTTTCCATTGTTTGTTTCGTTGCCTAGGGAGATGGGTGGTAGAAGAGGAAATGCGAACAAAATGAGAACTGTACATAAGAGAAAATGGTGCTAATTTTTTTCCTGTTAATTCAGAAACCTAAAAATACATGGCAAAAAAAAAAGCCAAGGTTCAAGGGGAAGGTGAAACTACTATCCTGAAGATGTAACAGCAAAGAGAAACCTGGATAAAATTAGGACATATCAAGTACGGAGCATACACTCCTTTTCTGTCCACTGATAAGTTATACAGACTTTATGTTGGAAACATAGAGACTGAATGCACAGAGCTTTGTAATCAGACAAACTTGAGCTCAGATCTCAGAACTACCCTGTACTAGAGTTAAGCAAATTACCCCTCTCCTAGATTTTTTTTTTCCTCATATATAATTATCTTCACCTCTCAGAGTTGTTGAGGAAATCATACAGATTCACAAAGCATTTTGGACACACAGAAACATAGCAAGGGCCTAATAAATGACTGACATAATCATTATCACTATAGGTATACTACTTATATCAGGATATTACATACTTAGCACTGAACTTAAAGATTTCTCCTAATCTTTCCTCTTCCGATCATCCAAACTACGATGAGGTTTTACAAGCATTGCCTCCAAGTGGTGGTAGAGAAAACAAAGATTAAGATTAAAAGCATTTACATTTAAATTGACCTTTTTTTTTTTTCCTTGTTGAAAGTTTAACCTATTTATAAACTGGCCAAACCCTGTAACAGACATTGAAGTCTAGGATGTCTTAGTAGGATCTTGCCATTTTTATTAGATACCTACTACTTCAGGGACCACAGGTCTCAGGGACCACAATTCTCAAACATAAAATAATAAGGTGTGCTGGAAGGTGGTACACTCAATTCTTTGAAACTCGAGATCCATATCTTTAGCTAAGTCTGACTCTTTTGGAGCCAAGTTAATACCTAGAACGGATGTGTAGCTGGGTAGAGATTTTTTGTGGTGTTTTTACAATGTATCTTATTGCACAAAAAATTTCTTAAAGTTGGTCAGTGACTTCTTTTCGTCCAACCCTTTCTCTAACCAATTTATCCCATCATGGGAAGTCTTAAGAGTTAGGTGACAAGTGCTCTGTCAACTCAAGCGCTTGACCAGCACCCACCAATTTTGCAGTTCTGGCTTCTGTGATTTCCATTAGCAATAAATTTATTATTATTTTCATGAGAAGATTTCTTTATAATGGCAGACACTATAATGGCTTTGAATGGTTCAGCTTGTGTCTACATAGATTTTGATGTGCCAAGAAAAAAGCATGAATTTCTTGCCTCTATTTCCCCCAAGTTCCCCAGTAGTTTATGCTGCGGGCTTAGCTTGAGGCTTTATGTGTCACCTAATGGCTGCCATCTTGCTTTATTTACTTTTTATTTATTTATTATTTTTAGGGCCACACCCATAGCATAAGGAAGTTCCCAAGTTAGGGGTCAAATTGGACCTGTAGCTGCTTGCCTACACCACAGCAACAGCAATGTCAGATCTGAGCCACATCTGAGACCTAAATCACAGCTCAAAGCAACACTAGATCCTTAACCCACTGAGCAAGGGTGGGGATTGAACCCACGTCCTCATGGATACTAGTTAGGTTCATTACCACTGAGCCACAATAGGAACTTTCCATCCTGCTTTATTTAGACTGAGGGGTACCCATTAGTTTCCCCTGAAATAAACCTCCAAAATTCAAACTTACTATTTCTGTCTCCCTGGACACACGTCCTAGCAGGACCTCCTGAAGCACTTACTTTAAAGATGAAGTCAGTCACAAACTCAAATATTGTACCCATTACATCTCACCATGAAAATCTGAAGTCTATGACACACAACTTTCTACCCAGAAGAATTTGAACAAACTGAAGGAGCTCAGAACATAAAATAAGAACTTGATCCAAGAGAAGCTTACCAGAGATCCTAGAAAGCAGCTGAAGAGGCAACAAACCGAAAAGGATCTGTGGGTACCTTCACCTGCATCTAGGAGCCATCCCAGAATCTTCAACAGCTGTCTTAGGGTCTCATCTCACTGCCAAAACTATACAAGACAAAATGAAAACAATTTAGTAATGATTTTGATGTCATTTATTCAAGGGAAAATAATTCATGGATTATAAGAGTATAGTGGCTCACAAGCAGTGGATCACTGTTACCCCTAAGTTGACTTTTAGGAAACTATAGCAGACTGTAATTTGAAAGTCCTGGGTTTCAATTAAAAGAGCACATGTTTGAGAGAGAAAGGAGTTGTTTATCTAAGTCATTTATATATTGTTAGTAACTTTAAAACCTTGACTTTAAATACCAAGGCTGAAAGTATGTATAAACATAACATAGATGTAACCCATAATACATTGAGTGGGGAGACTGTAAGAGAGGATATAAGAGCTATTTCCTTGTCGCAACAGGATAATACTTGGAAAAGTGAGCAAGGAAGGGAAAATCAGAAAGAACATGATTGAAATTTAGGCTCTGATGAGTCTCTGAGAATGAGCCTAATGCCCTAAACCATAAGTTAAGCTTTGGCATTTAACTGGGGCAATATAAACTATTATGCATATATCTTTCCCTCTTATGGTTAGAAGACTCCAGAGCAGAAAGAATACTAGCTGAGTAGCACAAATTTCTCAAGAGACTGCAATAGAGGATCTTATAGTGAATCATCATTTACACCATGATTCCTGAGCAATAGTATGGAAAAGGCTTAGAGAAGTATAAAAGGGAGAAGGACTTTAAAGTGTTTTATATTCTCCAGGGTAGCAAGGGAAAAAGAGGCTGAGATTTCTTGTTTCTCTCTCCAAAACACCCCCACTACCACTACTACCGCAAAGCACAGAATCGCTGAGTGGATTAATGGGCAGCAAAGGATTTGAGGTTAGAATAAGGAGACATTTGTCAGTCTTATAACAGTGTCTGAGAAGATAATAGGAAGAAGAGAAAGTACACTTGAGAAGCTAAGAAGCTGAAAACAAAAAATCAAAAAGCAACTTTTGACAATTTCATCCTGCTAAAGACAAAAATTAGATCCTAGAATCAACAACTATAGAGGGATCCTACTATAGATTCAGTATTTAGTTTGTATTCCAAAGTATTTAGTTTGTATTCCCAAAGGAATATACTCTAGGAATAAATGTGAGCTGAAAATAAACTAGCTCTTGCAAGGACCAGGTTTGAACAAGCTCAAAGTCTAACTGGATTAAGCTGAACCAGCTACAATTGAACTACCTATCAGAAGCAAAATAAAAATATTCTCTGGAGAAAGATAATGTGATCTAAAACAACATTACATCTAACATTTTTCATATATAATATACGGCACTCAATAGAAAAGAGGCAGCATTAGGGTGGGGATGGTAGAAAAGGAAAGAAAATTGACTGAAAATGAAATAAAGATAAAAACCAGCCAGTAGAAACAGACACACTAGAGATCTAGATACTGGAGAAAATAATTTCAAATCATAGAAATTAATATGTACAATTATTAAATGATAAAATGAATGTCAGCAAAGAATTATATAAAGGAATCAAATAATAATTCTAGAATCAAGGAATAAATATGATTGAAATATATAGGTATTCTATAGGATTAAACAGCTGTGAAGAGAGAAGCAGTGAACTGGAAGGTGGCTCAGGAAAAAAATACCTAGTCTGAAACCAAAGAGATAAAAGAACAGGGAATAAGAAAAATGTATGAAGACACACAAGTTATCATGAAAGGGTCAACCAACAGGTACTTGGAATACATAAAGGGAAGGAGAGGACAAATTTGATAGAGGCAATATTTTACCAGAAAATGGTCACAACTTTTTAAAACCTGATAAATACTTAAGAAAGCACTCAGACGACAGCAGTTCTTGGAAAATTCCTGTAGTGGCTCAGCGGAAATGAATCTGACTAGTATCCATGAGGATGCAGGTTCAATCCCTGGCCTAGCTCACTGAGTTAACGATCCGGCATTGCTGTGAGCTGTGGTTTGGGTTGCAGACGTGGCATTGCTGTGGCTGTGGCATAGGCCAATGGCTCCAGCTCGAATTCTACCCCTAGCCTAGGAACCTCCACATGCCGTGAGTGTGGTTTATGCCATGGTTGCAGCCTAAAAAGACCAAAAAATTAAAAAAAATAAAAAAAAGACAGTTCCTGTTACCTAATGGTTAAAATGGCTAAAAATCAAATATAGAAGCAAATCACATTTGCTCCTATGTAAGCAAATAGAAGGTACAAAAGAAATAGAAAAAAGCAAAGAAATGCCTGGTTAAGAGAAAACAAACACGTTGGAAAATAAAAATTAGTAATTATGACATATGTATCTTGACTGCAACATCCATTAAGACAAATATCTGTCAGATTTAATTAGAAAAAAAATCCTCTTACTCTATCAGACACACACGTAAATGTTACACAGAACATGAGAAAGGAGAAGTTATATCAGGCAAATAACAAAAAATGAAATTGAGACAGCATAAGTAATATTTTATGAGTTTAAGCAAAAAAAACTATATTAAACTAGAAGTTTCTGAGTTTTCAGCTACTACACAAAAATGCAGGTTTCTTTTAGTCACAGAGAAATTAAGCCAATCATTGTAACCTTAGAAAAATCTTAGTGGTAAAGATAAAAGAGAAATAAATAAACATATGTTGGAGGAAAATTAGCATTCTGGTAATGAATGTAGGCTGAATGTGAACAGAAAGAGAACATTGGCAGTATATGTTTTAAACATTCAACAATTATTTCTATTTTATCATTTAATACCTTCCATATAGGTTTCCTGTGAGAATTAAATGAGTTAAAACCTATTATATACTTAAAGCAGTGACTTACATCTAATATATGTTCAACGAGTATTATGTGTTATTATACATTGTTATTAGAGTACTGTCTCCTTGCAATGTCTTGGACTATACTACAATTAAGAATATCTAAGAATTTATAGTGAGCCTATTTTATTTCCATGTATTCCAAAATGGGATGAGAGAGATTAAAGATACTGAATGTAGTTCAGTTCCACTAGGAATTTGGAACAGAATACTGAATAAAACAGTCTTTCAAAATGAAATAATAATTCTTAAAATCAGTCCTTCAAGTCATTAATGCAAGTATTATAATCCCTCATATTGCAGATGAAGAAATTAAGACTCAAGAGAAGTCAAGTGATTTGTCTAAGATCACAAAAAAAAAAAAGTTTAGGACCTGAACTGATACCTTCAAAACTCTTCAAGTGTACCCAAAAGTAAATAATTAAATCTTTAACTTAGAGCTAATTGGCTACAGTATATTATAAGAAGAGTACATCTAAAACTGACTTTCTGTAAATTCAATTTGAACCACCAACATTGTCAAATCACACAGCTTTGCTTATAGAAAGCATTTCTGACATTCACTAGCTTATTGCATTTGATGGCATTTTACCCCTCCCTGCTCCCCCTGTCATCTTGTACATCTAGCATTTTCCCTATCTGCACTGAAGTTCATACCATGTTCTCACCCAGGGCTCAGATAAATTTGGAAACAGAGGGCACATTTATCTCGGAAATTTTAATTAAAATGAACACCAGAACTAACCCAGAATTTTGCCAATTTTTCTATTCTATCCTTTTTGTCCTTATTATTTGTATTTCCCTTCTAATGGATCAGGCCCTTCTCAGTCCCCATTTCCTCAAATCTGTTCCACATATTACTTCCAGATTAATATTCCCAAATTACCAGATTCCCCATTGTCTGGCCAATAAAAGATAGCTTCCTCAGACTGGTGGTCATGTCCTCTCCAAACTGCACTTCCTGCCAAATCTCCACAGTACCCCTACTTTTAGCTTCAGCTGTTTGGCTACAAGAGGGAATTCCTACACCGATATAGCACTTTCTGCTTCTACTTGAGCTACCCATTCTGTCTGGAATGTTCTACTCATATTTTCCTATGAAAAATGAAGATTTGTACAATATTACCATACTGGTCAGTGGTCAGCTCTAGAGACAAAAGTCTAGCTAGTTTAAAGCGACAGGGATTTATTACAGTGTTCTAAATGGCTTATAGCATTCTTAGGGCTGCTGAGGGAACAGGCTCTAGGCTGATCCTCCAACCAATACTGCTGAAGTAGACCACAGATCACCTCTTTGATATGCTACCACTGGCTCCAGTTCCACACTGTTACAGGAAACTTCCAAAATCAGGAGACAGCTACTATCAAAACACCACCACCGCTGCCATGAGCTTCAGCATATACCGAGACTTCTGGAATCGTAAAGTTATTCCCCATGCTCTCTCTCTCAATGCCCCTGAGGCTACTGGCAAGACTCCTAGACCTCTGCCACTGGTATCAAGGAAAGAAGGAGGGAGGAAAAGTGGTTTCAGGACTGAGCTTGGTAGCAAAAGCAGCAGAATCAGGCCTTCAACTGTTTTCCAAATCTCACATGCAAGCAATCTTTATCACCTGTTAAAGATAGACTATATTAGGACTCCAGCTGCAAAGGTTTATGAGGAATGTAGTTTTTAGCTTTCTGTCCTCCTCACTACAGGAAGGACACTAGTACAGGGGTGAAATAGATGTTACGCGCTAAACCACCGTCTCCACTACAATTCTCTCTACATGGTGCCCATTCCAAACCCACTATGAATACTCCCCAAGGGGCTACTCCCTTCTTGTCCTCCTGTACTCTTTGGTTTCTACATTTGCACATCTTTTCTGGTAAGTATGCATTTATTCTTCTGGATCAGAAATTTCTTGAGAATAGGACATTGGGTTTTCTACAAAGTAGGGGCCTCTATAGTGTTTTTCAGAATATGGATGTTATTTCTCTAAAACTTGTATAAGTACAATGAAGACACAATAACATAGGCTGAATGAATGAATGAATGAACAAATGAACAAGTATGAACATACTTAGGGCCTTGGAAGCAAAGAAAAGGTCCCTAAAGAAAGATAAGTAATAGCGGTTTTTTAAAAGGGAAAGTAGTAGCCACAAAAATTTGGTGACTCAGGGTGGAAAAATAATAGACATAGGGTGATAAAATAACCAAGAGTGCAGAAAATTCACATACAAAAAAGTAGGTTTATCTGCATAAAAACTATTCTAGCATCAATCCTTTATTTTAGGAAAAGAGTTTTGCTTTTTGCTTGAATTTATTCAATAAGAAGTAGTAAAGAAAATATGATATAAAATGTCTTCTTTTACAGTATTTCTTTTTAACGGCTACACCCATGACACATGGATGTTCCTTGGCCAGGGCCAGATCCTTTAACCCACTGCACCAGGTGAGGAATCAAACCCCTACAGTTACCTGAGCCGCTGCAGTTGGATTCTTAACACACTGCATCATGGAAGGAACTCCTGGGCTTTTTTATGGGAGGGGGGTTATTTTAAAAATAACAAAGAATTAAAAGATGGTTATAAGATAAATAAGTTCTGGAGATTTAATGTACAACATGAGGATTATAGTTAACACTGTACTGTATATTTGATATTTGCTAATAGATTAGATCTTAAGTGTACTCACCACACCAAAAAAAAAAAAAAAAGGTAGCTATGTGATGGGTTAATTAACTCATTTGAGGTAATTATTGTACAATGTATACTTACTTCAATCACGTTGCACATTTTAAATATATAAAATTTTTGTCAACTATACCTCAATAAAGCTTGGGAAAATCTGAAATAAATAAATTAACAATCATTTAATGTGATTGGGTATCATGTGACTGCTTTCTAAGGAAGAAGTGCAGTGCGACTACCCCTTCAAGGTTATACTTCACTGTCTGAAGAAACTATGACTAACAGGTGATGTTATACAAGAAGTGGGTGGTGCAACACACTGTGGGGAGGATCACTGATTAGAACAGAGATTTTGATTTATGGGTTGGAAGAGCATAATATAAATATACTTATAGTATGAACTCTAGAATCTGATGTGAAACACTGATTGCCACGGACACCATTATTTATTTTTCTTTATATATAAACCCAGCCCAATCATTCAACTGTGATTTATAGACAACCTCTCTCAAATTACTCATTCTTTAATCTGAAGTCTTAAGAATATAAAATCCTCAAATGCTATTGCTGTTTTCTTTTCGGTAATTAATGGCCGGGGAGTGGCAAAGACGTCTCAAAAACCAGTTTCTTTCTTAATTCATTCTATTAATACGTAATCTTAAATAACTTTCCAAAAACTTCATTAGGGTGCCTCATGAAAAAAGTGCAAGGATAATGTATTAGTACAAAGATCACATTTAACTTCTGAGAACATCATGGTCATTGTTTTAACTTAGCATTTTGCTGTTCTAAAATATGTTTTATATGCTTGTATGTGTGTATATACAAAACTATATATATTTATATATATGTGTGTGTGTGTGTGTGTATATATATATATATATATATAAAACATTAAAAATACAAACTTGCTATGTCCACTGAGAGGCCTAAGAGCAGCAATATCCCAATTACTCACTTGATATCCAAAAAAAGAGTCAGGATTCTTTAAAGAAATGGTGAATTCCAGCGCTGGGACAGAGAAAATACAAGATGAACCTGAAGCATCTTTAGAAGAAAGTAAGGAATTGCTCAAAGAAAGATGGGGCCATGTCAAAAGGTCGCAGAACCCACTGCAAAGGAGCTCCAGGTCAAATCAGAGAAAATCTGAATGTCAAAATAATACCAATGGGTTATAATTCACTGGAGAAGTAGAAATCCATGACTCCATATTTTAATTAATTTAATTAATTAAGGTGAGAGAAGGCTCTTCCTTAGAAAAATGCCAATCAATTACTAAATGAAATGACAGAATTAAAAATAACCACGTGGCTAGCAACATAAAATTAATTCAGCTAAGAAGCGTCAATGGATGTGAAAACAAGTTTGTGAAAGCTTGACGAGGAGTGGGATATTTGCATATTCTCAAAGAATCTCCCTCACAAAATCACTATAAATTACAAATGGAAAAAGAAAAATTATAGAGGAAATCTGGCAAGTTAATCAAGTGATGAAATCAAAATAGAGAAATAAATCAAAACTGTATACATAGTGAATACAAGTATAAACTGGCATTATATTTATGACAGTGCTGACAAAAATATCCAGACTCTATAACAATGAAGTGTTAGACTAAATCAAAGTGAGAGACATTCCACAAAACAAATGGACTAGTAGTTTTCAAATGCTGCACTGTTGTGGAGTCAAAGAAACACTGACAAACTGTGCTAGATTTATGGTGGCTGGACATGTGACAGTTTTGCTACAGGTAATCCTTGCTGGATAGTTTCAGTATAAGGGACACTATTATGGAATTTGGTGAGAATTTAATTGAGTCTGAGCACTTGATGGTAATAATGTATCAGTGTATCCTTATTAATTTCCTGATTTTGCAGGTTGGATTAATTATGTAGGAAAATATTCTTTTATATAGGAATTACACACCAAACATTCTTGGGTGATAGATCATCACGTTAACAAATTAGTCTCAAATAGGTCAGGGGAAAAATCTTTTATACTATTCATGTAACTCTTCTATAAATCTGAATTATTTCAAATAAATATAAAATGCAAAATTACAAATCTTGAACTCTTATAGGTAAAAATCGAAATCTGGAAAAGTTGTGGCTAAACTATTGCCAAAATATTCCACAAAGTAAACTTGTTTCTGGCAACTTATATTTTCTTTTAAAAAATAAAGACTATATTTTCCTGACATGAAAATATGGCTAACATATCTCACGTTAGAAGTAAGAATAGTAATCATCCTTGGTGGTGGAAGGAGGTGAAGTTGACTGAAAGGTAGCAAAAGAGGATGTCTCAGATTCACTGTAATCCCTATCAAAATTCCAATAGACTTCCTTGCAGAATTGAAAAGGCAAATTCTTAAATTCATATGGAATTGCAAGGTGTCCTGAAGCACCAAAGCAATCTTGAAAAAAAGAATAAAATTGGAGGACACTTCCTGACTTCGCAACTCACTGCAAAGCTAAAGTACTTTAAAATAGTATGACACTGCACAAGGACAGACATATAGACAGATGGAATAGAATAGAGAACCCCAAAACAAACTCTTACATACAGAGTCAATTAAATTTGACAAGGGTGGAGTCCCCGTCACGGCACAGCAGAAACGAATCTGAATAGGAACCATGAGTTTGGGGGTTCGATTCCCAGCATCACTCAGTGGGTTAACCATCCGACATTGCTGTGAGCTGTGCTGTAGGTTGCAGATGCAGCTCAGATCTGGCGTTGCTGTGGCTCTGGCATAGGCTGGCAGCAACAGCTCCAATTAGACCCCCAGCCTGGGAACCTCCATATGCCACAGGTGCCGCCCCCCAAAAAAATAAATAAAAATAAAAAAATAAATTTGACAAGGGTACCAAGACCATTTAATGAGGAAAGGACAGTCTTTTTGATTCAGTATACTGGGAAAACTGGATATCCTCATTCAAAAGAATGAAGTTGGACTTTTATTTTCCACTAGCTACAAAAATTAACTCAAAATGCACCAAAGACCCAAACTTAAGAGCTAAAACTATAAAACTCTTAGAAGAAAACTGTGGGAAATCTTTATGACACTGGATTCGATAATGACTCCAAAGTTCATGGACATGGATATGACCCCAAAGTTCAGGCCAAAAAAAAAAAGTAGATAAATTGGACTTCATCAAAATTAAGTGATTTTATATATCAAGGGATGCCATCAAAAAAGTGAAAACAACCTACAGGGATTTTTTTTTTTTAGGGTCACACATGTGGCATATGGAAGTTCCCAGGCTAGTGGTTGAATTGAAGCCATAGCTGTGGGCTTACACCACAGCCACGCCAGATCTGATCAAAGACCATGTCTGAGACCTACACTGCAGCTCATGGCAATGCTGGATCCTTAACCCACTGAGCAAGGCCAGTGATAGAACCTGCATCCTCATGGATACTGGTTGGGTTCATTACCACAGAACCACAACGGGAACTCCAGGGAAAAATATTTATAAATCATCTGTCTAAAGTGATCCATGTCACAAATCTATGACTGAGATTCAGAACATATAAAGAACTCCTAAACTCAACAACAACAAAAATTACTCAGTTCAAAACTGCGCAAAGGACTTGAATAAATATTTCTCTAAATAAAATATACAAATGGCTAAAAAAGCACATGAAAAGAAGCTTAATACTATTACTCATTAGGAAAATTCAAATTAAAACCATAATAAGATACCACTTCATACCTACTAGGATGACTAAAAAAGAATTGAAAATAACAAGCAATAGCAAGGATGTAGAGAAATTGGAACCCTCCTTCATTTCTGATGGTAAAGTAAAATAATGTACCTACCGTGGAAAACTGGTTGGTTTCTCAAAAGATAAAACTTTCATATGACCCAGCTATTCCACTTGCAGGTATATATAAAAAAGAACTGTAAGCAGAGACTTAAAAAGATATGTTTATGGCAGCATTTTTCATGAGAGCCAAAAGATGGGAAAAATCCAAGCATCCATCATCAAATGAATGGACAAAGAAATGTAATATAGTCATACAGTGGATATTATTCAGCCATAAAAAGGAATGGTACTTTTATATATCTACAACATGAATAGATCATGAAAACATTAAGGTTAAAGAAACAAACCAGGCACTGGAGGACAAACACTGTATGATTCCTTTTATACAAGGTACCTAGAATAGGCAAATTCATGGCGCAGAAAGTAAACTAGAGCTTCCTAGGGAAAGAGAGGAAGTTATTACCTAATGTGTACAGATGGAGATAGACTGTGGTGATGGTTAAATATCATCCTGAATGCATTTAACACCAACGAATTAAACACTTAAGAAATATTAAAATGAAAAATATTATGTTATATAATTTTACCAAGATAAAAAAAAGAAGGCATTAGGTTCTTATAGTAATGCTTTTTTTTTTTTTTTAATGGCTGCACCCACAGCATATAGAAGTTCCTAGGCCAGAGACTGACTCCAAGCCACAGCTGCAACCTATCTGGTGAGGTAACACCAGATTCTTTGACACACTTCATGATATATTGGAAATGATATAAAGCTCATAACTAGCCTCCTAGGAAAATGTCAGGTAAAAATATGCCTCAGATTCACCCGTGCCCCTGCATTTTTCACTGACTACAGCGATATCAGTATTACAGAGAAAAATATGTTGATAACTTAAGAGCCTCCAACATGTTCACTCTTTGATCTTTACAAATAAATAAACCTAACTCAAGGGCAAGGTAATTGTTCCAAATCAAATTTTTTCCTCCCATAATTCATATGGTGAAGTACTAACCCCTAGTATCTCAGAATATGATCTTATTTAGGCAGAGCATCATTGCCTAATGAGATCGTATTGGAATAGTGGACCCCTAGTTCAATCTAACTGGTTTTCTTATTAAAAAGGGAACCTACTAATGTATTTTTTTTTTTTTTTGCCTTTTGTCATTTTATGGCCGCGGGTTTATGCGCGCACCCGCGGCATGTGGAGGTTCCCAGGCTAGGGGTCTAATCGGAGCTGTGGCCACTGGCCTGCGCCGCAGCCACAGCAACGCAGGATCCGAGCCGCGTCTGCAACCTACACTACAGCTCACGGCAACAGCGGATCGTTAACCCACTGAGCAAGGGCAGGGATCGAACCCGCAACCTCAAGGTTCCTAGTCGGATTCATTAACCACTGTGCCACGATGGGAACTCCCATACTAATGTATTTCTTGATGAAGAAACTAAAGACATATATATGTATGTGTATATATACGTGTGTGTATATATGTATGTGTATATATATTCACATACATGTATTCACTTTCTCAAGGTACATCCACTTATGATTTGCCCTTTTTTGAAAGTATACTTCTGTAAAATTTACATTACAATAACAAAAAGTCAGTTTATCTTATTGATGCATACATTTTCTATGGTAAATAACCTAAATAATATATGGTAAAAATTAAACTTTTTAAAAGTCATTTACTTGATTCTTGGAAAGTTACATAAAATCCTTATACTCAGTTCCTTAGGCCACAAGCTCAATTATTTAACATAAAAATACAAATGAGATGCTTGCATTGCTATTTTAATTTGTTAAGCCTACCATAACAAAATACTACAAACTGAGGGACTTAAGACAACAGAAATTTGTCTCTCACAGTTCTGGAGGCTAGAAGTCTGAAATCAAGGTATCAGTAGGACTGCTTCTTCTGAGAAATGTGAGAGAGAATCTTTTCCATGTTTCTCCCTTAGCCACTAGTGGTTTGCTGACAATCTTTGGCATTTCTTGGCTAGTAGAAGCATCTCTCCAATCTCTGCTTTCATCTTCATATGGCGTTCTCTCTGTGTGCATGTCTCTGTGTCCAAATGAAGTTTATATTCTCTCACTCTTAAATAAGTTGCCCCCATTTACTGCCTTAGTTAGTAATGAAGAGTATTTGAAACAGAGTTCCCGTCATGGCTTAGCAGTTCACGAACCCGACTAGCATTCATAGGATGCGGTTCGATTCCTGGCCTCACTCAGTGGGTTAAGGATCTGGCATTGCCATGAGCTATGGTGTAGGTCGCAGACATGGCTCATATCCAGCATTGCCATGGCTCTGGCGTAGGCTGGTGGCTACAGCTCTGATTGGACCCTTAGCCTGGGAACCTCCAAATGCCTCCAGTGTGGCCCTAAAAAGACATAAAATTAAAAAAAAAAGTATTGGAAACACAATATAAATTTCAGTGATTGTTTTTCTCTCTCCTGTAGTATCCATTATTATTTATTGGAAGTTTCTATATAAAAGCCACAGTAAAGGCATCTTTTTCTAAGAATGTGAGGAATTACATGAATGTTTTAATAACTTTGATAGTTATCTACCTATCCATTACTCTTCATACAGAGCCAACATTCCCAGTGATGGGAACCATCTCATTTGTTTTACCATAGCAGTAGTTGAAAGCCTTTTACTGCAGTCTGTGTTGCAAGAAGATAACTTCCAGTAACCACTAGAAATCACTCTAACACACATGCTAAATACATTACTCATTAGTAAAACTATTTAAATTTTTCATCCCTGGAATGAAATCTAACAATTATGGAAGCCATATGGTACTCTCAGTATGAGCGCGAAATCCTCTTTGATGTTAAGCATAATGATAAAAATAATTAATTATGCTAATATTGTAGTTTTATCCTTTGGAACCTCTCCATAGAACACTTACTTTTTGATAAGAGAGATCAAATTTTTGTTGGAGAATGATAATAACCATCTGTTGAGTTAAGTAACTATTTGGACTTTGCACTAAAATCAGAATAATCCCGTATCTCAGATACATCAAAGGTATGATTTAGGGTGAGCTAGCCTATTGTTGGAAAAATCAGCAAATGAAAAAATGAAACTTTTCCTCTATCTTTTATCAGAAACTGGCATTCCAAAGTACACAGTGTCCTTTACACCCCTCCCAGAAGAGGCTGCTGGGGTTTACACTTCTGAAGACCTGGCAGAACATTAATAAGCAAATCTTCTCATTCTGATTTAATAAAAGGAATAGTCTGTAATCAGGACCAACAGGGTAGAAAGCCATCAGCTTAGTCTGGGAAATTTGATGGGGAAAAATGTGCTCTATTTGGCAAAAAAACCTCTTGCATTTCCAGTCCAAAAAGCCTCAGAATTTTTAAGTCAAGGATTATTTCCAGGAAGCAACAATGAAACAGGATTTGCCATGAAGTGTTAAAAAAGTAATAAAGCATTAACAAGGATTTGTTAGCCAAATTTTTTATGCAGCTGTGGGAACTGAGGAAATGAGGCAGGGCAAGTATATCCTGATGGGTAATTAAGGAGGAAAGGCCCAAAGCACTCAGCTAAAAAGCACAGGCTAAGGGTGGTGCTTAAGCGTCAGAGTCCGGATTCTGGAAACTGGAGGAGACATGAGTAGGTACTTGTGAAATGAGGGGGGAGAGAGAGAGATGTAGGGATTTCTTCTGTAGAGTCCACAAAGTTCACTCCATGAAGACCAAGAAATTAAAAGAATAAAATTTGGAACTAATATGGATAATCCCCCAAAAGCTTATTTGTCAGTGAAATATATTTACTTTAAACATACTGAAAGAGAAGCCGCTGCCAAGTTTAAGTTCTCAACTAAAGTGGAATGAGGAAACGAGAATTAGAAAGAAAAGGTAGCCCTAATATCCAGAAGCAGGCACAGCAATGACAGGAAGGCCACGGTGGACTCCTATCGAACACAATCATGCAGAACATCAATATCAGACAAGGCCACTTTGTGCCCACGGTGTATCAAGGCAAAAACAAGCCCATTCCATAAGTATGTCTGAACAGGCAAAACACGAACACTGTCCAAGCACAAAATTCCAAACATTCCCCATTCCCAGCTGATTGGTGCTTTACCAATCTTTGTTTTAGTCTTACTCTAGTCTATGCTCCCTCAAAATGTGTTCAAAACCCAATCGTAGAACTGCCCCCTCTCTCTGACAATGGCCATTCTATAGAAAACCCCCTATTTCTTGGATTCTTCCCCAAATCACCCAACCAAAGCCAAAATACAAAAATAAGTTCTAATACCCTATTAGAATCAGGGTACCCCATAGTATTTCAAGATAATCTTCCTCGCTGTAATGAGTAAACCAACTCACTGTTCAACTGCAGATATGTACCTAAGTGGTCTTTGGCAAGAATTACTGAAATTTCAAAAATTAAAAAAAATATATATCAAATTATTGAAGATGATTTCTGCCACTGAAACATGAGGACTTAATCTCTATAATACTATAATACCAACAACAGAGCTTTATTTTGGCCTTAAATAATCTTTTAGGCATCTTACTTCTCTTTTCTATATATGAGTTGCTTGATAGGCTTATTTTGACCTCTAAGTGGTATGTTAAAATGTACCTCATGAAGCAGTTAGAAAGGTAAATAATCTGTTCCAGGCCGACTTTTGTCATAGAAACAAATATCAAAAATATAAAGAAATGATTGTCAGAAATTAGCTGTTTTTCTTTCCTAGATTTGTAGGCTATTGGTGGACTCCCACTGAAAACCATGCCTCCAGTGTCCCTGCCCCAGTGTGGTACTTTGCCCTGTTGACTCTAGGCTTGGTTATTTACTTGCCCAATGGGACATTAGCAAAGGTTGTGGATTAAATTGTGTCCCCCCAAAATGCACAGATTGAAGCCCTAATCCTCAATGTGTTATATATGGAGAAAGGGCCTTTAAGGTGATAATTGAAGGTAAATTAGTTCATAAAGATAGGACTTAAATAGTAGAATTGGTGTCCTTAGAGGAAAAGAAGATACACCAGGAATACACCTGCACAGAAAAAATGCCACAGTGAAAAGTCAGTCATCTGCAAGCCAAAGAGAGAGGCCTTATGACAAACCAACCTGCAGGCACCTTGACCTTCAATATAAAGCTTCTAGAATCATAAGAAAATAAATTTCTGTTGGTTAAACCACATTTTGTGGCATTATGTTATACAGCCCTAGCAAACTTCCAGAAAATAAGATGCAAGTAGAGCCTTGACACTTATATACTGGAACCTTGTATACTGAAAACTTCTTGGGCCCTGAATTCACTATGCTGTGGAGAAGTTCAAGTTGACAGATTGCATATGGAAGAGAATCAAGAAATTCAACTAACATTCAGAACGGAGGCCACAGACATATGGCCCCCATCAAACTATCCCTTCCATCTTATGGCCATCTGAGCCACCCAGATATCACGGAGCAGAGATTTTTGCCTCACCCAAATTCTTGACACAGAAACATGAGAACACACACACACAAAATTGTTTTCAGCCTCCTAAATTTTGAGATGTTTTGTGTTACACAGCACTAAATAAATTAAAGAGAAATTGGTACTGGAAATGTGATGTTGCCATTAAAAAACACCTAGAACATGTAGCATCACCTTGGTGACTGGGTGGTGGATGTGACATTGTGTATTATTTTTCTCCAAGAAAAAAAAACAGTAGGAGACACACACATGCATACACACCTACATCAGAGACAGAGAGATTTCAAGGAATGGTCTCATGTAATTGCAAGGGCCAACAGTTTGGAAACCCAGGAAAGAGCTGATGTTGCAGTTCCAAGTCCAGCGAAGTCTGGTAGCAGCAGTCCCTCTCTTTAGAGGGCTTCAGTCTTTTCTCTTAAGACTTTCAGCTGTTGGATAGGGCCCACACACATTATGGATGGCAATATGCTTTACTCAAAGTCTACTCACCTAAATGTTAATAGAATGTAATAGAACACAAAGAAACATAAAAAGAAAATAGGTTAAAAAAAATTAACAGACGAGCATCTAAGAAATATGAAGCAACATCACATAGTCTATCATATATGTGCAACTGACATCTCAGAATAAAAAAAAAAAAAAAACAGGAAAAATATTTGAAAAAACAGTATCTGATAATTTTCAAAAATTAATGAAAAACAACAAATCACAGATAAAAGAAGTCTGGAGAACTCTAAGCAAGATAAATATTCTTTAAAAACTAGAAACAGAAATCAAATCATATTGCAAGCAAGCAGAAGGAAAGAAATAATAATGAGATAGGAAACCGTAAGGAAAGTCAATAAAACTAATACCTGGTTATTTGAAAAGATCAAAACGTGATAAATCTCAAATCAAATTAAAAAAGAACACAGAAATTATTAATTTTAGGAATAAAAAAGGATCACTGTAGACCCTCATATATTCAAAAGAATAATTCAGAAATATTTTGAATAACTTTATATCAATACATTTGATAACTTGGATTGAAAAGAAAAAATCTTTTACAAATTACTAAAGCTCATTCAAGAAGAAATTAAAAATCTATATAGCTCTATATCAATGATTATCAAACTTTTCATCAATGGACCACAAAGCAATTATTTTAGAATTTACAAATCATAGAATGGCTATTCCTCATTACTAATCACTGCTGCTACAATACAAAAATAAATAAATAAGCAAAAAGCCATAGACAATATACAAACTAATGTCCCTGTCCCTGGCTATTTTCCAATAAAATTTTATTTACAAAAAGAGATGACTGACCCATAATCCATAGTTTGCCAATGACTGTCCTATATCTAACAATTCAATAAATGATTATTAAATGCCTATCACAGGCAATATGCTAGGTGCTAAAGATAGAACACCAAACAAAACAAGTTCTCAGCTCTTGGAGAATTTACGGTCTAGTCACTCATACAAATAAAATAGTCAAATAAACTAGGATGACTGTAACAACGAAGGTACAAGCATGATGAAAGTCACCTAAACCAGATTATGGGGCTCATAAAAATTACCAGAAATTACTTATATCTACATTAAATTCATCAGAAGATGAAGGGGATAAAACATATCAGAAACAAAAAAAAGTCAGGTATAATAATATAAAGATTTTCAAAACTGGGAAATTCTAGAAATTGAAAAATCTTCAGCATAAATGAAGTCTGAAAGGCAAGCTGCAGAATAGCACAAAGGAACAGAGTCCACCTGTGCTATGCTGCTGCTACAATTTAGGAGAGAAGTAAGTGTTCTGAAGCATGGTCATGGAGAGAGGATGCCAAGAAGTGGGCAAGTTTAATAGACAACTGGGTGGATATGAATGATAAAAGACAAAAGGGAGATGATATCCAAGGACTCTAGGGTTCTGGTTTGAATAAGCTGGGTAGTAATGTCATTTTTCTGATATAAGGAACACGGAAAGAACAATCAAACTTCATGCCTTTGAAAATGTCGATAATTCCTGTCAGAAAACAAATAAGCACTGAGGATGTAATACAGGGCATGGTGACTATAGTTAACAATACTGCATTATATTTTTGAAAGTTGCTAAGAGAGTAGATCTTAAAAGTTCTGAGCAAAAGAAAAAAAATTGTAACTCTATGTGATGATAGATGTTAGCCAGATATTGTGGTGATCTTTTCAAAATAGTTCAAACTATTAGACTGAATACCTGAAACTATTATAATGCTATATGTCAGTTATATCTCCAAATTTTAAAAGTTGACAAGATTAAAAATGTTAGGTAACTCAACAAATATATATAGTATGTTTACTATGTAATGAGAGCTATGTTTTATGCTCAACAGCCCAGTTGTTTGCCATCCCATAAGCCTAATATTCAATGTATTTTGTCTTTTCTCCTCCAGTATAAAGTGATATCCTTAATGGAATGTGTTTTCTATGTTTATTTAATTATAACCATTGTGACTAGTTTGACTAGTTTGAGTTCAGCATCTGGGAACAGACTACTGCCAATGATGAGGAATTATTGAAATGAATATCAGTCCACACTTCTGACACAAATATATGCTATTTGCAGAAAATTTTATAGTTTACAGTTTAACTACCTTCAATCTCATTATGCATATGGACATAACACTGAATGAAGCTATTTACTATAGAAGTTTAAAGATGTGAGAAATCATGCATTGTCTAGTTAAATGTCTTCAGAACATATACAAGGAAATCAAGGGTGAGGTCAGTGGCAGTTGCCAAATTTTCATAGCCAAGAGATTTAGGAGATGAGATGAGAGGACTAGTTTTACTGCCGCATTTACAAAGTATCTCACAAAGATAAAGAACTGTCAATTGTCCTTACTGACAAAGCCACCTCTTCCTGTATATATGTGTGGGCAGGGATTGAGTGGGGAAGTACAAACAGAAATTAGGAGGGAAGGCCCACCTTGAATTTCTACTAAGTGTTTTAATTCTTTCATTTTGGCTTGATTTTGGAAACAACTTCCCAGAGTTTCATTTTCATTGTAACAGGCTTTGAAGTATCAAAAAACTACAGTATTAGTATCTTTACTAAAAGACCGTTGGAGCAAAATAACTTTCTAAACCTCTAAGAAAGATTTTTAAGATCTGGTTAAACTGTAAACAATGACTGAGAAAAAGCTACAAATGCTGCAAATGTATGAAGACTGTGCATTGGCTGCGTGATAAAAAGCTGACTTAGCTGAATAGACCTCTTAGAATTATCTTTCAGGTACATAGAAACCAAGGAATTTTAATCTATTCCGTTAAAGCCAAAGAGGAAATACCTCACCCTCTCAACACACACACACACACACACACACACACACACACACACACACACACACACACACATATCCAATGTTATGCTATTGCTGAATGGACAGTGGATTTCAAAAATATAGCACTGAATAATGATGGGATAGTTCAGAGGAACCAAAATACCACTAGCACAGACTGAATGGCTTTTACTGGCTCTATGTGACCTTTGAAAGGTGATTCCTGCCACCAGAGTAAGCACAGCAGAGGACAGCTAAAACAAAGGTAGAACAGCTGACTCTTTTAAATGGACCAAAGAGTTTTATGGAAAATTTTACTGCTCTAAAGGTATGTTCTTTTAAACAATATCAGGTTTTCCTAAACCAAATAGAGTGGGTTAAAGTGATTTCCAGGATAACAAAACTCCCTCAGCAGTCCCTCTACACACACACAAATAATTATTAGCAAGAGAATTTAAGCTGACTCTGAGTACAAAAGTAAACTATATTCACTCAAATACTAATTAGAATTTCTTATTTCACTAAAGCATAACTTTCACACTACAAATAAAAACCAGGAAAACAAAAGAGCCTAAACCATCCTTTTAAAGCAAAGTAGATATACTTCAAAAGCAAGAACCTCAAATGTGCTGCTGAACTATGTTCTGAAAAGTGTAAGTAAAAATATAAATGAATAAAACCTAATCTCAAAACTAAGCTCTTAAATAATAAGAGATTAAATCATTAGCTGAAAGTCAGCAGAAGCTGATTCTGACTAAAGGAAATCTAATTATGAATGTAGATCTCTATCAGTCAAGAGTTAATGTGCTATTATTGAAGAAGTAGTGACAGCATCTTTTTGATTAGCCAATCGCCTGAAAAGGGTTGTAGGATTTTAGCTTATTATTCAAGTAATATAAATTTCAGGGATTAGGAAAAAAATGTATAATTATACTTTCGAAAGCACCAAGAAATATTTGTCCTGTTCTCCTATTCATTCATTCAATATATTTTAAATTATTCCTTATCTGATATTTTACTTTCGCCTCACACACTCAAGGTGGCAATGTTCAAATTCCATTTCTGAAGAACGTAGGAAAGAAAGCTGTTAGCTAGAATAGAAGAGACTATTGCTAAATAATTGCTCCATACACAATTTAACACTCTTCTAGACATGTAAATGATCACAATTTTAAGAGATTCTTTGAGAGGTAATGGCACTGGTGGGGGCAGCAAGGGAGGGGGGAAATCATTTTAAGAGATTCTATCCCCACTCCTGGACATCTATCCAGAAAAAACCATGACTCAAAAAGATACATGTACCCCAGTGTTCACTGCAGCCCTATATACAATAGCCAAGACATGGAAGCAAAGTAAATGTCCAAAAACAGAGGAGTAGATAAAGAAGATGTGGTATATACACAACAAAATATTACTCAGCAATAAAAAGGAATGAAGTAATGGCATTTGCTGCAATGTGGATGGACCTAGAAATTATCATGCTAAGTGAAGTTAGACAGTGAGATACAAATGTTATATGCCATCACTTACATGTGGAATCTAAAAAAAAAAAAAGGGTGCAATGAACTTATTTGCAGAACAGAAACTGACTCACAGAATTGAAAAACTTATGCTTGCCAAAGGAGAGAGGTGGGGGTGGAAGGGATGGGCTGGGGTTTTGGGATGGAAATTATAAAATTAGGCAGTGATGATGGTTGTACAACTATAAATATAATAAAATTCATTGGAAAAAAATCCCCCCAAAAAGAGACTCGTTCATGCTCTTATGTCATATAAGCATATGTAAAATACCTACCTTAAATATAATTTCAAATTTTATAATTTATAATTAACTGTAGATTCAAAACTCACAGGTATTCTTAGAAAAGTAATTAAGATTCCTTCTGATCATCTGGCTAAGATTAGTCAACCCCAGTGGAAAAATTCTCCATTTATGTCTTGTACCTCTTCTAAAGCAAGCAGTGGTTGCCCAAGAAGATAAAAGATGACTAAGAAGAAGGCATCTAAACAGGATCTCTCCCATCACTCAACAATAAAATCCTCAGCTTCGTTTGGGAATGTCTAGTGAAAGGCAATATAATATTTGGGGAAAAAATGACTCCTTAAAATAGCCACAACTATATAAGCCTTTACTACATAATTGGAACAAAGTATACACAGCTCTTTTTAATCCTCACCCTAAGTGGTTTTGTTTCCCAATTTACATACAGGAAAATGGAGACTTGAGAAATAAAATAACTGGTTTAAATTCACCTAATTAGCTGAAGGGTAGTGTCATGCATGACTCATAACAGAGTCTGACTCTAACCCTCTTGATCTATATTCAATGCTTCCTCTTACATAGCTAATACCAAGGCAGGGATTGATTTTTCTAATTATCTTATTATCCATCATGTCTTGGCAGAGACTTCAAGGGGTCTGAATAAAAATAAGGAAGGTATTTAAAAGATAAAGATAGGACACCACTAGTAAAGAACTCAATACGAGCTGCTGCCATGATGCGAGAACAGCCAGCACAGAAATTCTGAGCTGGGAGAGAGCATGCCTCAGAAAGACAGAAGAAAGATAAATAGCTCATTTCAGAAGTTTAATGAGCAATTCCAAACTTAAGAGTCTACTTTCTTTAAAAATGATGCCTTGATAATCCATTTGTTAACAGGACAAATAGAGTCAAGACAATTTCTTCAGGTTTCATTCATTTATACAGCAAATACTTACTGAGAGAGACGTGTTATACGTGATTCTGACATAATGATATGCCAGTGAAGAGACATGCAACAACCCATTTCTGCTGAATTTTATTGGTTAAGGAAAGTCAATCTCAGATTAAAAATGGGAGATAATCTTGTTAAAAAAAAAAGGCAGAAAAGAATTTGTGGTCAGATTTTAGCCAACACTGTTTTCATATGTTTTTTTAAGAAAACCTCTAGAAAGAAGTTAATTCTCTGATAATAATAGTTACTCAAAATTGAGTGGTTCTTGACTGACTATTCTATAAAGAAATTTATAGGTTTAATTAATTATACTAACCCATGTATATTAATAAGGCCAAAACACAAAAAGGCCACAATTTTTCTGTGACCAAGAATATTCTTTAGGTATTATTTATGACCACAAAGCAGAACTGTTAAGAAAAATAGTCCAAAATGGCTATTAAATCAGTAATTTCGGTATTATACTGAGTATTAACAGGATCACCCAAGGATAATTTAATTCCCTGGAGTATGTACCTGTTTGCTTTGGTTTTGATTAGGCTAAAAATCAGTGAAGTTATATGTTCACTTGCAGTTTTTTCCACTGGAAATATACATAGTTCCTCCCCAGAGAACAGCACTCCCAAAGGTTTCAATTTTATTGCCCTTTGGGATATTAACAAGTTTTGTTAACTTTGCAAATTTATTTCAGTATGTCTTTTTTTAACAGACTTTATCCATCTCTGTTCTTCAAATGCTCCTTGAGCTAGCTTTACCTTCCTGCTGACTCCCTCATTAAGGATTTAAACAGATATTTGCCAAGTGTTCACTTGCTCTGGAATCAGATTGCCAGGTGTCCAGTCCCAGCTCCACAATGTGTCAGTTGTGAGAGCTAAACCAAGCTGCCCAATCCTCAGTTTCATCATATATATTAAAAAAAAAGAGAGAAAATAATCTTCATTTACCATTATTATCAAGCTTAAACAATGCATATTTTTAAAACAATGGTATATAATTCACTATAAAGTCTCAAAAAATGTTGATCTCAATGTTAGAAAAAATTTGTTTCACAATTCTTCAATCATTTGAATTTGAGCTAATTAGGAAGACCAAGGAGTTTAATCAAAATAAATGTTTAATATTACATAAAATAAATCTTATAGTTCAATTATTTCGATTTACTAGCTTTTCAAATTCTTAAATATAAGTTTATTACTAGTAACCCACAGATTTGCCAAGCAACTTCTTCAAAATCCTACAACTGAATTCCTTCTATTGACTCATACAATATGTTCTCTCAATGTAATTACATTAGAATTCCCTTGTTTAACTTAAAATTTGTATTGATTTGTATGGTAGAGAATGGAGCAACATTTTGTATTGAGTGGAGCCATGCAAATATTTCCAAAGTTTTTTCCCCCTTTCCCAAATCCCCATCTGTTTTGCTGATGTGCCAATATCTGGGGTCTGTTTTTCATAATGTCATTTTGTTTGTGAGGATGTCTGTTCCTGAGAGTTCACGAGCTGGCTGACAATGAAAAAGTGATCACAATCAGGCCAGGAAATATCCTGAAAAATAAAGCAAAGCCAAGAAAGTCACTGAACCCTGCTGGCCAGTGCACATGGAGGGCCTAGGAAGAACAGGGGCATCAGTTTCAGATGCTACACGAGAGGATCTCCTTAATGGCTAAAGAAACCTCCAGGAGGAAACCACTGAATGTTAGAATCACATCACAGCCGCCGATATTCCTTCCAGAATGGTTTAAAACAAAATGAATCCATGTGGGAAAACAGTTTCATCTTATGAAGAAAGAAAGCAAATAAAAGAAATGGCAAGTGACATTTTAAAAACTGCTCTCTCTGAAACATCAAGAAAATGAAGATGAGAGGAGGGAGAAAAGCAAAAACAGTTAAATATTTCTTTTAAGTATTCATTAGTTTTGTTTCCATATTTAACTAAAAGAAGACAGTCTGAAGACTGCCTGGGATGTAAGTTTGTTTTCCTCTCTGATTATTTTTTGCATAGCTGATAATTCTGTCTAGTTCACTCAACACTGAGTAGGTGAATATGTCAGAAAAGAGGAGGGTTTTCTCCCTGTTTTAAAAAAGAGGCATCAAAATTCTAGACAATTTATCTTTGTTAGAATTTTACATAAAATCTCCAGTGTTCCTTGTGGGTTAGTTTTATTTAATGGTCTATGGTATAGATGTATACAGCCCTTAAAAATTTATCTACATATGAAAACTGCTGCTGAAAAAATTTTTAGCAAGAATAAATCCCCACTTGATGTGACAATAAAGAGAAAATCTTTAACCTTATGTTATTTTCTAATTTTATGCTGAGTAGAAGGCATCGTTGTTAATGTATACATTTACATTGGAACTAGATTTAAAGATAAGTAAGGTCATCTTTGATGTACGACAATTTTCATACTGATAGAAAATAGGAGTTCTTTTCTAAATATGAGTTCTTTTCTCTTGGGTAATGTGACAGTTCTTATTTCCACATAGGCGATGGTAAACAGAGGTTTGAAAAAACGCTCTCAAAGTAGCCTGTGTAACTTCCTTGATAGCACATCACTAGGAAGAATTTAGACTATTATTTCTTAATTTTTAACCTCCATTTTATCAATGAATACTTTAGAAAGAACAACTGAGTTCACAGAGTGCCTGAGAAATGTGCAAAGATTCTGGAACAGTCCAACCCAGACTACACAGTCTGGGCCATCAGCTTTACAGCCATTGAACAAGACTTCATTTGGCAACAGGAAACCAAGAGGAAAAATAAAGAATGCAATACCTCTCCAGCTCTGCTTAATCATTTTCAAGTAGACTAGCTTAGAATGACACAACTTGTAAAAAGACATGGGTAGGGGAAGAATATTTAAAGAAAAATAGAAACCTAACTTTGGAAATATTCCTTTCTCTAGTGGGTTCAGTGCAAATTAAAGTCCTCATAATTAGCTCTAAGCTTTTAAATCTTTTTTGTAAAATTCCATTTTCAGAGGAGATGTCACCATGTGCTATATCCCTTTGCCCTCCCTCTGGTGATAGACAGGAAAAGGAGAGTTCCAGAATCCCACCTTTTCCCAGCTAGGCACAGCTTTTTCAGCTTGAGGTATAACAATTGCAGGAAATGGTGAATGATGGAAACTTTTTCCTAGAAGGGGAGTTTGAAGCCTAGAAGAGCCACTCCTATTTGAGCTATAACCACTTACAGAAGCATGAATCGGAGGAAGCTTGCCACATTGAGAGGGCCCAAACAGACCAACTTGACAGAGGACTAGATTGTCACTTCCTGAAAGTGATGGACTAAAACACTCCCAGGATGCACCTTCCTCTGATATTTCCTGAACTTTGCCTCATTATTTATCTACCCCCAGGATTCATGAAAGGGATTACAACCTGCATTTTTTTTTAAAAGAATACATATAAAAAGCATCCAGTAATAATAATTATCTGAAGCAAGTTTCCTAAGGTTAGTATTTTGTACATGAGGCTAAGTGACAAAGAAACAACTTAAAGTTAACTATGCATTTTAAAATGCACCCCTCCCCCCCAAAAAAAATGAGCTGCTGAGAGACTGAAAGAACATCCTGATTGCCTGTAGTTTGAAAATAAAACATTCTCATTCCTTACATGGAATTTTCAGTCGGTGTTCAAATGAGAGCATATCATTCAGTGGTTGTCAAGACTTTCCCTGACAACTTGTCCCTGAAAAGTAAAAGTAAACTGCCTCAGTTGCCCTTTTAGTAGGTTTTTGTCTTACAATTATAAATAAGATTATATATGGGAAGTGATTTGGGTTCAAGATGAAATTAATATTTCATTATACTAGGCAAGGATGTCACTGGATAAAAGTAGGGAGACTTTAAATCACATTTTGCTTTAAATACCATTGTAACAAATTAATATTCTCATATTGTACAATTAAGAAATAATGACATTAACATATATAAGGTGTTTTAAGATTAAGTAATTTTCTTCTCGAGAACATGTGTTGGGGAGTGAGAGGAGTATACGGATATCAAGTCACAGAAAAACCCTATTTACTACTGAGGCCTCAGTCTTAATAATTAACAAAAGCATAAGGAGGTAGTAGATTAAATTCAAGTAAGGATTTTCAATTAAACAATGATGATGAGGATACAAGGCATTTCCTGAGGATTTATCTCTGATTAGGAGAAGTTGTTGAAAGCATGTGGCCTTTAATTCTAGCCAGCACCTAATCCCCAGGAAGTATCCTTAACTTTATTGCTATTTTAAGATAACACTAAACACTTTTAGAGAGAAAATGGCAGATGATCTGTCTTTTTTTAAGCCTGATGTGGCTCAAAGATATTCAGATCTCTTTAACTATTTCTCAGCATTCCATATACATCCGTGCAGCTTACATGTAGTATTATTACATACAGTCTAAGATTTGTAGTATAATGGTTAAAAGTAGGCTTTCTTAGTCATATAAAATACTTTGAACCTTGGTTCCAAAAACACTATGTGACTTTGAAAAGGTTACTTAATTTCTCCACCCATTTCATAAACTGTAACATGGGGATAATCTGATCCTAATTAATATGATTAAATAAGAAAATAGTATTAAGCGGAGTGCTTAGTACAGTGCCTGAGCCATAGTGCAGGTCCCTTAAAGGTATTGCTATAAAAGAAGATAGATTAATATCTCCATTATTTGAGAACCACTTTCTTGCAAGTTTTTCCTCAAGTACTTCATGAAATCAGGACTTATCTATTCCTATATTAAAACTCTCAAATTTTGCATAAGAATTTGGATTATTTTAGGAGTTCCCGTTGTGGCTCAGTGGTTAACAAATCGAACTAGGAACCGTGAGGTTGCGTGTTCGATCCCTGGCCTTGCTCAGTGGGTTAAGGATCCAGTGTTGCTGTGAGCTGTGATGTAGGTTGCAGAAGCGGCTCAGATCCCGCGTTGGCTGTGGCAAAGGCCGGCAGCTACAGCTCCTGTTAGACCCCTAGCCTGGGAACCTCCATATGCCGCGGGTGCAGCCCCAGATAAGGCAAAAAGACAAAAAAAAAAAAAAGAAGAAGAAGAAGAATTTGAATTATTTTACTAATACAATTATATCCAGATAATCACAGAATGCACATGAAAATAATGTGTGGCTGTCTCTGTGTCTTTTGCTGTGTCTATCTCACAATAAAAGATCTCTAAGTAAGAGCCAAGCTGCAGAGCCTCCTTATCTTACAGCTTCAATTTTGACTAAAAATAAAAATCAACTTTGGTTTTGAGACGTCTAGTATAGCACGCAGTTTGCCAAAGCAAAATAAACTGTCTGGCAAAATAAAATGTTCTCTTACCAAAAAATCTATTTTACATATTATTTACACAGAAATAAGGTCTTACAACTGTCGTTGCTGTGAGCTGTGGTGTAGGTCACAGACGTAGCTTGGATCAAGCCGTTGCTGTGGCTGTGGTTTAAGCCAGCAGCTGTGGCTCCGATTGGACCCCTAGCCTGGGAACCTCCATATGCCACAAGTGCGGCCCTAAAAAAAAAAAAAATTAAAAATTTATAGTTATTTCTAAATTTTTAAGGCATAAGAAATGCTGAAGGTGCATGATCCATCTCCACTAACAAGGGGAAAGGCCAGATTGATAGATTTAAAATAAAAGAAATGGGGAAAATGAACAGAAGCAGCCACAACAGGGAAAACAGGGCAAAAGGTGATCCATTCCTCTTTCTGTCACCTTTCATAAAAAACATGTAATGAGCTTCTCCTACAGAAGCCAAAATGAAGGTTGAAAAAGAGATGGTCTGAAGACTTAAGTAAATGAGACCTCTGTGATTGAATAATCTAGGTTCTGTCAGAGAAGACAGATGCTCAAACGAATAAGCACAATACAACATAAGAAGCATTATAATCAAGGAAGGTATAAGTGGGCAACTACACAGATGAGCAGGAAACAAGCTATAGGGAACCAGAACTTTTCATAGAAAGGGTTGTATTTAACCTGAAACTTGAGGAATAAATGAGCATGTTCTAAAAGTTAGGGAGATGGGGAAATATTTCCAAGAAATTTTTAAAAAATTCAGTTTTTACATAAAGATATGAAAGTACACAATGTGTATGGAAAATTATAGGATACTCAGAGAAGATGAAAAGTTGGGTGTCTGGAGACTGAGATGTAGAATAAGGCCATAAGATGAATGTGGGACATAATATAAAGATTTTTAGCTAATTCCAAGGTTAGACTTTTCCTGGAACCAATGAGAAGTCACCAGAAAGCATTGAACTAGAGGAAAAAAAATGTACAACAAGAGACTAGAGGAAAAATGGCTAAGTAGGAAAGGACTGATTTGTCCAGACAGATCTGCCACTAACATTTGTGGGATAGGAAAAGGGTGTATGTAAATGGAGGTCCCAACCTGTGCTCTTCTTCAGTTCTCTCCCCTAGCTCTCCTCTTCACAAGGAACCTCAGACAAAATGCAATCTGGACCACCATCACCCTCCCCGATAACACCCAGGAAACAAGGAATTCTGACCATACCTCAGTCCCTTGAGTCTCCACCCAAGCCACTGGAAGACAGGACCAGAGAAAAGGTCCATGAAAAGCCCTGGGTCCCTGCAGTGTAGTCTAGAAGGGTGAGGGACACAGGTCTAGGAAGCTCAATCTTCTTGGCTTTCTAGACTTCTCACCCCTGGGGGTTTGGCTGGGAAAAAAACAGTGTCCCCTTAAAGGGTGGTCCAGACAGGGCCCTCTCACTTGGATGGTACTTGTAAAAAGATGAGATGATGTGGCCCAAAATAACTCATGACTGTGGGATAGAGAAGAAAGGCCAGTCTCATACAATGAGATTCAATTACAGTGATAGGATGACAGACAGTATAAAGCAGAAGTACTTTAATTGATATTAACTTAGCATATGAAAGGAATGGATGAAACTGGAATTTCTAGCTTGGTAAATATACCAAATAGTGTTAAGAACAACAATTAGAAGAGGAAGAATTAATGACTATCATCCTCCAATTATTCCAAAAAACTGAAAAGGAACACTTCCAAAGTCATTCTACGAAAGGCCAGTAATCAGCCTGATACAAAAGCAAAGATACCACAAAAAAAAATGACAAGCCAACATTACCAATGACTTTAGATGCAAAAAATTTCAATGAAAACTTAACAGATTGAACTCAACAGTACACTACAAGGAACGTATACCATGATCTAGTAGGATATATCCCAGGAATGCAAGAATGGTTTAATATGCCACAAATGGTTTGATATGCTACAAACCAATCAATGTGATACATCACATTAACAAACTGAGGAGTAAAAATCCTATAATCATCTCAATAGATGCAGAAAAAGTGCTTTTGTGGGGGGAGGGGCATTTTTAGAGACACACCTGTGGCATATGGAAGTGCCCAGGCTAGGGGTCAAATTGGGGTTTTAGCCTGTCCCACAGCCATGGCAAGGTGGGATTCGATCGAAGCCAGGTCTGTGAACTACACTGCAGCTCACGGCAATGCAAGATCCTTTAACCCACTAAGCGAGGCCAGGGATCAAACCCGCATCCTCATGGATACTAGCTGGGTTCACTACTGCTGAATCACAATGGGAAAGCCTGGAAAAAAAGCTTTTAACAAAACTGAACATCTGTTTATGATAAAAACTCTCCACAAACAAGTACAGAGGAAACATATCTCAAAATAATAAACGTCACATATGACAAACATACAAGCAACATCATACTCAATGGTGAAAAGCTGAAAGGATTTACTATAAGATCAGGAACAAGACAAAGATGTCCGCTCTCACCACTTCTATTCAACATAATATAAAAAGTCTAGGTGTAGTAATCAGACCCCCCCAAAAAAGAGAGACAGAGAGAAATAAAAGAAATTCAAATTTGAAAGGATAGAAAAAAAAAGTCACTGTTTGCAGATGACATGATACTTTTATTCAATATAAAAAACTCTCCAGATGCCAGCAAAATACTACTAAATGAATCCAGGAAAGTTGCAGGATACAAAATTAATATACAGAAATCCACTGTGTATATATATATACACTAATAACAAACTATCAAAAAAAGAAATGAAGAAAACAACCTCATTTACAATTGCATAAAAAGCATAAGATACCTAGGAATAAATTTACCAATAAGGTAAAAGACTTAATACTTTGAAAACTAAGAAATTGAAAATAACACACATAGACGGAAAGATACACCTTGCTCACGGATTTAAAGAATGAATATTGTTAAAATGACAATACTGCCCAAGGCATACTAAAGATTCAATGCAATCGCTATCAAATTTTTCCCAGAAAGAGAATAAATACTTCTAAAATTTGTATGAAAATACAAAAGATCTCGAATTGCCAATGCACTCTTGAGAAAGAAGAAAAAAAAGTTGCAAAGCTGGAAGTATCACATTTCCTTTTTTTAAGCTAGGCTACAAAACTACAGCGATCAAAACATCATAATACTGACACAAAAACAGACACATAAATCAACAGAACAGAATAGAGAGTCCAGAACAAACCCACACTTCTATAATCAATTATTCTACAACAAAAAAAGCAAGAATATACAGTAAGGAAAAGATATCTCTTCAATAAACGGTGTTGGTTAAACTGGATAGCTACGTGCAAAAGGATGAAACTGGAATTTCTTATACCTTATACAAAAATAAACACAAAATGGATTAAAAACTTGAAGACCAAAACCATAAAATTTCTAGAAGAAAAGACAGGCAGTACACTCTTTAACATCAAACTTAACATTTTTTGGATATGTCTCCTCAGGCAAAAAAAAAAAAAAAAAAAAGGCTAAAATAAACAAATGGCACAGCAAAAGAAAACAACTAAAAAGTCAAACTAAAAAGTCTTGGCACAACAAAAGAAAACAAAAAAAAAGGCACCTACTTGTAAAGTATATATATGATAAAGGGCTAATATCCAAAATATCCAAAGAACTCACACAATCCTACATCAAAAAAAAAGAGAGAGGGTCTGAATAGAAATTTTTCCAAAGACATACAGATGGCCAACACACACGTGAAAATATGTTCCACATCACTAATCAACAGGGAAATGCAAAACCTAACCACAACAATATACCCCTGTCAGTGTGGCTATCATCAAAAAGACAAGAATCGACACGTGTTGGTGTGGATGTGGAGGAAAAGGACTGTACTATTTGTAGAACTGCAAATTGCTGTTTCCACTATGGAAAATTGTACAGAGGTGCCTCAAAAAATTAAAAATGGAAATGTCATAATCCAGCAATTTCACCTCTGAGGATTTACCCAAGAAACAAAAATACTTATCAAAATGATATATGTACCTCAATGTTCATTACAGCATTATTTACAGTAGCCAAGATATGAAAGCAATCTAAGTGTCTATCAATATATGAATAAAGAGAATATTCCATACACATGCAAATGGAATATTCCTGTCATTAAAAATGAAATCTTGCCACTTGTTACAACATGGATACATCTAGAGGGTATTATGCTAAGTGAAAATAAGTCAGAGAGAAAGACAAATACTGTATGATCTTACTTATATGGAAATCTAAAAAATAAAACAAAAATGAAAGACTCAGAAGTTCCCACTGCAGGACATCAGAATATAAAGTTTAAGCTAGGATATCTGTTTAGTACTGAAATAGCCAAAAGGAATCCCTAAATAGGGATAGGATGCGTCTCTGCAGCACTGGGACACAGGTTCAATTCCCAGCCCAGCACAGTAGGTTAAGGATCCAGCATTGCCGCATCTATGGTGTTGGTCACAACAGTGGCACAGATCGGATCCCTGGCCTGGGACTCCATGTGCTGCAGGGAGGCCAAAAAAGAAAAGAAAAAAAAAAGGAAAGACTCAGATAAAGAGAAAAGTTTAATTGACAAAATTGGCAATATAAGTACAATCACTTTGGCACTTCCTGGGTGCCTTTTAAAATGTAATGCTTGTCTTTATAAAACAATTCTCATGTGAATCGCTGTGGCTTTAATAAAAAGTCCTAATAATGGGAGTTCCCATCGTAGTTTAGTGGTTAACGAATCCAACTAGGAACCAAGAGGTTGAGGGTTCGATTCCTGGCCTTGCTCAGTGGGTTAAGGATCCGGCGTTGCCGTGAGCTGTGGTGTAGGTTGCAGACACAGCTCAGATCCCGCATTGCTGTGGCTGTGGCAAAGACCAGCAGCTACAGCTCCTGTTAGACCCCTAACCTGGGAACCTCCATATGCTGCGGGTGCGGACCTAGATAAGGCAAAAAGACAAAAAAAAATCCTAATATTGCCACTAGATACAAAAACAGTTCCCATAATTTAAGTCGAGGCTTTTAAAACAGCATTTACTATTAGATGTGTTTTGTTACTCCTATGTCACTAGAACATTTTGATAAAAATCCTATTTAAATTTCATGTGAAGATGTGTTTAGAAACATCTTCTAAGATAGTTCATTCACTGCTTAATTTATCTTAGCAATGTTAATTATAAATACAGTACCACAAAATATTTACCAGCTGTATTAACTGATAATATATGGAAGACATCATTAGCTTACCACTAGCAAGAGGACTTAATTTGAGGAAGCCAAGAGTGTGTGTGTGTGTGTGTATTTCTTAAGGACATATCTTACATATAAACGAGGCAGATTATTACAATAAGTATTGCAATAATATTTGCCACCTGATAATTCAGGTTTGAAAATAATATGTGTACAACACAACTGCAACTATAAAACATTTGCAAAGTTATATGTTTTGTAACTAGAATATACAAGTACCAAACTCATAACTTACCTACACAAATAATTTACTTCAGGATAAAACAGATTTAGGGAGATGGTTCTGATACACTGCCAACTTCTAAATAAATTTTAAACACCCAAATTCACTGTAAGAATATTTAAGAAAGAATTACATGTTCCACTCTATTTTCAGAATATAAAGTTTAAGCTAGGACATCTGTTAAGTACTGAAATAGCCAAAAGGAATCCCCAAAGACATAGCCTGCTTTTTCAGGCAGCAACTTTTCCTTTCAGCCAAAGGTTTATAATCAGAGAAGTTTTACCCAGTCCAGGTGTGGCCTTGAATACTGAAGCACAGCTGCAAAGAAGCTGATCTGATTTTTTTTTTTCTCTTTCCTTTCACTCCCTAAGTAATGTGGCAAAATTTGCCTTTTCCTCTCTTGAGGGGAATTCATGGATTCACATTTTGAAAAGATTTTCCTCTTTCTGTTGCCTAGCAAACATACTGTTATTGTCAAATGAAAAATATATGCAGTTGAATGCTAGGAGAGCTGAGAACATTTGCTGTATTTATGATATATATAGTCAAATCTCAGGATAAAATAACTAAAATGCATTATATACAGTATGGATTTTTAATGAGTTATCATTTACCATGCTTTTTTAAAGAAGATTTTGTTACAGTATAATGTAGATTTACAAATTATGCATGGAAAAATGATTAGTAATTTTTTAAAAACCATGCTAAAAACTAGAGTTTAAAAAACATGAATTTTGGACTGTTCATAAGCTAATGGTGAGCTCATTTAATGGAATGATGATGTCTTCACTGTGTTCTTTTTTAATATCCCAAAATCTGGCTTTATAAATAAAAGAGGAAGCACAAGCCTCATGTGTGTCTTTATCAACAAACATGTAATGTCTAGCTACCAAGTTCCAGGTTCTATATTATATAAAATGCTGTTACATCAAATACTCTCAATGAGTTCATAACCTACTGGGGAAAATGGGTAACTGAAGAGATAAAACCCAGTGATGAGATACAATCAAAATTCTTTAAAGAACCTAAAAACTGAAGCCAAGGTACATTTGAAGGGTCTTTCATGGTGCTTGTTAGAATGATTAGCTATTGGCCTAGCCTTAAAGCCTACTGAATCATAATCTCAAGGATGCAAGAACTTGTAGGGAGTTTTGCAAGCACCCCAAGGTGATTTTTAATGTACAGATAATCAAAGTCCCCTGAAAAGGAATTCACACGTTCTTAAAATGTCAGAGAAGACTTCTTTGAGGAGTTGACAGTTAAACTGAAAAAGTACCCAAATATTGCTTTGTCAGAGTTCTGCAGGTCGATAGAGAACCAGTTTCACTTAATATTCACTCAGTATCTGTTTAACAATCATTTGCTGAGCACCTAATATATGCCAAGATCCTTATACATGCAGTAAGAAGGGCTCAATAACATGAGCCTTGGGATTAGGAAAGTAGGCCCTTTCACCAATGGCAGAAAGAAAGAAAACATGTCCTTTCTACAGGCCAGAGCCCAAGAAGAAGGTGAGATGCGGGAGCAGAATCATGCATGCCCAGTGTTTTCTCCAAACCTCACCAATGTGAGAGTCTTCCATCTCTCCTGAAAAGAAAATTAGGAAAGCACGTAAAAGTCATGCTTGTACAGATTCTTCCACATGGAAAGAGTCAACACGTATAGAAGTATTTCCCTTCCCCCTCAATGGTGACATTTGAATTGGGTCTTGATGGAAGAATAAGAGTCTTCTAGATCATGGGAGGTAGGGGTGGGAGGTAAGAGAAATTAATTGTACAGTGGTAAACATATTCAAATCCAAGTCTAATGAACACTGGAGCCCATGTTTGGAGTCAACACACAAGACAATGAAAAGACTTCAAAGGATTTTAACTCAGTGTTTGGAAAGATCAGCTTTGTCCATTTAAGAACACAGTTCTGGGATCAGTGTATGGTCTGGTATAAAAAAGGACTAGTATCATGGACATTCACTGGAAGGACATCAGTAATTCAAGACGGAAATTATAAATGCCTGAATGAAGGCCAAGGTAAAAGAAACAAAGCAGTGGACATATGTTGTAGATGATTCTATAAAATGGATGAGAATTGGTGATAATCGGTGGGTGACTTTGTGCATAAGGGAGGTAAGAGAAAAAAGATGGAAATTGTGTGTGTAGATTCTTTGACCGATCTACACTCACAGATGCTTTCAGAATGAGCCCATTATATGTGCTTTATTAGCTGTTGAATTTTATGTTCAAGTTTAGAAATAAATTAACCTTACATTTTAAAAATTAGATTTCTCTCAGAACCAAGATATTTGAGTCTTTGCAATGACATGCGGGAACTACTCTCAGAAATTTCTAAATAAAACTCTTTAAGATGGGATTGACAACATCAGAACAAAAAGACATTCTATGCCTTGCTTTTAAGGTCACTGGGTCAAAATAAGAAACAGAAATCAAGCTTAATATTGGGTAGTATAGTCTTCCTAAATAGGCAAATCCATCAATTAAAAATGATATAGCCAGGGTTAATGGGTAAAAATTAAAATAATGATCTTTGTGATTTATAATTTTGTGAAGTAATTTCCTAGCTATGGAAGTTGTCTTGCCTTGAATTTTTCTCTTCTTTTTAAAATATCTGTTCTATTCACCTGACCCTTAAAGACTTCATGGAAGGCAAAATGAAATGCATAGGTAAGGGCAATAAAAATTGTGAATAAAATTAAAATCAGAATATTGCCAAGAGTCTAAAATTCCTCTTGTAAGTTTTTTTTTTTTTTTTTTTAATTAAAAGTTTCAGGAATTCCCCTCATGGCTCAGTGGTTAATGAACCTGACCAGTATACATGAGGTTGTGGGTTAGATCCCTGGCCTCGCTTAGTGGCTTAAGGATCTCGTGTTGCCGTGAGCTGTGGTGTAGGTCACAGATGCAGCTCAGATCTCACATTGCTGTGGCTGTGGCATAGGCCAGCAGCTGCAGATCCGATTCGACCCCTAGCCTAGGAACTTCCATATGCCACAAATATGGCCCTAAAAAGACAAAAAAAAAGTTTCTAATGTAAAAGTGTTAAAAAACAAATGAAAAAACTCCATCCCTGGAAGGGGAGTTTTCCCCAGAAATTGGCACAACTCTGTAAATCAATTATATTTTTAAAAAGGAAGAAACAGAGAACATGTACTTTTCAGCTAAGGCTTAATATGAAAAAAATTCTTTTTTAAATAGAATGATCGAGAAGAAAAATTTCATGATGTAGGGATGCTGTGTCTAATAATTTTAATAAAAATTACAATTTCAAGGTCTGAGAACTATTATTAACAGCAAGGAGTTAGTTCATTGTGAGCCTTTGTCTCAATTTTCAGCCTCCTTCCTTGGTTTTGCTGTAAGCAAATCCCAATTTTACTGAGGCCAGTTGAAACTCATTTGGAGGAATACCGATTAAGTTAAATGTTGTGAGGCCCTCTGATCCTGTTCCATCTGTGTTTAGCTAAAATAGCTATACTGCTCATGAATCTTTAATACTGTAAGCTGACCTCTCCATGAAGAAATGAACTCTAGTAATCTCACTGACATCGGAAATGCACCTAGCTAATTTCACTGGGTGTGAAAGATATTTCTAATTGTAAAACTCTAAATGTCACTCTTTTCTGAATAACGTGTGGATTCAAGAAAATTTTCATAGTACTGATTTTTTTCTAGGAGAAAATTTCAGAGAAAAAGCATAAGATATGCTCAAAGCAGGTAGGCAAGGCCTTATCTGCTGGAGAAGGGAAATAACTCTAACTGGGCACATAAGCGTTGTTTCTATTCATCTGACTTTCTTAACTCTAATATCAGTCATCTATTTATGGAAGAAATATTTTATGAGCAGTGGTATGCACTAGATGCCTTATGGATAAAGGGATAAAAAGAACGTCTCCTCACTTAGCATTAGAGAAGAAAGCTTAAAAAAATCACTTGAAAATTTTCAGATGAAGGATTACACAGCATGCTACAATTGCACAGACTGGGATTCACTCAAGTTGCATACTGAAAAATGAGTCTCTCTGTCTTCCCCCAGCTAACATTTACAAAACATAAGAGAAGAAAGGTGGTTTAGGAAACCACAACTATCCAGGAACTGAAAAAGAACAAAGGAGATGGAGGAGGAGGTAGAAGCAAAGTTGAGGTATGGCAAGGTACATAAAAAGATCCTCAGTGTCACTAATCTATAGTGAAATGGAAGTCAAAACCACAATGATATATCACCTCACACCAGTCAGAATGACTATTATTAAAAAAGATAAGAAATAGGGGTTCCTGTCATGGCTCAGCAGAAATGAATGTGACTAGTAGCCATAAGGACACAGTTTTGATACCTAGTCTTGCTCAGTGGATTAAGGATCCGGCACCGCTGGGGGCTGTGGTGCAGGCCAGCAGTTATAGCTCTAATTCAACCCTTAGCCTCGGAACATTCATATGCCACAGGTGTGGCCCTAAAAATCCAAAAAAAAAGATGAGCAGTAACAATATATTAGTGAGGATGTAGAGAAAAGGGAATCCTTGTGCACTACTGGTGAGAATGTAAATTGATGCAGCCACTATAGAAAACTATGAAAGGTCCTTAAAAATTAAAGCTTCCAGGAGTTCTCACTATGGCACAGTGGAAACAAATCCGACTAGTATCCATGAGGATGTGGGTTCAATCCCTAGCCTCACTCAGTGAGTCGGGGATCCAGCATTACCATGAGCCGTGGTGTAGGTCATAGATGCCTCAGATCCTGCTTGACTGTGGCTGTGGCATAAGCCAGCTGCTATAGCTCCAATTTGACACCTAGCCTGGGAACTTCCATATGCCATGGGTGCACCCCCCAAAAAATTTTTTTAAACTACCTTTTAATCCAGGAATGCCACTTATGAATAGATACCCAAAGGAAATGAAAACAGAATATTGAGGAGATATATACATTCTCATGTTTACTGAAGCATTATTCACAATAGCCAAGATATGAGAACAACCTAAGTGTCTCTCAACAGATGAATGGATAAAGAAGATGTCACACACACACATACACACACACAGAGAATTATTATTTAACCATAAGAAAGAAATCCTGCCACTTGTGACATGGATGGGCCTTGAGGATATCATGTTAAGTTAGATAAGTCAAACCAAAATAAACACATAAGTGGAATACAAAAAAGTTAAATTCATAAAAACAGAGACTAAAATGATGGTTACCAGGAGCTGGGGGGTGGAGGGATAAGACGGATATTCTTTAAGGGTACAAATTTACAGCCTATAATAAATAATTCCTAGATACTTAATGTACAATATAGCACATCTACAGATAATATTGTACCATAATCAAATTTACTGAGACTAAATCTTAATTATTCAAACAAAAAATATTATGTAATATGATAGAAGTGTTAACACTATACTGTCAATCATATTGCTATATATATGTGTATATGTGTGTGTGTGTTCAAAAAAAATTATAGAGCGTGGCCAGGAGTTCCTACTGTGGCACAATGGAATCACCAGCATTTCGGAAGTGCTGGGACACCCATTTGATCCCTGGCCCCACACAGTGGGTCCACCATTGCTTCTTCTGTGGCTTAGGTCGCAACTGCAGCTCACCCCACCGGCCTGGGAACTCCATATGCCAGTGGGGTGGCCAAGAGCACAAAGTCTCTCACTTACTATTTTAAAGAATTTATATTTTATCCTAAAGTTAATGGACTTCACATAACTTGCAGTTCTTATCTATTGAGGGTCATACATAGTCTCTTCTTAGAAGACTTTATTCTTCAAAAATTGCTATTTCTGGAGTTCCCGCCATTGCTCAGTGGTTAACGAATCTGACTAGGAACCATGAGGTTGCACACGCGATCCCTGGCCTCGCTCAGTGGGTTATGACCTGGCGTTGCCGTGAGCTGTGGTGTAGGTTGCAGACGCGGCTTGGATCCTGTGTTGCTGTGGCTGTGGTTTTGGCCGGTGGCTACAGCTCCAATTAGACCCCTAGCCTGGGAACCTCCATATGCCACGAGTGCGGCCCTAGAAAAGGCAAAAAGACCAAAAAAAAAATACTATTTCCATATTTTTGATAATACTATTAAAAATGCCCAAGATTTCATTGACATCAGATCATTTATATTTTAACTACATATTTGTGTATTCTCTCCACAATAATAAGAAAAGACTACATCCTAGGTACTTTAAAGATTTAAATCCCTTTCAGTAGCTCAACAGTCTTATGATACTCGAGAATGTAATTTTTTTAATCTTTCATCTTTTTCTCTTAAAGGAATTTCTCCAATTTCTCTCTTAAAGGAGTTGGTGTTGGCTATTGAAAGAATTTCTTTTAAATGCTTTCTTCAAATGTATATTAGGAAGGAGAAGAAATAAGAAATATAAAATGATAATCTTCTATAACCTCATACTATTTTCTTGCTTTTCAAGAATTTCAGCATCTTTTATATATTCCATAACTCACACACTCTTTAAATTCAGTCCTATCACAGTCTTTTGTTTAAAAAAATATTTACTTAGAATTCAAGGGTAGGGGAAATAGTAACAGTAAGCTGAGAATCTTGAATTTTTTGATGTAAGTCTAGAATCCATAGCTAAACAATGATATAGCACTTATTAACTCAAAGAGGAACATCAGATTAGGAATCTTAACATTCCATCTATAGCCAACAAGTATGGTGCCATTAGCTCTAAAACACTTGTAATCTCAGAACTGGATACTGTGTCCAACAATTTCACCCTGAATTTGAAACAAATAATAAGACCCATGTATAAGCCATACACAGAATTATCCACCTTAGTAAATATAAGTAGATATAGCATCCCGAAGAACAGGTTATCCCTCAAACCTAGTAAAAAGTCTAATACTGAAATAATATAGAAGAACTGTATTTTAATTCTAAAATTCTCAAGTGGGTATTGGCTTACACTCTTTGTACATTAGAACTATGTTTACTTTTCTTTCTGGAAAAGTAAAACTTTATTAAAATAAATTAAATTTTAAAATATATTTTAATTCCAGTACAATTTACATCAGAATTACACTATGAGTGTTAACATAGTTAGAATCTTCTGGGGAAAAAAAAAAGAAAATCCAGTGATGCATATACACATTTCAAAATATATCAGCGATTCTGAGAAAGTTATGTTAATCAATTTTTCTTCTGATTAATACATTGTTTAAATAAATGGATCTGACTCGTTTTCATCTTGAATTTCTGAAATCCAAAATTTATGGTTCACTGGAAATATAAATGACACAAAGAAAAAGACTATTTTCACAAAATAAAATTTACTGAAAATTTGTAGATCCATTTTTCAGTTCCCTCTAATAGTGTTATTTTCATCTCCCATTTGAAAGCAAAACCAAGCAATAAAAAGAAACTGCATAAGAAAACAAGTCATTTAAGAAGCTAAGGATTATCAAAGTATGTGTATAAATAAGTCTTATGGCATATTTAAGGAAAACTGTTCTTTTAAAAAAATTACTATGAAAAGACAGTGCAGTCCAGAGTTAAAATGACCAGATTCCAGAGACTGAAGCAGAGCTTGAGTGTGCTACAAAGTTCATAAAGGGCTTGTTGGGAAATAACCAAACACATGAAACTTGGCAATGTAGACATACAAAGTGTGGCTATGGCTCACGATACGTACAAAAACTCAGATCAGAAAATACATAATGAGTTCCCGTTGTGGCGCAGCGGTTAACGAATCCGACTAGGAACCATGAGGTTGCGGGTTCGATCCCTGCCCTTGCTCAGTGGGTTAACGATCCGGCGTTGCCGTGAGCTGTGGTGTAGGTTGCAGACGCGGCTCGGATCCCGCGTTGCTGTGGCTGCGGCGCAGGCCAGTGGCCACAGCTCCGATTAGACCCCTAGCC
>PVHT020000142.1:1274125-1289074 GCA_004024745.2 Catagonus wagneri | reverse complement strand
TTGCTCAGTGGGTTAACGATCCGGCGTTGCCGTGAGCTGTGGTGTAGGTTGCAGACGCGGCTCGGATCCCGCGTTGCTGTGGCTGCGGCGCAGGCCAGTGGCCACAGCTCCGATTAGACCCCTAGCCTGGGAACCTCCACATGCCGCGGGTGCGGCCATAAACCCGCGGCCATAAAATGACAAAAGGAAAAAAAAAAAAGAAAATACATAATAGCTTAGCAATTCATAAATAAGGTTAAACAATTTACTTTGGCTTATACTTCCTTTATTATTATTCAAAACCTCAGTTTAATATGTAACCAGTTTACTGAAGAATTTCTAGTCATCAGGGTATAAGCATGAAATTATTTTAATTTTCCCAATAATTACCTTTCAACTATACTATGTTCTACTTAATGATATTTTAGCTGAATTCTCTTTCCTGTTACATTGCAGTATTATCATTGTCTCATTTTAAGATTCAGTTCCAATTTTATCAAAAAGCTCACATTTTTTTTTTTTTTTTTGGTCTTTTTGCCTTATCTAGGGCCACACCCGTGGCATATGGAGGTTCCCAGGCTGGGGGTCTAACAGGAGCTGTAGCTGACGGCCTAAGCCACAACCATAGCAATGTGGGATCTGAGCTGCGTCAGCAACCTACACCGCAGCTCATGGCAAGCCGGATCCTTAATCCACTGAGCAAGGACAGGGATCAAACCCACAACCTCATGGTTCCTAGCCAGATTCGTTAACCACTGAGCCATGACGAGAACTCCTAAAAAGTTCACTTTTAAACCTGATTCTACATTGGTTCCTTCTACACTGCCCACCCCCCCGCCCCAAGCCCACACTGAGGTGGAACTGAGTCCTGCTTGCTTCGAGTAAGGGCGTATATGGCTAGCCTGACTCAGAGACATCTCTTCTTCCTTTTCTAAGCACTAGTTTACCTGCTATGGAGGACAGAAAGAAAAGTATTAAAAACAACTCTTATCTTTTTTGAATGAGACAAATTAGTCTACTAGTGTCTACCAAGAAGAGAGACAAATTAGTGAATTCTGTGAAATACATTGCCATCCACTGGAGCCCTAAGAAACTGTTGTACTCTAGGAAATAATTTCAGTGGCCAGAAAAACAGTATCAGGAGTAATGGTACAATGCCCAAAACGACTGGATTCATCTCTCAGTACATTTAATTTCCCCATTGAGATTTCCGTAAATCCTGGAGGATCAATTAGTGTGAGGTCCTGTATGAACAAATGGGAACTTCCATATGAGTCACTGACTTTTCATCTGTACCCCCAAGCAGCTGAAGCAGAGCAAATTCTAGTTACCTACCACTACCCATCTGAGAGCCAGATAACTAGAGATGAACTCCTGATGCTTTCTGTCACCTGATAACCATTAATGTTAGAAATATCAGTGGATCAAACATAAACTGTTTTAAATAGCCATGCTTGAACATTGTCCACCAAATCTACATTTCAGATTCATTTTATTTTTAACATTGCAACTTGATGTTACAAGATATAATCTTCATTTTTTAATAGTCAAATTTAGTATTTTTAGGAAAAATAAGCTGCTCTCTTGGTACCTCATAATAAATGTTATTTGCCTTTTCTTTTTTTTAAGGAACAAGTTTTGTGGCCAGGTAACATCATGCTTTTTAAATTATGCTTAATTAAATACATTATACTTGAAATTAATTTTCTTATAATATTCTTGTTATAAACATCAGAGTTCTGAAAAACAACTTAAGAAAATACACTATGCTTTCCATATTCATGCAGTAGTCCTAAATTATAACTATGTAAATTTTATGTAAATTTTGAATATACTGATAATTTATAAGATCTATAAATACTATTAAATGAACAATTAAATCTCAAGTACTATTGATACAAACACATTACTAGAAAAATGCATAGTAAATAGAGATATTTTAAAGCCCAATTCCAAATGATTTGCATGTGAATAATGTCACTGATCATGAAAGGTTCAAATCAATATACATGTTTAGGCACTAATGTGCTACATCTAAATCTTTTTATATAATTGACTAAAATATTTTAAAATTTTTAAGTTGTATTTTATCAGAGAATATTTACATATTTAAAAACAAATAACATACTTGTCCTACAGTGACCCTTGAACTTGTTTCATTTCTTGAAGAATTCCCCTCTAGACCTGTCAAATTCTTTACTGATGCCACTTACATGTCTAGAGTGATACTGGTGGGAACATTATCTAAAGGGGTTTTTCTAGGTTATCCTAAATTTCCTAAGGCAAAATAACTGTGTCTATGTTGTGACCAAAAAGGAAAGCCACACTCAAAGTCAGAAAAGTAGACCAAAAGGAAAAATTAAAGAATGAGGGTAAATGGTAGAATAAAACATGAAGACAGAAATGATGGGTTAGGTATAAAGTCAGGGTGGAAAATATTAGATCAAAAGCAGTTTGAATATGATAGGAGGAAAGAGGATCTTTTTCAAAAATTCAGTGATTCTAGTGACCACTGTATGTACCATCCCAAGTAATTCAAAGGGAAATAGCTGGGTAGAGATGGAAAGCTTATAAACTCTTTAATGAAAACAAAATTTATAGAATTCAGAAGTTTATCAAGCAACAGAAAAGAAAAATCCAAGAACTTCATTTTATCATTCTACTAAAATATGATCTTTCGATCTTTAAAATGTCAGCACCTAACAAGATATCAAGGCTCTCTAAACCATCATTCCCTCTTCCACTTCCTAGGAACAGGGTGTTAATAGAGATGGATCAAATCCAAAGATAGTTTAGGGATCGTAGGGCCAAGAGCCAGACTTTCATGAGTAAGAGGCACCCCATCTAGAGAAGTCTGGGTATAGAGCTTAAACTAAATTACTCTGGACATTGGGCAATGTTCTTTTGCCTTTCTTCCTTTGAATTTATTATTCCTTACCTTCATAGTAGTACTTTTTTAGAGTGTCAATTTTATGGTATGAGTCTGAAAGAGAGAATGAGTCTGAAAGAGAGAATGACCTGAATGGAGAAATGCCCTGAGAATCCTCTTTGTATGTTAATAGGATATACTCTGGGCCAGTACTGCAAAGAAAACATTTGGATCTCTAGTATTCCCTCCAGGTCCATACCTCAACCCCCCTCCACAAGAAACTATTGAGTATATTGGGGCTGCTAAGAGTCACAGCACTGTTTGTTTTTTTGTTATTGCTAAAGACTAGTTATTTAAATTTTCCTTGGAATAACCCAGTAACCTCTTAATGAATTCCAATGTGCTTGGATAAAATACCTTGAGTTATTTCCTATTGCTTGTAATTAAGAAAATCTTCAAAATGATTCTATCAACTTCCTTTAGGGCAGGCCTCCTACTTAGGAGCTAAAGGACAATTTTTTTTTGTCTTTTTAAATTTTCTTATAGTTGATTTACAACGTTCTCTCAATTTCTGCTGTATAGCAAAGTGACCCAGTTATACATATATATACATTTTTTTCACATTATCCTCCATCATGTTCCACCGCAGGTGATGAGATATAGTTCCTTGTGCTATACATCATAATTTCATTGCTTATCCCAATTTTTTTCTTAATTGCAATAAATACGCACTTTGGTCTCTTCTTCTCTTGACTCAGTGGTAAAGAAAAGTGGTTCATGAATAAACTGAGAATGATCCTAGCCATCTTACTAATAGGTCTTGACAATAAACATAATAAATTTAGTACTGTGAGAAGAATGTTTTTGAGAGCTTGTCAAAAGAAGCTAGCAAACATAAGCGAGGAAGATTGTACTCTTAATTCTCTGGATTTCCCGAACTTCTTTGTTTAAAAATATTCCTTCTACACATCAGCAGATCTCTCAGAATTTATAAGTGTGGGGATTTTTAAAGAACACCTTTCAAAAAAGTTAAAGATATTTACTTAGAACTACAAATATTGATTAAAGTTTTCTGGCTTTTCTACCTTCAGCTGCCTATTCAATAAAATACTGGGCCTGTGGCAAATGATCTGTTTGTAAAACTCCCAAACAGGAGCCAACTACTTGAGTATAGGTAGAAAATGTTTCATTTGACGACATTGCCAAAACAGTGACCAATTTCATTGTTCTTCAAATACAGCCTCATCTAGTTTTTTAGTCCTTTCTTATATTCTATTCAAAATGACTATGGAAATAGACACAAGAGAGGATTTTTTTATAGCAATCCTAAAGCTCTATTTACTATAGAACATAGCCCAAATATCATAAATACCTGTGATTTATCATTTATTACCAATCTATATTTAAAATACTAGCATTTTAAAAATGTATAAATTGCCTATCGTGGATAGGAATATATAATAATATTATGAAAAAATTCTCAAGATTTTGATAGTTCCTATGTTTCTTTGGCTCATTGCTTCTTTTCCATGTTTCTTGGTTTACTCTGTACTTGGTAAAAGTATCTATACATAAGTACTCAATAAACATTTGTTAACAGAAAATCACCTAAGATACATTTAGCCTATCATAACTCACGCATAGATAAAAAAAGTACAAAGTAAAACAAAATAGAAATAAAAATAATTCCAGTTCAGATTTTACTCCATGTTTTACTACCTTTAATTCCCTCAAGTAAAGGATTATGTTAAGAATTAAGGATCATTTAAAAAACTGAATGGTTTGCTTGCAATATTAAATATTAACTAACTTGACCAATAATTAAATCCCAAAAAGGAAAGAGCATTAAATTTTTTTAAAGCAAACTATTCAACTGAAGTTATAAAAATATTTTAGAACATATTCAAAAATGACAAATCATTGTTCTGTATGCTTTCTATGCTTCTGAATTTTAACAATCTGCATGCATTATTATTCAAGAGACACTCCTCTGGTGACCAATGAAAAACATTGTCTAGTTTTGCTTCCTAAAAGACATCTTCTCTTTGTTCACTGACAGACAGAAATTCTATTAGGAAACAGAACACAAAATATAGTCTCTCAGTAGCCCTGTTGAAATCAGACCCAGATTTTCTAACCCAACTCATATTCTGGCTGTTGCATAATTTGGAGAAGAGTTTTCAAAATGCCTATATTCCAAAGTCCACTAGGGATCAAGAGGAATAAATTCTGAGGAAGATGACAAAGGTTGGATCTGGATTTGATAATGAAAGTTGAGATAAAACATTATGGAAACAAATTCTAGAAAGGAAAAATACCATCCACTAATTAGTTTTAAAATCTTTAGACATTATTTTAAAACTACATTTTCAAAAAACTATAGAAGTACTTTTATAAAACAGAATGACTGAAAAAACTAAAACAAAATATCAAGAAACAGGGAGTTCCCAGGTTGGCTCAGTGGTAACGAACCCAACTAGTACCATGACAATGTGGTTTCAATCTCTGGCCTGCTCCGTTGGTTAAGTATCCAGTGTTGCTGTAGGTCGCAGATGCGGTTCAAATCCTGAGTTGCTGTGGCTGTGGTGTAGACTGGCAGCTACAGCTCTGATTTGATCCCTAGCCTGAGATTTTCCATATGCCACAGGTGTGGCCCTAAAAAGAGACAAAAAAAAAAAAGATTCACAATAAGGAGAAAAAAAAATAGCATTCAAATCAAATTTATATCCTTTCATTCCTAATCATAATATTTTACAAAATAATATTTGCAATGTTGGGATAATGGAAAGCAAGAAAAATATAAAATTTAAATTAAAAATTGAAAATTTGGTCTCTACTTAATAGTCAAAGATAGTAGCCTACAGCATTCAGGAATTTTTTTAATGAGCACTGTTTTTTATTTAAAATATAAAGATAACAAAGATCGTACAGCAGACAAACATAAAAATGAAAATTTTATATACAAGGACTAAAAATTAGATCAAAGTTTTCCATAAATTTTTTTTCCTGTCTTTTTGTCTTTTTAGAGTACATGGAGGTTCCCAGGCTAAGGATCCAATCTGAGCTTCAGCTGCTGATCTATGCCACAGCCACAGCAACACAGGATCTGAGTGGCATCTGTGACCTACATTACAGCTCATGGCAACACTGGATCCTTAATCCACTGACTGAGGCCAGGGATTGAACCCACAACCTCATGGTTCCTAGTCGGATTTGTTTCCACTGTGTCACAATGGGAACTCCTTCCATAAATTCTTGCATCTTTTTCTTAAACTCAGTTTTTGCTTGTTTATATCTTTAAATGCTGATTTTAAAGTCAATTAGTAGGTACTACTCTACTTAAAATCTCTTTAATATGTTCCAATATTATCACAGGGTAAAATACCTCTTTTCTAATAATAATTCATCTGGACTTATACTTTCCGTTACATAAAGTAATGGCAACAACCATCTTTAATCAGAAAAAAATCTATTTTCCAAATATAAACCAAAGGGAACTAAAATCAAATACATTTAGAAAGAAATAAACAATTGTGCATTGCACTTGGCCTCTACTTCTATCTTAGATTTATTGGCCACTTAGACACAGAAATGAAAGTTACTGTCTTAGTCCTATGCTGGGAAAATAGAAGTCTAGTTATATTATGTGCTATTACTTTAAAAAAATATAGTAACAATGGATAAGATACCCTTTACCAAAGCACTAGCTGTACCTCTGGCTGTTCTAGTTCTCTGACATAGAAAAGAAAAAAGGCAATGACAAAGATAATTATTTTTTTTTTATAAATTTGTCAGGACTCTACTATACTTATCAGATGGAATATTCAAAATGTGCTCTGGCTTCCATCACCACTGTAATAATCTCTTATTAAACATTAATAATTTTTAAATAAGTCCAACAATTCCTCTGACCTCTATGTTTCTAGATCTGAACACAGCATCTCATAATATTTTTTATAAATTTTATTGGAGTATAGTTGACTTACAAAGTTATGTTAGTTTCAGGTATATTGCAAAGAAAATATACATATACATATATTCATTCTTTTTCACATTATTTTCCCAAATAGGTCATTACACACTACAGAGTAGATTACCCTGTGCTACACAGTAGGTCCTTGTTACCCATTTTATATACAGTAGTGTGTATATACGTCAAACAGCATCTCAAATATTAACAATTCCTAATTCCTGGATGTCCTCTTTTATTTATGGCTTCCATGATACCACTTCTTTTTACTTTTTCCTGCTGCTACAACTACTCCTTTTCAGTGATATTTTCCTTTAACTTTTAATATTATTCATAGTGCCAACTATGCACATTTTCTCTTCTCAGTACATACACTGATGATGTCAACTACCACATATTCTTTGACTTTTGTAACTCTACCCAAGAATTTGTTCTCTGGTCTAGAACAAGTACGTGAGATTGTCTTCTACGCATCCTATCTGGTTATCCCTTACACGCCCTCAAGTTCAATATGCCCCAGCTGAATTCATTACCTTCTCCCCAAATCTGCTTTTTCATTCTTCACTGCTTATTAAAGTTAATAGCATGCCAGTCCATTCATTAGCCCAAGCCAAGAATCTAGACCACTTCCTTTTCTCTGCCATTTTCATTTCACATTCTCAACTGCTTATCATCCATCTCTTAAACACCTTTTAAATTTGGACTTTACCCTACCCCATTACCAGCAACACAGTACATATTTTTATCAACTTGTACCATAATGTCTTCCAATCTCTAATTCTACACAGATTCAACTAAAGTATACTGAAACCTATGAAATCTTTCTAAAAGAATATTTGATCATATTTATTCTATATTTAAAATTTGGCAATCTCTGTTTTCAACATAAGATCCTCAAACTTCTGAGGTAATACATAAGGACTTAAATGATATTATTCCTTTTATACACCTTTGTATTTCATCTCTTTCTATTTCACACACATGCATGCACACACACATAGTGTCTTTTAATCTGACCAGGCTGAACTATCTGCAATTCCCAGAAAGTTTCATGTTATTTCTAGTTTCCAGTCTTTTGCACATGCCTGAACCCCTTCGTAGATTTATTTTTATTTATTTGTTTATTTTGTCTTTTGTCTTTTTAGGGTACACCTGCAGCATATGGAAGTTCCCAGGCTAGGGGTTGAATAAGAGCTGTAGCTGTTGGTCTATGTATGCCATAGCCATAGCAATGTGGGATTCGAGCCTCATCTGTGACCTACACCACAGCTCATGGCAATGCCATATCCTTAACCCACTTAGCAAGGCGAGGGATCGAACCCACATCTTCATGGATACTAGTTGGGTTTGTTAATCACTGAGCCACGACGGGAACTCCAGATTTATTTTTAGATAAATACATATGCATCTTTAAAATATCATTAAATATGTAACCCTCCAATCAATTAAGTACATGCTCTTTTTTGTGCCCATTATTACTTGTATTATGGTTGCTTTCACTTCATTGAAGCTATGTGCCCACAAATTTGATAACCTAGATAAAATAAACCAATGTCCTGAAAGACACAATCTGCCAAAACTCATACAAGGAGAAAACTATCTGAATAGGCCTATTTCCCTTAAATAAATTGAATTAATAGCTAATAACCTTCCAAAACAGAAAGTACCAGGACCAGATGAGTTCACTGGTAAATTATACCAAATATTTAAGGTGGATATTATACCAATTCTCTATAATCAATTTCAAAAGATAGGAAGTATTCCCTGCATTCTCTCTGCTTCTAACTTGATCTATGAAGCCAGCATTACCTTAACACCCAAACCATACAATGACATTACAGGAAAAAAAAAAAACTATAAAACTATATTTATCATGAGCATAAATGCAAAATCCTAAACAAAACATTAGCAAATAAAATCTAATGATATACAAAAAAAATTATACACTATGACCAAGTTAGATTTAACTCAGCTATACAAAGTTGGTTTAACATTCAATAATCAGGCAGTTCCCATCGTGGCGCAGTGGTTAATTAACGAATCCGACTAGGAACCATGAGGTTGCAGGTTCAATCCCTGCCCTTGCTCAGTGGGTTAACGATCCGGCGTTGCCGTGAGCTGTGGTGTAGGTTGCAGACGTGGCTCGGATCCTGTGTTGCTGTGACTGCGGCGCAGGCCAGTGGCTACAGCTCCGATTAGACCCCTAGCCTGGGAACCTCCACATGCTGCAGGTACGGTCCTAAAATGACAAAAGGCAAAAAAAAAAAAAAATTCAATAATCAATTAATGTAATCTATCATATCAACAATCTAAGAATAAAAATCACAATACCATATCAACAGATGCAGAAAAGGCATGTGACAAAATTCAAAGTCATTTGTGTTAAATGCTCAGGAAGCTAGGGGAACCTTCTTCAACATCATAAAGAATGTTTATATAAAACCTAAAACTGGAGTTTCTATCATGGCTCAAGTGGTTAATGAACCCGACTAGTATCCATGAGGACATGGGTTCGATCCCTGGCTTCACTCAGTGGGTTAAGGATCTGGCGTTGACATAAGCTGAGCTGTGGTATAGGTCACAGACGTGGCTCAGATCCTGCACTGCTGTGGCTCTGGTGTAGGCCAGTGATTATAGCTCTGATTGGACTCCTAGCCTGGGAACTTCCATATGCCATGGGTACATCCCTAAAAAGACCAAATAATAACAAATAATAAAAAATAAAATAAAACCTAAAAATTAATATCAAACTTAATGGTGAGAAACTATAAGCTTTCCCACCAAGGTCTGGGACAAGGAAAAAACTGCTTTCACTACTCCTTTTAACACTGTACCAGAAGTCTTAAGGCAATAGTACAAGAAAATGAAATTAGAAGTATACTGAATGAGAAGTAAGAAACAAACTTTGTTTGGAGATGACATGATTGTCTATGTAGACAATCTTAAAGAACTGCCAAAAAAGGCCTTATGAAACTAAAATAAACAATTAAAGCAAGGCAGCAGGGATTCAAGACTATACCAGCTCTCCCCAATATGAAATACTTAGGTATAAGCTTAACAAAAATATACAAATATATATATGAGGAAAACTAAAATTCTGACAAAGGGACTAAATAAATGGAGAGCTATTTCATATTCATGGGTAGGGAGACCATATTATCGATATATTAATTCTTCTCAATTGGATCTATAGATTGAACACAATCCTAGTCAAAATCTCAGGAAGTTATTTTGTAAATATCAACAAACTGATTATAAAGTTTATACAGACAGGCAAAAGACTTAAAATGGTCAGCACAATATTAAAGGACAATAAAGTCAGAGGACTAAAACTTTATGTGAATTGAAGACTTACTACAAAACTACAGTAATACAGTCTGGTGTAGTTTAAAGAATAGAAAGATAGACCAATTCAGCATAATATAAAGCCCCAAAATAGACTCACATAACAAACCTAAATGCAAAATGCAATACTATAAAATTCCTAGATGACGACACGGAGAAAATCTTGATGACGTTGGATCTGGCAATGACTCTTTAGATACAACACCAAAAGGCATGATCCATGAAAGAAATAAGGTGGACTTCACTAAAATTAAAATTTCCGCTCTGTGAAAGGTATTGTCAAGGGAATGGAAGGACAACCCACAGATTGTGGGAAAGTATTTGCAAAAAAAAAAAAAAAAAATCTAGTAAGGACTGTTATCTAAAATATATAAATAACTTGGAGTTTCTGTTGTGGCTCAGCAGAAACGAATCTGACTAGGAGCCATGAGGTTGCGGGTTTGATCCCTGACCTCGCTCAGTGGGTTAAGGATCCAGCATTGCCATGAGCTGTGGTGTAGGCTGCAGATGTGACTCGGATCTGGCGTTGCTATGATCTTGTTGCTGTGCTCGGATCTGCACAGGCCAGAGGCTACAGCTCTGATATGACCTCTAACTTGGGAATCTCCATATGCCATTGGTGTGGCCCTAAAAAGCAAAAAAAAAATAAATAAAATAAAATATATAAATAACTCTTTCTTAAAACTCATCAATAAATAAATGACTAATCTTATTTAAAAATAGGCCAAAAGCCCATAGCAGCCAATTTACCAAAGAAGATAATCTTTGGCCTGATGTTAAACAGGCATATGAAAAGATGTTTCACATCATCTGTCATTAGGGAGATTGAAATTAAAATAATACTAAGATACTACTAGACACCTATTGAATAGCTAAAATTTAGAACGCTGACTCCCTTCCTCATGTCATTCTTTTGTGTTGTCAACAATTACTCTCATATAAGAAAAACAATGTAACAAATGTTTATCCAGTGCTTGTGTTTAGTTATTCAGGATTGCTAAAACAAATGGAGTTTCCATTGTGGCTCAGGGGTAACAAACCTGACTAGCATCCATAAGGATGCAGGTTCGATCCCTGGCCTTGATCCAGTGTTGCCCGTGCGCTGTGGTGTAGATCACAGATGGCAGCTCAGATCTGGCACGTTGCTATGGCTGTGGTGTAGACTGGCAGCTGCAGCTCTGATTCGACCCCTAGGCCTCGGAACTTCCATATGCTGAAGGTGCAACCCCAAAAAGCAAGAAAAGAAGAAAGATTTTGCTAAAGTGGGAGTGGGAGCGTGAAGTATAAATTGGGCCAAGGTAAGCAGCAAGATTGAGCACTATTGTTGCTCCATGTGGCATCAGATTGGGGTCCTGATATCACTGACCAAAGGTAGAACCAGATCAGAAGCTAGAAATGAAGTTGAAAGTCAAAATTCTCATCAGAATTAAGGACATTTTCTAATTAAAAGCAGAAACATGAGATAGATTGAGGCCTAGCAAGAAAACAACTTATTAGAATTCTATGGTCTAAAACCAGTGATTTTGATGTCATGATACTTTTGAATAAATGAGGCTATGCATTCCTAAGGTGCTTGACCCACTAAAAGCCTACATGACGCTTTAAAATCTATGAAGGCAGGGAAACCTTTCACATTAAAAATTTTACCTTCTAAATTATGTTTAGCATAAACACACCAACACAAGTCTACTTAATATGGATAAGAGTTTGCAGAATTATAAACACATAAGTATGGAAAGAAACTAACACAGAAGTACGGAAAGAAACTAAAAGGTGGAACATGTCCAACACCACTCCCGATCAATATGGGAATTCTTTCAACATTTTCAACCGAAGTTTATACAGCCTCAGCCTGATATATGCAGTGACAATGAGCTCATTCCTCTTATAGAAACCTCAATAATCATCTTTGATGATCTACAACAACAAACATTTCCTGTGAACTCTTATTTGCCAGATACAAGTCTAGGCACCAGGGATACAAGCACGTGTAATAAATGTCTTTCTTAAATTGGATTCAATTCCATCTCTGTTTAACTTCTGTCTACTGGTCTTTATTCCTACTGTAACACATGGAAGAAGTCCTAAACGTTCACTTTACCAGCTGACCATTCCCTCACACATTTGCTTTGCAGAATGCTCATAATCTGAATGGCTCCCATTTGCTGCTCTTACCATATAATATCTTAGACTAAAGGCATTTAAGATTTTGCACAAACACTTTGAAGTAAGGTACAATCAGTTACTCTTTCACATAGAATACGGATATTTCTAACATAGCTATAAATTTTTTTTAATAATTATAGAATTTGGTTAGGGATCTATTTAATGCATTGTAGTTGCATAAGTAAACTAACATGATTTAAGTACCATAAGACACTAGCCTAGTATGAAAGCAAACCAACAGTGAAAAAAAAAAGTGTTTTAAAGGTTAAAAGCACTATTCAAATACGCTTTACTGGTTATTATTATTAGATTCCATTTTATAATATCATAAGGAGTGGACTAGAACATGCCGACATCACCTGACCAGGACTAGAGATAAAAATATAGGAATATTTTCCATGTTGGTGACAGCTGGGCCCATAAAAGTGTTAATAGTCTCTCACAGGAGTGAATGTTTAAAGAATGAAAGCAAATTACATTTTTAAGATTAAGTTTGCTAAGGTAAATAAATCATTGCATTTAAAAAGTTGAATATATTAAAGAGCTTTGACTATAATTTCTTTCAGTTTTTGTGGATTTTATTGCTCTGAATAACAAAAAATATGTCTTCTGGCATGTTATTCTGTACCCATTTTGCAAGGTCCTAGACTTCAGGAAGATTTTGTAATTCCCTGTTTTAGTTGCCCAGGGATACTCCTGGGGCCCTTGAAAAATTATTGGATAGGGAAAAATTTTTAATTCTACCTCACAAGGGACAAGAAACATAATATTCTAATCAGATAGTAGAGAACCTCAATAAATGCTCATATTTCCCCCATCTGCAACTTTCTCAAGTGTTTTGGCACTTATTAAAAGAGTCAAGAGACAGCAAAGGGGCCAATTTGGCTGATCGCATAAGATTAGACTTTGCTAACTGCCGGAAAAGGAGGGCGGTTCAACCTTAAGTGTTGAAAATGATATACGTTGAGGACTTATCAATATTTTTAAAAGCCAAGAAGAAAAATATTCCAAACAGGATTTCAAACAAGAATATATATTCACAACAATGAGAATTAGTTCTTAAACATAAGAATGATATATTAGAATATAATAGCATTGGTCTTCAGAGATCACATTTATCAAGAAGCTGTATTTTCTCTATGAACACATACCATAAAATTGGTAAAACAACAAGAGGACATTTTGGTTAGTAAGCAGGTAGTTCATGATAATCAAATGTAAATGGAAAGAAGCAGTGGTAAATAATGCAAAAAAAACAACTATTCATATATATCATTCATACTTAACTTTTGGTGTGTTTTGCTCTAAAAAAATTAATAATGGCATACCCAAAGTTCTAGGAATTCTCAGTACTTCAAACAATAAAATGCAGATAATTTGAAGATCTCTACACAGACAAAAATATTTCTTATCCTGTGTTTGACATTACTGATCATTACTACCTCCTTTACGCTTCCTAGGGTCAGCTTCAGGAAGCGTGAATTTTCTGGCTTTTATTTTATAACATTTTAATTTTATAAAGATGGAAAGAAATTAAGGGATGTTCCTCTTGTTAGCTTCAACCCCACTTGTTAAATACTCTATGCTCAGAAGATGCTGTACTCCCAAGCAATAGCAAAGTCCTATCCCCACCAACTTGGGCTGACTTTCTATTATTTGTCACTGTGCTTTTGCTTTATCTTGGGACCAGTGAAAAAAATAAGCCATTACATCCAGAAAGGCCTGAATAAGACATGGCTTAAGTTAACTGCAAGGAAAATGTGTACAATTAAAATATATGTTCATTTTTACTTTGTTAAACAATTAGCATATATCTACTGACATGCATTTTTGTTTGCTTTTTACCTCCATAGTCTCTGAACTAATTCTCTCTTCTGCATGTAGATCTGAAAATAATATTTAAGTTTTACTCTCTTGAACGTTTATGATGTCTTATTTTATTATATCCAGTCTAGACATTATTATAGAATTTAAGGATTTCTATCAAGTGGCAACACATACCTCTTCATGTCATATCCTGTCAAAATTCTAGTACGTGCTCCTTGCGTCAATAAGTCAGGTTTAGATAAATTAAGATCTATGACAGTTTCATTGACCAGTGGGAAAAATAAGCATAAGCACACATTACAACAGATAGGAAAATAAAACTGGGTCCCACATAGAAAAAAAAAAACCTTTAACTATCCAAAAGAGATAGATATTATTGTATTTATTCACTCTACAGGTGTGCACCAACTGCCTGCTCCATACCAGGCACTGATCTAGATGCTGAGGATGCACAAATAAAAAATATAGTAACAATCTATATTTGAAGATTTTTTTGACACAATAGTGTTTACACTTCCCTGTACCCTTGTTGAAGCCAGAGTTTCAAAAAACACCTCACAAAATAAAAAATGAGCCTTAAAGAAGATACTGACTACCATATGAGGTATACATACAATTCTCCAAGTTGCTAGCTTAAATGTTTTAACGGGGACTTGTTTCCACTTGACAAATGTTTAAACAAGGAGATAAAAATTATGTAACCAAAATGTTTTCTTCAAAACTTTTAATACCCAATTCTTATTTTTTTTTTTTTTTTTTTTTTTTTTTTTTTTTTTTTTTTTTTTTTTTTTTT
>PVHT020000142.1:1251290-1266311 GCA_004024745.2 Catagonus wagneri | reverse complement strand
GAAGTGGAACCAGTCAGACAATTAGACAGCAACACCCAATGCTACCGCATACATGTGGAAACTAAAGAGACACAATGAACTTCTTTGAAGAACAGACAATGACTCACAGATTTTGGAAAACCTTGGTTTTTCAAATAAGACAATCTGGGGGGTGGGGGGATGCACTGTGGGTTTGGGACACAAAATCTATCATATTGACCTATGATCTTTGTACACCTATAACTGAAATAAAATTCATTGTTAATATGAAAAAAAAAAAAAAACACAAAGTAAAACACCATATACGAAGAAACCAATGAACGGTTTCTCAAATGTAAGCTGCAAATAAAAAGTCTAAAGGACAAATATTCCAAACTCAAAGTACGGGTTTTTCTAGAGCAGCTTCACATGTGGTATCCTCCAGGGTGAATACTAGTGAAGATGTATTTACCCTTTTGAGCAACTTCAGAGCCTAGAATGTTATAAAAATTAACAAATGAAATAGACAATATTACCCTTATTTTAACCTCATTAACTTTACTATTATTATTTTGCTACATGTCACATTTAACACTGGAAGACTTTATAAATACAACCCTCTTTTGTGCCAGAAGTAGAAAAGTGCATACTGATGAACAAAAGTAGTAACTGTCACAACCAAGTCTTTCAAGATAAATGCCACCAAGCTTTTCCACAATACCCAGCAAGGAGTCCAGAAGGTGTTATTCTGGATTCTCATAATAAACCGGAAACTTTTACAAGGTTCTGAGCCCTTGATGTCCTGCAAATAAAGGCGCAGGGTGGCCTAAATATTCTTGCAGCAGGAACCCACTTGGGTGGCACCCAACCTTGATTTCCAAATGGAACAGTCATCTGCAAAAGGTGAAGTGAAGGCATCTACCTTGTAAATCTGAAGAGAACCGGGAGAAGCTTCTTCAAGCAGTTCGTCGCCACTACTGCTATGGCTGGCTGATGCAGCACCGTATCCTCTAAGAATACTGGCCAGCGAGCTGTGCTGAAATTTGCTGCTGCCACAGGGTGGTTCTGTTGCTGGCCCTCGCTCCTAGAACCTTCACTGTCCAGATCCAGCCAGCCTTTCTGGAGCCAGGCTTCCCGTGTCTACAGCGCCCCTGAGTTGAGCACCAGGATCTCACGGAGGAGTCTTATGTTAACCTGCCCACTGTTGCCCTGTGTGACACGGACTTTCCCCTGACCTGTAGGGACACTGACAGAATAGCAAGACAACATCAAGGGAGCTCACTGTGAAGTCTGAAGTGGTGGCTGCCGGCTTGGGAAATTCTGCGCGGGTGCGGCAGCATCTCGCGAGAAAAACCTTTGGGCGGTTGGCCCAACCCATACCTGCGCAGAGATCCTGAAGAGAGAGAAAAGGAGAGCAGGCTGTTGCTGAAAAGGCTGTGACCAAGGGGAAACTTCAAGGGAAATGGACGGCTCCAGCCTCCAAACTCACTGCTACTGCACCTGAGGTCACAGACAAGTCTGAATGTGCAGGTGCCCTCTGTGCCCACCGCGCAGTTCCCCACTGGAGACGGAGCCTCAGTTGCTACAGAGGAGTCTACAGCCCCCACCGCTCTGGCCACCGAATGGGTAAGAACAACATGTGAGTGCTTTTAAACTGTTTTCCCACAGACTCAAACACAAAATGAACACAAAGCTGACAGAAAATAGTTTCTTCAAAACATATATGTAAATATATAATCGAGTTATATATATATAATATACACGTACACATATATGTAAATATATGCCACCAATGTCTGTTTCAACTATCAAGGCATTTCACAGACATACAGATATGATCTTCATTTTTGTTAAGAGTCTATCCATAGTTCAGTATGTCTAAAGTGGAGTTCCTAAAATAATCACATCAGAATTACTGACATTATATGAAATACATCTCAGGGTCCTATCTCAGACCTACTGAATCAGAAACTATAGAAATAGGGTGTAAATTTTTGTTTAGATTTCCTAAAGAGTTTTATTTACCATACAAATGGAGAATTATTTCCCTAGTTCTCTTTTCGTCCTAAAACACATAGGGAAAACAACCTTTAAGTCTTGCATACTATAATGTTCTCAACTTGTTTTATGTCTCACATAGAAGCATCTTAAACTGCTAGATAAAAATTGTGGATTAAAAACATGCATTAGGAGTTCCCGCCGTGGCTCAGTGGTTAACGAATCCAACTAGGAATGGTGAGGTTGCGGGTTCCACCCCTGGCCTCGCTCGGTGGATTAAGGATCCGGCTTGATGTGAGCTGTGGTGTAGGTCACAGACGCGGCTCAGATCCCGCGTTGCTGTGGCTGTGGCGTAGGCGGGCGGCTACAGCTCCGATTAGACCCTGGGAACCTCAGTGCTGCGAGTACGGTCCTAGAAAAGGTAAAAGGACAAAGATAAATAAATCAATAAATAAAAACACACATTAACCCTCCTTCCCTCCATAAACTAGTCTAAAACTCACAGATATAAAAGTAAATATTGTTCAAAGGTATTTATAACCAAATATGGAAAAAATGAGAGGAGTTAATCATCATCAAATTCTTGTAGCTGGAAAACAGGTCAATAAGGGATAATTGAATTAGAGCCAAAAGATCTGAATCAATATGGTTGTGAGGAAAAGCAAGAACAAACTTTACGTGCACTGCAGAAAGTTCAGAATTTGAAATGATACATACCTCTTGGAGTGCCAAATAATGAGAAAAGAAAAGTTAATCAGATTTTTTAAAGTCTACTTAAAAAGCCATGGCAAGAATTTTGATGGCCTACATCTCTTTTTCCCTCCCCCTATATCTTTCTAAAATACAGAAAATATGAACAAATAAAACTACATAAACCATGCCCTTCACATAAACAAAAGAAAAACTTTAAAATAACTAAAAATTATTTTAAAGGAAAAACACACCAAAATCTGATCAGTGATACACATGCTCCTATCATCATAAGCCTCTGTGATGTACAAGGGCATGTTGGGAAAAAAATCCAAGGGCAGAGAAAAGTGTGGAACTTGCCAAGGGCCAAAGATTGATCCAAAATCACTATCAGAGAAAGTTCACGCTAAGTGTGAAACTATTAAAAAGTTATTCTGATAATGTGAAAGCATTTACGATAGAGAAAACATTTAAATGTATGTTATTTGAACTTTCAATCTTGGAAAGGTATAGTTTCTGAAAAGAAAAAGGCAAAAAAGGAAGAGAAGCATACTCTGGCAATTAAATGATAAAGGAGAAAATAGTAAAAACAGAAATTTTTAAGGGTTTTAAGACAAATAAGGGACACAAAAAAAAGGAAAATAAACAATACCTGCCACATTACCAAACAACTAAAGAAACTCAATTTTGCTCCAAGAGAAAAGGAAACCACTGACCTAGGAATCTTATAAATTTTCCCCAAACTGCAAAATAAACAGGAAGAAAAAAAATAGATATAGCAAGCTGTAACACAACAATCCAAACTAAGAATCAAACATACTCAAACAAGCTCTCTGAGAAATATACAAGTGACAACAAAAAAAACTCTTTGAATCAAAATTTTAGTAACAACAAAAATGAACATGAAAAGGGAAAAATAGTGATTACTGAATCTAGGGGAAAAGGATAAAATGTTCTTAGAAATACAAACTAAATTACATACTCTAAGGGAAAATTGAGAATAAGAGGAATTAGAGAAAAGCAGCTTGAAAAAAAATAAGAATAAAAATGATATAAAGAAAGCACAGAATAAATGGTCAAAGAGGAAATGCTGGAAATAGAAGACAAAGGAGAGAATTTAATAGGTATAAATGAAGTCTCTGAAAGAAAAAAATAAACTAACATAACTATAGTAGTACTTAAAGTTATTTTCTAATAAAACTTTCAACAAATAAAATATACCTTAAAAGACTGTACCAGCCACATGAGAAAATTAACCCAGACCAACCAACCACAAGATATAGTCCAGTAAAACTTTTAGATTTCAATGATAAAGAAAAAAATCCTCAAGTTCTCTAAGCCAAAGATCAAATAAATTATAAAAGGGCCAAAAAAATTCAACTAGTATATAAGATTTCTCAAATATAGCAACCACAGCAAGGCAACAATGGAACAGCATATGTTTTAAAAAGAAAAATTAATGAAACAAAGTATGAGCCATGAATTTTATATTATCCAAGTTGCCCAAATATTAAGCTTAACAAAAACTTAGGAAGTCCAAAAAAAATAAAATAAAATAAAGAAAAGGAGTTCCCGTCGTGGCTCAGTGGTTAACAAATACGACTAGGAACCATGAGGTTGCAGGTTTGATCCCTGTCATGGCTCAGTGGGTTAAGGATCCGGCTTACCGTGAGCTGTGGTGTAGGTCGCAGATGTGGCTCGGATCTGGCGTTGCTGTGGCTCTGGCGTAGGCCGGTGGCTACAACTCGAATTCAACCCCTAGCCTGGGAACCTCCATGTGCCACCAGTGCAGCCCTAAAAACGCAAAAAAAAAAAAAAAAAGTAGCTTACTCGTACATCTAGGGCTAAAATGAAGACAAAAGTATGAGTAGAAGATGAATATATGTCTTGTGTGAAAAATAAAAATGGAATAAAAAGGGAGGGAAAGGGAAAAAACAAAATAAACTCATTGAATAATGTATTGGCAATAGGTGGGACGAATAGTTTGATGCCTTTTAACATGATAAAATATAACTTAGTCCAAAAGTCAGCATCTTATTTAATGAGGAAACATTTAAAGGCAATTCTTCTAAGAAAAGGAACTAGTTAAGGATGCTATCTCCAACAGTATATTAGAGATATAGGATGCATTTAAACAAGAGAAAACACTTTGAGGAAAAGAATTGGTAAAGAAGATATTACAGTAATTCTGGAAAACCCAGAAAAGTCAATGATAAAACTAGCTAAAACAATAAAAATTCAACAAAGAAGACAGCAATATATGGAAATAAAAATATATATATGTGCAAATAATCAAATTACATAGAAGTAGAAAAGTTATGGCAAAAAGGATATTATTTTTAAAAAAAGTATACAAAACAATAAGAAATTTAAATAGGTGTTAGAAGACAAAGTATAACCTTGAACCCCAAAAAGGTATTCACTATTCTTCAATGAGATGAGTCAACATCATAAAGATATTACTTACCTCTAAGTTAATTCATAAACTTAGGAATAGTTAGAAAAACATTAAAAAGGAAAATCTGTAAGGGTCTCCAATTGGGTAAGATGTTAAAACAAACTAGAATTTCTCTAAATAAAAGAATGTGGTACTAACATGAATAGACAATCAGACCAGTGGCATATATTAGAAAGACCCAAACATTATTGGGAGACATTTCTCCATGTATCTTTCATATTTCTATATGTCAAATCAGCTTCTATTTCAGACAATCTTTAGAAGGTGTTTATATAGCAAAGAGCCTTGGAAGACAGATGGTGTCTCCTTCCAGGACAGATAACAGATTTGTTTCTTGACCAGGAAATTAATGTCTCATGGACAAATGAATGTACTTGAATATAATGATAAAAATTTATACTTCTGGCAGTGTTTGGAGATGAGTCAGTGAAAGATAAATAGAAAATGAAAGCAAATATAATTGTCGTTTCAAGGAAAACAATACATAACAAAGGAAATGTTATTCAGTAAACTCATTTGTAAATGATATTTATAAAATCATAATCATTTAAATAATACATGCTGGTTTAAACAAATCAGTGTCTAGTTAATCTAAGCAATATGTGTGTACTACTTTGATTAAGACTTTAAATAAAAGCAGTTTATGGATCAGAAATTTGGTAGATAACACAAAAAAGCAAATATCTCCCTGTAAAAGAAATTTTTTATAAGTACAGCATAAAGAATAAACTTGTTATTAAAATCAGGATCTATAGTTTTGGGGTTTTTGGTTTTTTTTTTTTTTTTTGTCTTTTCTCCTTTTAGGGCCGCACCGGCAGCATATGGAGATTCCCAGGCTAGGGGTCTAATCGGAGCTATAGCTGCTGGCCTACACCAGAGCCATAGCAACACCATATCCAAGCCCCGTCTGCAACCTACACCACAGCTCACCACAACGCCGGATCGTTAAACCACTGAAAGATGCCAGGGGATCGAACCCGCAACCTCATGGCTCCTAGTCAGATTAGTTTCTGCTGCGCCACGACGGGAACTCCAGGATCTATAGATTTTAAGAGCTCTTTATTTCCATACTCAATTGTAATAGTATGTTAGTATGATCTCTTGAAAACATTTTACAAAATGTATTAAGAATCTAAAGTGTTTACTAATTTTACTCATTAATGCCATTTTTATAAATTTACTATTTAGAACACTATCTTAGAAATAACTTTTGTTATTAACAGCAAAAAAATTGGAAAAAATCCTCATGGTAAAGGAATACTGTAGTACTTAATTATAGCTTTCTTGATGAAATTCTATGGAATTAATGTGACTGAAAAGATGTCGTTTCATGGGATATGCTTGTGATATGTTTTTAGGAATTTTATTATAATATTCCTGTACCTTGAGGAAAATTTATATATACAAACAAGAAGCCCCTGCGCCAAAATACTATACTTGCAATGTAACCTGTGTAATATCATCCCTTTCCTAGTAATTTAAAAATATTATATATTATTAGTGATAATCAAGTGAGATCTTTTATTGCAAATAAACTTTACTTCTCCTATATGTCATTGCTAATCTCCCCTGAACTACGTAAGCAAGCTTTCAGGTATAAATTTTTTTAAAGATACATTTTTTAATCTTTATATGCCAGTGTGACATTTTATATGTTTTTTAAATAGTATAGCACATGGTATTAAAAGAAGGCACTGACCAACTGTAGCATATGATAGCTATTAAATAGTATGACTGTACTCACCTATACCAGCTCATTATCAGTCCAGCCTCCAGGTAGGGTAAACATACAATTCTGTTTACTCATGATGTCCTAGTTTATATCCTTTCTCCTGGAAGAATTAAGTATACTTTCATTCTCAAAAATGTCCTGGTTAAATGATAAATTATATTGTCTCCCTGATTTGTATATACAATGACAAATGTGATTCTTTTGGAATAGCAACTACTATAGCTATTTTTGTTAACTGGATGGCAAATGGTTCCATTTGACCCTTCTACCATATACCAGGGATGAAAATTTCTATTTTCACTAACATTAAAAATCCTGACAGGAGGAGTTCCTGTCATGGCTCAGTGGTTAATGAATCCAACTAGGAACCATGAGGTTGAGGGTTCGATTCCTGGCCTTGCTCAGTGGGTTAAGGATCCGGCATTGCCGTGAGCTGTGGTGTAGGTTGCAGATGTGGCTCGGATCCCGCGTTGCTGTGGCTGTGGCTGTGGCTTTTGCCGGTGGCTATAGCTCCGATTAGGCCCCTAGCCTGGGAACCTCCATGTGCTGCGGGTGCAGCCCTAGAAAAGACAAAAAAAAAAAAAAAAAAAATTGGAGAAAAAATCCTGATGGGCATCCATGCCCATACCCAAGACCATTCCAACTCTGTACTTAAAATAAACCATATAGGAAAATTTTCACACATGGTCTGTAAGAATCCTGGAATTTTGTAGTTGAAGAATATGGTCAAAGCCTTCTCTTCTGGAAAGTATGAAGATATAACTCGGCCAATTCTAAAGACAGACATCAATCAGTCATATGTTCTTCCTATTAGAAGAAATCTAAAATGACTCCTGGGAAAATTTATTTGTGAGCAGGCAAGTCTCTCTGAGTCTAGTAGATTGTGTGGCCCATAAAATGCACTCCCACACAGCCAAAAGTAGATAGAGGGCCTACAGAAGGAATCGCAGAAAAGGCAAAATTTGAGCCAGGGTTCCAAGTTTGCCTGAGGTCCACAGTGAGTGCAGGAGAGTTTGCCAGAGAGGCTGGCTGCCTCCCAAGAGACCTCACAGAGTGATATTCCTTACCTGCATTGATTCACCATGGCCCAAGAATTGGCCTGGAGCTTTACATGCCTAGTAGCTTGATTTTGTCAGCATTCCAAAAGTAAATCCACTTCCCAAGAACAAGATTACATTATCCAAGCTCCCAACGTGGATAAATAAAACCAGAATGTGACTTAATTTACATTGTGAAATAATTGTTACAGGGACTGAAATAGTTGAAGTTCATATGAACAACACATTTTGTCCTTGTAGGCACAAACATGGAAAGATAAATAATAATCAGAAGGTTGTTTAATAAATGTGAAATCAAAACAAAGAAGTTAGATGAATCCAAATTTTAATGGCATTAGGCTCAGACAGCTGATGAATTCATCTTAAAATAGGAATAGGCTTGCCAAAGGAGTCAATATACTCAAAGTCTGTTGGCTAAATGTCCTTTTCTCCTGGGCAATGCTTGGATGGAAATTACCAAATATGCCTTCATGACTTTATTTTTAAAGGTTCTTATGACTAACCAACTTACATCAAATTGAGATATTCTTTCTTTAGATATCTTAATGTTCTATACCTAATTGCACTCATTATATAGCCAGTAAAGCCTTGTTTCTTTGATGATTTTTTAATAAAAATTATTTTAAGTTATATAAATTATAACATACACGAACATGTTTGAGGGAAAACTCCTTAAAACCCCTTCAAAATTTCACTGCCCTTCCCAGAAATGTATACACATATATACACATGTACTTAGATGTATAAGAAATTGCACATTGGTTTCTTAAAATTAAATCAAATCCTAATCCTGACTTTTCACTCATTTAAGCTGGAAGAATGTTTAATTCTGGTAATTAAGGCCTATCCATCCCATTCTCATCCCATGTCTGTCAGTTATGGTTCTTGCTACCACAGTCGTTTTCATGGTAGCCCCCGTCCAAGGAGTGCCACACCTTCAAAGTTCAGAAGGAAGTTAATTGTGGAGTCTCACAGCATTGCAAGCCCCATTTCACCAGGATTTTGAGTTCACTAGGTCTACCTGTTCACTTCTAATACCCTCTTGATTTCCACCCTCCCTTGCCTCCTTGTATTTCATAATTCATCGTTTTAACCATTCTTTGCATATCCTTGTGGTTTTCATCTCCCTTATCCTGTCTTCATTCTATCTCATCTGGATAAACCACAACTGTGAAAGCCACCAATTCTACCCCTGCTGTTACACATAGGTAACTGTGCATATAATGGAAGAAAACAAGAAAATTTTATTTGGCCCACTTAATTATCACAAACCTCAAATGATCTGTTGGTGCTGCCTGGTGACTATACTACCTTCTTTAGTCAATTCACATTTCATTCCTCCAAAATAAATTTCACCCCCTTCTTCTCTTGAAATTTCAGAACTTCTACTATTACCTTACCCTTATATGACACTCTATTTTTACTTAGAACAAATGAGAATCTCTAGGAGAAATATTATCTTTCGCCAATAAATCCACCAACTTGTATGTCTTTAAGCTCAGACTATATTTTTCATTTTATTAGACTCAATAAAAAGTCTTTATCCCTGAGGCTTAATGGTCTGAATATGTGTTCTCATTTCTCCTGCAATCTCAACACTGCTTCTTGCCATCATCCTCCTCTCTCTTGCACAATCATTTTTTCCTCCCTGCAGATCAATCCCATTAACAACAACAACAACAAAACATGCTCCATTTATTTGTTCTCATTTTCAGAAAGAAAAAAAAACTTACCAGCATTATTTATATATACTATTTCCACTTCCTCTCCTAACTGCACCCTCCACTAAAACAGTTCTGTTCAAGTTCAAAATCATACACATATCCAACAGTCAGACCTCAGTTTTCATCTAAATTGACTTCCTGCTATCATTTGTCACCACTGATAACTCCCTTCTTGCAATTCACTCCCCCATGTGCTTTCATAACACTGTTTCCCTAGCCAACAGTCTGTACCAATTACTTGCTTTGCCAGCCTTCCTCACTGAATCTTCATAACACCTACATATTGAAATGCTCCAGAGCTTAGTCCCCAAGTCTCTTAGAAAATCCTGCCACTCTCTATAATTTTGGTGTACTAGATGGTTTCCGAAGATGGATACAATAATTCCTCCTGTGCAATATTCCTGGGGAAGCTACGTCCCCTCTCTATAAATCTGGACTAACCTTATGACCTCCTTTAACCGATATAGTATGATGGAAGTTATGCTGTGAGATTTCTGGGCCTAGGTCTCAGAAGCTTCTCTTTTGGTTTTCTTAGAAGCCAGTCACCATGTAAAGAATTTTAATCTTGGGAGTTCCCACTGTAGCATAGTGGGTTAAGGACCTGGTATTTCCACATAGGTCACACCTGTGGCTTGGATTCAGTCCCTGGCCCGAGGACTTCCATATGTCATGGGTGTGGCCAAAAAAAATTTAGTCTAGAATATTGAATGATGAAAGACCTCCATGGAAAAGCCACAGTGAGAACTAAGTTACCTTAGCCAACAGTCATTACCAGTTCCCCAGGGAAAGGTGTGTGTGTGTGTGTTGCCATCTTCTAGTCAACAGAGATGTCTTCCTGAGTGTAGGCATGTAAATGACCCCAGACATCTTAAGCATGATCTAGAATAAGGGAAAAAGATTTCTTAAACTAAAACAATTGGCCATTCTGTTCACGATTAAAGTAATTTCAAAAGAGCTTTTGTTGGGGAGTTTAGATCTTTTTACTTACTAGACTGTGCCAGAGAATGTATTGTGGGATATGAGTAATAAACTTTTCTTTGAACTGAGAAAACAATGCTGTCAAAGCTGCAATCATTTCATTATCTTAGCATCAGGAGAGAGATTAATAGAAAAGATTTTGACAAATATAAGAGAGAAAAGCAAGTATTCAAAATATAAAATGATGATAGATCAAGTCAAGACTGTAAATAGATTTTTAAATTATTTCATATTATTTGAAATGAGATTAACACCTTTATCAACTAAAAACCTCACAAATAATTATTTTTTAAAGTGCTTATATGTCTGTATTACCCTACTGTGAGTCCTGTCAGTTCTTAAATTTCTATTCAAACAAATTCAGCCATAACCAATTATTGTCAATCCTCAAATTTAAACAATTCCTATAGCTGACAGTTTTTGCTGAGGAAAAACAAACTCAAAGTTAGTGAAATAGTTTGCTTATTTATGGAATAAAAGCTAACTTCTTACTCATTTTAAAACTAATTGGAAGTTAGCACTACAATTTTGTGAGTCCATTCGTCTTATTAATGTCCTCGTAAGATGTTGATTAAAATATTTCGAGTTTTTTTTTTATAAGAGCACTTACTTTGAGATAAGTCTTTGTCTTGCCCTGCTTTTTTTTTTTAATATATTTTCCAGCATGTTGACTGTCCAGATTGGATTCCCCAGAAAGCAGACCAAGACAAACTTTATCATGCAGAAGACTTAATAAGAAGTGTTCTTATATGCCATGGGTGTGTCCATTATTAAAAAAAAAAGTGTTCTTAGAATCAATACTTGTTTAGAGGTGGGAGGGTCACAATTAGATTAGGCAGTGAAAGAAGAGATGGGTTGCACTGCAGTCCTGAAAGCCTCAACTGATTCAAATGGGAATTTTCAAACCATATAAAGAATCTTCAGAAGGTCTCATGTCAGGCCAGAATGAAAGGTTGTTATATTCCTGAACCTCTTTATCATTATGTGTGAACAAGGACAGTCATGAGTCCGCTCTAATACCTCCTATAGGTATCTCTGGATGGACGTGATGTGATCAGGATTCCACACTAGTAAATCAAAGGTTATGTAAACCTAACTTAGACAGTAGTGCCTGCTAAGATCCTACAGGTAGGAAATGAAAACCCATTCCTGAAACGTCTATTATTATCAGAACTAATCACTGTCCCTTCCAGAGAGGAAAGGTAACACTGGTGTTGTCTACTTGTCACCAAGTGGCCAAGTAGTATCCTGAAGGGACAGTGCCATAGCAAGGATACAGTCTTGGCTTCTGTCACAAACAGAGCAGATATTTTGTGGCAAGAGCAGGTAGACCAGTTTCAGTAAGCTGGAGCTGTTGGATTCTTGCATAACTCCATCCTATTACCTCGCCACTTCATTCATATGCTGATAGTGGCTGATGAAAATTTCTGGCTTATGGCCAAGTGTTTTTATCTACTTTGTTTTTTAGTGCCCTTTTCCTTGTAGGTGTTCCTTGACTGGTGTTAACATTTGATATGAAGACTTTCAAACTTCATAATTACTTCCATATGTACAACCACATACCTCTACCCTAGACCTCTTGATCTTTAATTTTCCAACATTTTTCTTTCTAGGTTACTATATAGCTAGTCAAGCCATTTGCCAGTGGCCATATACACATCTCTATGTATATAGTTCACATGAATATACACATAGCTAGGTGTATGAGTATGTATATGAGTCTATACCTGTCTAACCTCAGGTCACTTCTTCCTCTACACAAACTGGATAACCAGATTACCATATACACCTCTATCCATTGAAAGACTTTTCCCCATCCACTGTCTGTCAAGACCACATCTCACTGGATCAAGACCAGGCCTCACTGGGACTGAAGTACCATTGTTATCCATTTTCAGTCTACATCCATATCCTGATCCAATCTCTGAGGCAGGATTCTGCTAAGATGGCCCCCAGCTATCTCTATCTCCTTATAGTCATACTCTTATTCAGCCATCTCCCCGTTGAGTGTTCCCTTGATTATGGGCACAAACTATGAAATATTGCTTGAAAGCAACAGAATATGACAAATGTGATTGATGATGCGATACTATGATTAGGATGTATAAAAGACTGACTTCTCTCTTGCTAGTTGACTCTCTTTTTTCCAGTTTTAACTGAAAAAAAAAATTGCCATGTTGAAGAAGCTCCCACAGGAGTTTCCGTCGTGGCACGGTGGTTAACGAATCCGACTAGGAACCATGAGGTTGCGGGTTCGATCCCTGGCCTTGCTCAGTGGGTTAAGGATCCAGCGTTGCCGTGAGCTGTGGTGTAGTTTGTAGATGCAGCTAGGAGCCTGCGTTGCTATTGCTGTGGCTGTGGCGAAGGCCAGCAGCTACAGCTCTGATTAGACTCCTAGCCTGGGAACCTCTACATGCCCCGAGTGCAGCCCTAGAAAAGGAAAAAAAGACCAAAAAAAAAAAAAAGGCAGCCTGCACAGCAAGGAATTGCAGGTAGCCTCCAGATAACAGCCAGTAAAGATCTGAGACCTCTAAGAACTAAATTCTACCAAAAAATTCAAGAATGAACTTACCCACTTGAGCTTCAGGTGAGACTCCACCCTGGACATTATTTGCAGTTCATGAAAGACTCTGAAGAAGAGGATTCAACTCAACCATGCCCAGATTTCTGAATCACAAAAATTCAGAGGCATGTTCATTATATTATGCTGCTAAATTTTTGTGGTAATTTTTTATGCAGCAATAGATTAGTAATATATTACCCATGGACTAAATAAACAGTCTATTTAAAAAATAGAAGTAGAAATTTTACTTTGTATAGAAATTTTACTTTGTATTGTTTTTCTTCTAAATTTTGTGGGAAATAAAAGCCATTGTAGATTTTATTACCCAGGTGGGATTTTTTTTCTTACTGGTTTAGTTTTCTGGTTTTAGTATATCAAAAAGATAAAAGATAAAAGTGAGAACAGTTAGAATGGCATAATACTTTTACAGACAAGTAAAAATTAGAGTTTAAGCTAAGGTATAGCACTAAGAATGAAAAGAGAAAATAAGCTCAATGAAAGAGTTTGTTGAATTGGCAGTTTAAGTGTGGGGGATTAGATGGGGGAATAGTTTACCTGATGAGTCATGGATGACTGGGAAGTTGCTGGCCTTCTAACAGAATGAGGACAGCAGAAAGAGTTGTTGGCTTGAAATCTTAAATATTGCTTAATTTTGAAGAACTAGCCATATATAGAAGTCTTTGTTGCTGTTGTTGTTCTGTAATCAGAAAGTTTAGAGAGGTGGATCTGGACCCTAGGAGATATTGATTTGGTAGGTATCAATAAAGCAAAAATAATTTAGAAGAGAAACTAGAGGAAGAGATTTGGTGAAGGAAATAACTGAGAATTGATACAGAAAGAACAGATGAGACGTGGAAAAAAGGAATAAGGGAATAATCAGAATAAGCAGGTTGTATTGCACGAAATCTAAGGGGGAAGGGTAAGTCAAGAAGGTGGAGCTAAAAAATAGAATGACTGAAAAAATTTATTTACCCTGAAATTCACAAAATGATTAATTTCAAAAGAGCAGTAAAGACAGTAACTGGATTACAAGAGGTAAGGGGTTAGAAGGTAAAAAATGGTGGCAGCAAATATTTTTTTTTCCCCAAAGAGCGATTTTATGGAATAAGAGATCAAAAAGGAGAATGTGGGATGGGGAGTCAGATATGCAGAGGGAAGAGGAGCTTTGAAGCCAGGAAACAGGAAGTTGCATTATCCTTTGTCAGATAGCTCCCACTTCGAAGTCATAATTACAGGAGATTGGGTGAGGCAGGGTTGGAGTTTAAGAAACGTGGACATATTTTATTTTATTTTTTTTTCATATTAACAATGAATTTTATTTCAGTTATAGGTGTACAAAGATCATAGGTCAATATGATAGATTTTGTGTCCCAAACCCACAGTGCATCCCCCCACCCCCCAGATTGTCTTATTTGAAAAACCAAGGTTTTCCAATATCTGTGAGTCATTGTCTGTTCTTCAAAGAAGTTCATTGTGTCTCTTTAGTTTCCACATGTGAACGGTAGCATTGGGTGTTGCTGTCTAATTGTCTGACTGGTTCCACTTCGTATGATAATTTCTAGGTTCATCCATGTTGCTATAAATGTTGTTATTCCGTTCCTTTTAATGGCTGAATAATATTCCATTATGTGTATGTACCATATCTTCCTTATCCACTCCTCTATCAATGGGCATTTAGGTTGTTTCCATGACCTGGCTTCTTCCCTCTCTAGCTGCTTTAGATGTAAAGTTAGGTTGTTTATTTGAGCTTTTTCTTGTTTCCTGAGGTTGGCTTGTATTGCTATATACTTTCCTCTTAGCGCTGCTTTTGCTGAATCCCAGAGGTTTTGGAGTGTCGTGTCTTTGTTGTCATTTGCTTCTAG
>PVHT020000142.1:1169449-1248070 GCA_004024745.2 Catagonus wagneri | reverse complement strand
GCCACCTCCAGAGAAATGCAGGCTAATGAATGTTCCCGAGAGCTTCACCTCCAATGTCCTTCCCCCACAACAAGCCACAGTCACCCCTATTTTCCCAGGAGATCCTCCAAGAATTGCAGTAAGGTTCCACCCGGATTCCTATGGAGACTGCTTTGCCCTGGGACCCAGTGCACGTGAAAGTCTGTGTGTGCCTTTCAAGAATGGGGTCTCTGTTTCCCCCAGTCCTGTGGAGCTCCTGCACACAAGCCCCGCTGGCCTTCAATGCCAGATGCTCCTGGGGCTCTTTCTCCCTGTGCCCGATCCCCAGGCGTGGGGTTTTGACGTGGGGCTCAGAACTCTCAGTCCTGTAGCTAAGTCTCTGTGATACAGTTACTTTCCAGTCTGTGGGGCTTCCCACCCAGGAGGTGTGGGGTTGCTTCTATCGCGTAATCGCCCCTCCTACCTCCAGATGTGGTCTCCTCTTTGTCTTCTGGAGTAGAATATCTTTTTTGGAAGTTACAGTCCAGTTGTTTGAAGGCTGCTCGGCATTTGGTTGTAGTTTTGCTGTTTTTCGGGAGAGGAGTTGAGCTCCAGTCCTTCTATTCCGCCATCTTAATCCAATCTCTCAAGAAACGTGGACATATTTTAAATAGCCACTGTGATGAGTTAGAAGGGATGTATAGAACATCCTTAGTAGCAGTGAGAATCCAGCAACATTTAAATAGCACATGTAATTCCTTTGACTGTGGCTGTAATCTATTAGGTGACCGCATGCTCAAATAGAACCTCAAAATAGGAAAATGTATGTATTTTATTTGATTCCCTTTTTATTTATTCCAAGTCCACAATGGACAGGCGAATCCTATTATTTCTGTAATTCAGACTTATTACATTATTTGCCATTCCTGGCTCATACCATGCCTTTGCTTATACTATTCTCTCTGCCTGAAGTGAGCTTGCCCACATTCTTTAGCTCAAGCATGACATAACTTATAAAGTCTCTCTGCCACATATTTCTCAAACACTGTAGACTACATTCCATGGTACCCTACACTTGAATAATATATAAAATCTGCTAGAAAAATACCCTATTTTCAAATGTATCTTAGAAAACGTACACCAAGGTACATTTTTTAAAAAGCCAAGTAACTGAAAGTATAAATATGAAATAAATGCCAAATAAATAAATATAATACCTCTCTTTTTAGAGCAGAGGTAATTTGAATCTCTAACAAATACTTCAATACTTGTTGCAAAACTACAAGTCAATTAATTTATCAGTTAAGGATTTCAGAATTTGGGGGCTGGAATATCACAGTACCATCCTAATTGTTCTCAACAGCCTCTACCTATTTCAATGTATTTTACTCACGTAACATATCACCTTTCTATAAAATATGAATCGTGTCACTTCCCTATTAAAAAAAAAAACTCCATTGTCTGTTATAGAAGGTCTTTCAATGCAATTTAACTTTGGGGTTCCTCTCCCACCATATTCCAGTCAGCCTATGCTCCTGCCATACATCCAAAGCATTTTTAAAGTGACCCATTCCTTGCATTTCTTCAAATACCCTCCATCACCCATTCAGCCTTCTGAACCTGAAAACGTGTAACTCATCATTAAGACCTGGTACACCAGTCACGTCAGTGAATCCTTTCCTGAGGCAACTTATTCTCACTCCATCCTCTGCATTCTGTATATTATCTAACTCTAAAAGAGCACCTGTTGAGTTCCTATCGTGGCTCAGTGGTTAACGAATACAACTGGGAACCATGAGGTTCCAGGTTCGATCCCTGGCCTTGCTCAGTGGGTTAAGGATCCGGCTTGCCATGAGCTGTGGTGTAGGTTGCTGACGCAGCTCGGATCCCACGTTGCTATGGCTGTGGCCTAGGCCGGCGGCTACAGCTCTGATTAGACCCCTAGCCTGGGAACCTCCATAGGCCGCGGGTACGGCCCTAGAAAAGGCAAAAAGGCAAAAAGGCAAAAAAAAAAAAACACACTTAGATTGTAATAGTGTACTGTAACTAATCTTTTTGCATTATTTTCCCCCAATAGACTGGACATAATATAAATGCACTTAGTAATCAATTCAAGTTTCTATTTTATTAATAAGAATAACAGAATAAAAGCATACAGTTGATCACAGTGATTTAATTTGCTCAGGTGAACCCCAGCTTTATGCCTACATTATGGTTAAACGCATATGCTGTGAAAAACCCTTTATAGAACTTAGAGTTTAATAGAGTAGAATCAATATAGAAACAAAACAAAAAACCTGCATAAACTGACAGATTGTTTTTAAATGTTAAGAAAAAGCATAATGATACTTAAACTAGTTTGGCTAAATCAAAGAAAGGCTCTCTCTGTAGCTGATATTTAAGCTAAGAACTCATGAAGAAAATACTTTAACTTATAAAAGGAATGGAGTAGAACCTTCCAAGTAGAAGTACAAACTCCTAAGGCAGACTAAATGTTGTTGTTAAAGTTGAGAATATGTTGAGGAGATGAAGGAATGAGAGGTACCCTAATCTATAAAATTAAGAAATTTGTCCATCAAAATAAGAAATTTTGATTTTACTCCAAATTCAGAGGACATTTAACCAGAAAGTGTACACTTTCTAATTTACACTTTAAAAAATTTCTCCTGGTGGCCTTTGGAGAATACGTTGGAAGTGGCAAGAACAGAAACAGGGAATATTGCAGATGTCCAGGCAAAGTATGATCAATTTAAACTAAAGTCATAACAGATAGAATAGTAGAGACATGAAAATATTTGAGGTGTGCTTTCTAGAGGATGAGAGGTTTTGGTAATGGAATGGACAGGGGTTTAAGGGAGAGGAAAGGATCGAATTAGATCCCATACCGGTAATCATTGTTCCCATTATGCCTTAATGTAGGACCTGTGCCTCTGCCTTACACACAAGCTGTGACAACGGATAGAGTAAAGAATTTTAAATGTCAGGAAAGTTATCCGGGTATGTAGTCAACACTATTCTTAAAGTGAGAGGGAAAAATAGTCCCATATCTCTCTCTCTCCATGCAACTTTCGATTTTGTAGTCAGGCAAACTTGATCTATAATTCTGCCTATGCCTTTATATGACATGACTTAACTAGGCAAGTTACTAAACTTCTGTTACTCGAATTCATTATCTAAAAACTAAATACAATTTCCAATGTGCAAGGGTGTCATCAAATGTAAAGGAGACAATATACATGAAGAACATAACATACCTTTTATATGGTAGGGACTTAATTCTTTCCAGTTGTAGATATTTCTTTAAAAGTCCTTTTGCATCATTATGTATGTGAATACTATCAGTTTCATCTCCCTCAGAGGTGCCACTGTTCCCTGATAATAAAGCCAGTACATGCTCAGAAAAGTCCTGTAGTCAGTATATCATTATGGACTCAAAAGCTAAAAGATACTGTGACAGCTGCTTCAAATAATGATTTTACATTTTAAAGGCACAACAGACTGTAAGATATACTGGAACATTTTTGCATTGTACTGATTATTAAACATGTTATACGAAGTACAAATTGTCTTCGAGACAAAAATATTTCAATAAATTATCTTAAAAGAAGGCTATTTCAGTTCCTCAGATATACTCATTTACTTTCTCTTTGTATGTGAAATTGTCAGATTATAAATATTCCTATTATACTTCTATTTTTGCTACAGTCTGTTTTTGGAACTGGTAGAAGCCTAAAAGAAAATCAGTCTATGCTAGCACATAGCCTTAGCATCTGTCACAAAAGTAAAATAGCAAAGATGACAAGACATACAAATAGCAGAGATGACAGCACGTACAATAGTAGGGACAGAAGCATTTTAGGATCTTTCATTGCTCATAAAATTTTGAATAGAGTACACAAAGCTGTCACACTTCTATACAATGCCTTAAAATCTTTATACTTTAGGATATCTGGCATGTCAGGGTAAAATCAGAAGAATGATTACCATGTGATCAAAAGAAATGATAAAAACAGAGTAGCTTCCCACTTTTCTCATTTGCAAAAAGCAATTCTCAATTTAGAAAAATCAAAAGGTAACTGAGATCTCAGGGTCAAGATGGCAGAGGAGAAGGATGCTGAGCTTACCTCCCCAAATTAATACATCAAAACTACATCTACATATAGAAAACCCTTGCTGAAATCGACCTGAGAACTAGCAGAATGGTTCTTCCACAACCAAGGCTGTAAAGAAAGGTTCATATGGAAGGGTGGAAGGGAGAAGTGATTTAGTCATTATCTACACCAAAGAAGAGAACTCAGAGGAGGAGGGGGAAATCACAGTCTCAGGGATGCTCCTTAGGGAGTGAGGGTTTCAAACCACATATTAGACACCCCAGCTTTGGTGTCTGACACTAAGAAGATAGATTCCTTAGTTGATTTGAAAATCATTGAGGTTTACCAGAGGGTTACAAAAATTGACACTCCATCATTTGAAGAGTATAGGCACAGACTTGCAAACAGACCAGGCACCTGCTCCAGCACCTCTTGCTCCAACACAGCTCCCAAGGTGAAGGGAACAGAGCCAGCACTGGCCCCAGCACTACTTCTAACCACGGCACAGACTGCCATTGCAGGCACAAGTGTCCATGCACATACTTAAGAGGGAATGAAACCAGTTCACTAGTGTGACTCCAACCTCTCTGGCTGGACCTATCCTCTAACCAGGGACATAAACTGGAAGAAAAAGTAAAAGCAGCACAGAAATGCAGCCTAAGCACTTAGACCCTGGCCACAGTCCCAACCAAAGCCAAGACTGCTATCACACCCTGAAGAAATCCAGCACCCTCAGGGCTCTTGCTTCAGCCCCTTGGGCCATGACCCCACCTCCACAGGGTTGTGATGCCATTGAACATTTATGTCCCAGTCATACCTGCTAATGTACCTGATGACAAATTCAAAGCCAAGGTTAATAAGACAGCTAACTGAATTGGGAGAAAGAGTAAATGAATACAATGAGAATTTCAGAAAAGAACTAGACAAAATATAAAAGGGAACCAGTCAGGCCACATGTAAGAGAATGAAATTAGAACATTCTCTAACACCATATACAAAAATAAACAACATTGAAAAGACCTAAATGTAAGGCAGGAAACCATAAAATTCCTAGAAGAAAACTTAGGCAGAACACTATTTGGCATAAATTGTAGCAATATTTTTTTTGGATCAGTCTCCAAAATCAAAGGAAATAAAAGCCAAAGTAAACAAATGGGACCTAATTAAATTTAAAAGCTTTTGCACAGCAAAGAAAATCACTTAGAAAATAAAAAGACAGCATTCTGAATGAAAGTAGTTGCAAATGATATGGCTGATAAGAATTTAATATTCAAAATTTATAACAACTTACACAAATTGACGAGAACAACAGCAACAACAACAAAAAAAAACTGATTACAAAATGGGCAGAAGACCTGAATAGACATCTTTTCCAAAGACAATGTACAAATGGCAAACAGAATTACAAAAAGATGCTCAACATTACTAAGCATGAAGGAAATGCAAATCAAAACCACAATGAAATATCATCTTCAAAATGGCTATCATCAACAAGAATACAAATAACAAATTTTTGTGAGGATATGGAGAAGAGGGAGCCCTTGTACACTGTTGGCGGGAATATGTATTGGTGTAGCTATACTGTGGAAAACATTATGGAGGTTTCTAAAAAAACTAAAGATGAAGCTACCATATAATCTAGCAATTCCACTCGGAGGTATATATCCAAAAAACCCAAAATTAATAATTTTAAAAAATATATACACTCCAAAGTTTACAGCAGCATTATTTATAATAACTAAGATATGTAAGCAATCTAAGTGTCCATTAACAGATGAATGGGTAAAGATGATGTAGTATATATACACAATGGAATACTACTCAGCCATAAAAATATACACAATGGAATACTACTCAGCCATAAAAATATACACAATGGAATAATACTCATCAATAAAAAACAATGAAACTTTGTCATATGCAACAATATGGATGGACTTGGAGGGTAATAAACTTATTCGGTCAGAAAGACAAATGCTATATGTTTTCACATATTTGGAATCAGAAATAAAGTGAATAAATATAACAAACAGATTCAGAAATATGGAGAACAAACTAGTGGATACCAGTTTAGAGGAAGTGGGTTGAGGGACAATATAGGGGAAGGAAATTAAGAGATACAAAATACTTGGTATAAAATCAGTAAGCCACAAGGAGCTAATGTATAGCACGGGGAATATAGACAATATTTTATAACTTTAAATGGAATAATCTATAAAAATATCAAATCACTATGTAGTATACCTGAAACTAATATTGTGAATCAACTGCAATTCAAAATACAAGGTAACTTAAAAAGATAGGATATACAATGATTAGACTCAGTTTCCATTTGATCAAATGATATAAATGTCCAGGTGTCAATTCCCAGGGTAAGGTAAACAATGTCCTGCCTGGACTGACTACCTTCTTCATTAATTGTACCCTCATTTGGAACATATGTGATTTGCACTGCTGCCCCAGTGAGGGGTCTTCTCCTGGAACTCACCCCCCACCTCAGTTCAAATGAAGGGGATTCCGAAGCAGTGAACTTCTCCACCCACTCATGGAATAATCATATTCTCAAATACCAGTCTTTGTCAAATTTATATATGGAACACTGTATCCTTGATTCCTATTCCAGAGCTCAAATAACTAAAATGTGTGCTTTCCTTCAGAAATGTGCTTTCCTTCAGGAATGTTCAATTTAAAACTGAACACTGGAGAAAGAAAAATGACAGTTCGAGTCAGTTACCAATTTCAAACTCACTACTTTTGGAGCTAGTATCATTAACCAAATAACTCATACACAGATTATTGATAACCTAAAATATGATCCTTGTATGTGACCATAACCACACTTAAACAATGATACCTTTTCATATAAGCCTTTTATGTATGACAGTCTCTAGCTTCCACTATTATAAAAGTGATTCTGAGTATTAATAATATTCAGAAATTCATTTGGGCAAATCAAGTCTCCATTACAATGAAGTATAATTTCCTCGTCTATAAAATTAGATGGTGAAATTACATAATCTCTAAGGTCCTATACAACCTTAAAATTTTTATTTCCAAGAACAGAGGTAAGGAATCCAACCACTATCTCTAACCCTAGCACTGAGTCTTTTTCCCCCTAGAAGACTTAACTTTTTTAAAAATATATATTAACAAGCAATATGCTTACAGCAACAAAAAATGAAAATTATCAGATGCTTAGTTGCTCAGGAGCATTTCAACTCATACAGACTAAAAAACCAAGAGCCACCTTTATACTTAATGGAGTTAAATCCATTAAACTACAGCAATCAAAAATATAACATATATACAGATTGGCACATTTGCCTCCATGAAATCTCAGTATTTAAAGTATTACACATACTGTTTTAAACTTGGCCCAGGAGTAGTGATGTGAGATATCCTTAGAGAAAATCTATTAATATGAACATATTCTTAACACACCCAAGACTGTAACTGATCTCTTTCAGATCGCAGCTGGCCTTCTGCCACAGGCTTGTCTAGAAATAAAGCAAACACTAAAACAGGATAGAAAGAAATCTAAGACAGCTAGGCAAGAACACATTTTTTTTCTCTTAGTGCCTGAGATTCTTAAGAAATCAAATAAACTTATTGTTTTCTGATTGTTATTACAAAAAATAATTTGGAAAACAGTTTTTCATATAAATAGAAGTACTATCAATTTATATTCCCTGATAACTCTAGCTCCCCACTTTGTTTCCAGGTTCTTACAAAAATCTCATCTAAGATTTAACAAGTGTCAGAATTCACCTTGGGTTAAACAGTTCTATGTGCCCTTGTTCCCTTTAAATTGTAGATACTTATAAATATGACAAGAACAAATGGAAGAGTTGAAGGAGGTCAGGACAAAATAGCAGCAATGTCATACACTCCTACCTGGCCTCAGAGAAGCCTTATTTTAGAGCACCTAGCTCATTCCCCAGCAAGCACCTGGCAAAAGTAAGGTGCTCAACACATTTCCTTAATGCCTGAGAGCAAACCTAGCTCATAAAAAGCTTGAGGCAATAGAAACACACATAGTACATATTAACGACCAGTGGGAAGCATGTGCCACAAGCAGCCTGGATACCAGGTACAGATTTTTCTCTCCCAGAGCTGCTATTTACCCAAGACATAGAACTAGTTTTTGCTCTAAACTAATATTTTCCAATATTTTGTTTCATCCTACCAGCCACAGCATCTTCAGGGCCTGGTTCTCATTTTCCATAGTTTTAGCCACTGGCTGTGCACTCTCCAGGATCTACAAGCTTAACCATAGTAATAAGATTTGAATGGGACTGTTTCTATCTCAGTTTCTACTAAGGTCCAGAACAGTAGGTGTCAACTGCTTTTAACATTCCCATGTGAAATACAAGAGCACCTAAACAGGACTGCAAAAAAGCGGTCCGTGAATCCGTTTTAACCTTAGAATTCACTTGACCCTGGCTTTTAAAGGAAGTGGGGAGAGGCACAGACATCAGAAGACAGGAAGAGGATTTTTCTGGAGACCATTGCTAATGAGCTGAAGGAGACATGTGGGGGTATAGCCAGAGTTTGCCCCTGGTCCAAAATCAAGTGAACAGGACTTTAAGGAGACCATCTCTTTTTTTTTTCTTTTCTTTTTAGGGTTGCACCTGTGGAATATGGAAGAGGCAAGAGGTCAAACAGAAGTTGCAGCTACAGGTCTACATCACAGCCCCATCCTTAACCCACTGAAAGAGGCCATTCCCATCCTCATGGATACTATTTGGGTTCTTAACCCTCTGAGCTGCAAAAGAAAATCCTGGAAACCATTTATTGAGAGGACACACAGTCTAGTTTCCAACTTAAGCCTGATTGTGTAAGGGGTAAGAGGCTGGCCAAAGCAACCCATGGTGGCAAAGTAGAGAACTAGTTTGTGAAGCCACTGACCATCTCATGGTAGGTCAAGGGACCAGGTTTCCCAAGGACAAGGCATGGGCCACCTGAGAATCAGTGCTAATCTGAAGAGGTTTTTGAATCATGTTGAAGAGGGCTCCCTGTGATGGTCAACATAATCTCACCCAGGGATGCGGAAGGTATAGAGCCAGGTGCAGAAACTGTGTGGGAATCACAGATGGACATATGAAGGAAAATTACTGCCCATGTGGAGAGGGCCTCAGGAAAATGATGGAGTAGTTCACTGAAGGCCCAGGAAAGAATCACTTCAAATGATAACAAAGGTCATAGGAAATCAACATCAGATGCTACCTGAACTCACATAAGAGCTTCTCTGCCTCGGGAGTTCCCTTCGTGGCTCAGTGGTTAACAAATCTGACTAAGAACCATGAGGTTGAGGGTTCGATCCCTGGCTTTGCTCAGTGGGTTGAGGATTCGGCGTTGCCCTGAGCTGTGGTGAATGTTGCAGACGCTGCTTGGATCCCGCGTTGCTGTGGCTGTGGCGAAGGCCAGCAGCTACAGCTCCTGTTAGACCCCTAGCCTGGGAACCTCCATATGCCATGGGTGTGGCTTTACATAAAGGCAAAAAGACAAAAAAAAAAAAAAAAAAAAAGAGCTTCTCTGCCTCTTACTCCTCCCTTTGGCCTACCAAAGATCTCACCCAGGGGCAAGGGAATTACTGAGGGACAGAAAAAATTAAAAAAAACGAGGTCAAATTTAAAATCGGTTTCTAGCTCCAACATGTTACTTCATGTATCGATCATACCATTAATAAGTATTACCTATCCTTCCTAACTTTTTAGGGACCATATCTTACTCCCTAGATCGGATCCAATTAAACTTGTATTGGTTTAGATACTGTAACTAGTTTAACAGCTTTTCTGGTGGGGCAGCCCAGTAGTTTTGTTAACTGCCCCTAAACTTGCACTCCATTTCTCCTGACTTCTGTTAAGATATCAGCCAATCTTATAACTGAACCCTATGGAGAACTGAAGAAACAAACTGGTGATGTGTGTTTTCTGGAGACTGATAATTAGAGCTGTATTTTTAGGCAGTCATTTCAGAAGATACAGACTCTTTGCTTTTTTTTTTCTTGCTGCGCTTTTTTAAATGAGTATTCTTGCCTTTTTAATATACTTTTTAATAAAATGGGCTTGGGGTAAAAGAAAATATTGTCAAGGTTTTGTTTGTTTCTGCATATCAGTAGTTGACATCCTAAATAAAACAGAAGGAAAGGGTAAAATTAAAATACTATACCTGATAGTATAGGGCTATAACAAATTACAAAAAAATTTGGTAGTTTAAAATAACACAAATGTATCACCTTACAGTCCTGTAGCTCCAAAGTCTCATTCAGGCCTTTCCTTTTTCTAAGGGAAAATCCACTTTCTTGCTTTTTTCCAGATTCAAGAAACAGCCAACATTCCTTGGTTCATGGCCCCACTCTATCTTCAAAGTCAGCAGTGCCCTAAACTGTCAACTCTTTCTCAAATAACATCACTTTAACACTGTTTTACCTCTTGCTGCTTCTTTTAAGGACGCTTGTGATTATATGGAGCCCACCTGGATAATGTGGGCATGCGCAGTTTTAAAGGAAAGTGATTGGCTGGTAAGATCCCTTCACCTGGTAACAATTTATACACAGGTTCTGTGCATTAAGCCATCTTTCTGCCTACTCCACCACCACTATCTCTGCCACCGTCATCACCAACACACACACACACACACACATACACACACACACGAAATTGTTTCTCTGTTTAGTGAAATAAGCATGGTAAATGTCCTTACAACGTCAGATAATTCTTCAGCGTGTCAGAAATGTACACTCTGACTTCCCTTTATTAAATTAGCATAAATGTCATTTGTCTAAACACTGAATTTTTTTAACCTTCTCAAATGACAAGTTTCATTGTATTTACGCATTTCCACTGGATTAAGTAAAAACAACCTTTATTTATTCTAACACTAATCCCTACAAATGAAATCAGTATGCTTCAACAGGGAAATCAAGTTTGTTCCTTCTCTAGTTCCTTCTTCTTTGTCTGATTTTCATGGGAAATCTATATTTGGCAGTAGAATTGAACTCAATATATTTGCTACAGGTCAGGGCTTGTATTGCATCTTCAGTGCAAAATTTAAAAGATAGAGAAAGATGAGGTTCACTAGTAAATTAGAGTGAAAAACAAAATCAGGTGTTGCAGTTTGCCAGGGATTGACGACATCATAAGAGGCTCTCAAGACTGAATGGCAGGGTTGAATAGATTTTTTTCTTTTTCTATTAATTTCTTGCTTTATCTTAAGTAGGATTGCCTAGAAGCAGGACCTGAAATGGGAATTCAAGCACATATGATTTATTTTGAAAGTTCTCTGTCAGAAAAACCTATTGGAGTCAGATGAAAGGATAGGGAAGAGAAAATAGGCAGCAAGCATGTATCCTCAGAAAGATGTAGTCTGGGCTGTAAACTGGACTGACAGAGTTGTCTAACCTAGAAGCAGGAAGGCTGAGCTTTTGTACCTGTATCAGTCAGTCACTGGCTGCCCCAGGAATGGGGAGGCATGTAACTTCTCAAATATCAGCAGGTAAGGACCAGATCAGGGAAGGACAATTCTCCAGAGTTAGCTCAACACTTATGATGGAGAATGGCTTTCTAATCAAGTAAAAAGGTTCTGGAAGGAATACCAACATCATCTCCTACCCCCTCCCTTTTTCCTTAACACTGCCCTTACATTCTTACCTTCTTCCTCTCTTCCCTTTAAATCTTGCTTTCCTCCACATTTCTATATTTCAAATATTCAGGTCTTATTGGAAATATTCACCCATTCTCTTTAAGCAATGGAAAATTAATGATTTTCTGCTTAAGCTGATTAATATGATTCCTGACATCTTAACACAACCCTAATTGATACAATAACTACAAAACATTTGGTTTTACACTGTAAATAAGTTTTCATTTTTTTCTTCCAATTTTTAAGATATAATTAGCATAGAACACTATATATATTTAAGGTCTAGCACATAATGATTTGACTTACATCATGAAATAATCATCACAGTAAGTTTGGTGAACATCCACCATCTCATATAGATACAAAATTAAATAGAAAAAAAATTTCCTTGCAATAATAACTCTTAGGATCTACTCTAATAAATAAAATGCAGCAATGTTATTTATGTTTATCATTACACATTACAACCCTATATTTATCTAATATGTCTTATTTCTCTTATAACTGGAATTTTGTAAATTCTGACTGCCTTCTTCCAATTCCCTGTCCTTCCTACTCCTCACTCCCACTCTCCAACTCTTATAACCACAAATCTGATCTCTTTTTCTATGAGTTTTTTTGTTTTTGAAATATGACTGACATACAACACTGCATTAGTTCCTGTTATACATTATAGTTACTTGATATTTCAAAATGATCACCATGATAAGTCTAGTTACAATGTCACCATACAAATACATTAAGTAGTTATTGACTATATTCCCCACATTGTACATTTCGCACACGTGACTCATTTACTTTTGCAGCTGAAAGTTTGTACCTATTAACCACTCTCACCTCTTTCTTTCCTCTTCCCACCCCCTGGCAACTACCTGTTTGTTCTCTGCATCTGTAACTCTGTTTCTGTTTTGTTATGTTTGTTCATTTGTTCTGTTTTTTAGATTCCATGAATAAGTGAAATCGTATAGTATTTGTCTTTCTTTGTATGCCATTTCATTTATCGTATTACCCTCTAGTTTCATGCACGTTGTCGCAAATGGCAATGTTTCATGTTTTTTATGGTTTCATAATATTCCATTGTCTGTATGTATGTATGTGGGGGGGTACCCCATCTTCTTTATCCATTCATCTGTTGATGGACATTTTATTCCATATCTTGGCTGTTATAAATAATGCTGCAATGAACATAGGGGTGCATATATTTTTTTCCAATTAGTGTTTTTGTTTTCTTCGGATATTCAGGAGTGAAATTGCTGGGTCACATGACAGTTCTATTTTTAAGTTTTTTGAGGAATCTCCATATTGTTTTCTATAGAGACCACTTCAATTTACATTCCTACGAACAGTGCATCAAGATTCCCTTTTCTTGACCTTCAGTACATAATTTTCAAAAATTAGAATCAGATCTGAGTGACAAAAGCATAATCCTCTGAAATGTAGCTTGTCCAATTATAATATTTGTCTGAACAATCTGCTAGAGTATAGCAATCTGAAAAATACTACCACAAATTTGTTTATTTCACTCAAACCATTGTACCAAATTGACAGACCACTGATGATATAATTGCCTAAGAGTTGGCAGTAGTGCGATGTTGGAAATATTTCCACTAAAAGGCATATATTCAAATTTGACTATGGAATATCACCAAATTCTGAGCATTTTATTTAGCTACCCAAAAAAGTGAGCTTAAGCATCCTTAAATTTGGTGGACAATGAATTTAGAACATAATTTACTTATATTTTACAATGGAAAAAAAAGAAAACCCAAACTGGAAGTCAGGGACACCTGGGAGATCTATAACAAGTCATTAAATCTTCCTTCACCTTTCATTTCCTCATTTATAAATGCTTTAACAAAATGACCTAAAGAGTGCCTTCCAGAATTAAAATTCTGTAATTAAATGGCTATATCTGATTTGAAATAGCATACAAAGTAATACTCAGAATTATGACATAATTCTTTGGCTGCATGATGCTTCAGCTGTTTCCATCCTGAAATAAAAGGATAATGTAAAACAAATGGGCTATTTTCCTTTTAAAGGGGCTGAGAAATCTCATGAAAAAATATTGTTTCTGTAATCACTATATCAAATTGTCATAATGCACAATGTATAGGAAAAATTATTTAAAGATTCTCATAACTGGTCACTTATTTTCTATTACTTGCATAAAATAGTAATTCATAATAATAATTATAGTTCTATGCAGCTCACATTTTTCAACCAACTTTGCAGATATTTTCTCCTCGTTAAAAACCTTGAATTCTTTTTTCCCTTGTATTTTACATGCATATTGGGGAATAAGACCCTAAGGTTATACAGTGTATTGGTAGTAAAATCAAGATTAGAAACTATGATTCCAGATTCATGTTCTCTTTATACTATAGTATATCCTTTCATCATCAACTATAATTTGCCCTTACATAATAAATAAATTTAATTGGCATTACACATTTAATCTAAGTATTATTATGTTGACATTCAATTAGAAAAATTCAAAGTTTTACAAATATTGTTATTGTTTGTAAGTCAACTATACTGTCACAGATGGGATAACAATCTAAGTTATGAGGTAATCCAGGTTCTGGCATACCTTGCATTCATTTTTAGATATACTCAACTCCACCTCACATCCAGTGCTCTCTTGCTGACCTTTAATAATCACTGAAATCCTTTCAATCTTACTCCTCCTATCAGCCATTTGATTAAAAGTGAAAAACAACAAGAATCATGAGTATGTTCAATTCTTACTGTAACTAAAAGGCATGAGCCCAAATGCCCTTTGCTCTTAATGCTAAGATTATCAAATTAAATCAGGGCCACTGTACATTTTACTTTTTTATTTTGTTTTATGTACCTGGACCAAATTCAATATCATTGTAAACAATTTTTTCCTGTTAAAAAGAAAATGTAGGAGTTCTCATTGTGGCTCAGCAGGTTAAGAACCCAATTAGTATCCATGAGAATGCAGGTTTGATCCCTGACCTCATTCAGTAGGTTAAGGATCTGGTATTGCCATGAGCTGTGGTGTGGGCCAGTGGCTGCTGCTCCTATTCAGCCTCTATCCTGGGAACCTCCATATGCCGCAGGTACAGCCCTAAAAAAAAAAAAAAAAGAGAGAGAGAGAGAGAGAGAAAATTACTTTTCACTTAATCATCTGATAAGTGTTCTTAAATTAAACAAGGAGACATTAGACTGAGGTAGTTTTAATACCTTAGTGGCCCGCATAAGCAAACCAAAACCTAAGCCTATAAATGCCTCAAGGTTAAGAAGTCAAAACCCAAGGACAACCAATCACAAATAGCCAACTAAGCTTTTCAAATAAGGCAAACACTTAAGCCATATCCATTCAAATAATTTCCTTGCTTTGCGTCCAACTTTTCTCTATAAAATCTCTCCCTGAACTGCTGTGGGTGGAGCCTTCCTAACCACTTCCAGTTTGGTGCTGCCCAATTTGAACTGATTTTTGCTCAAATAAACTCTTCAATTTTTTAAAATTTTTAATTGTTAAATGTTTGCCTTTTAACAATTTGGACATCAGTGCTACAACCATATACTCGGTGGGTGCATAATAAGTCAGGACAATGAACAGGAGTGGGAGAAAGTGGATCTGTGTAACAATTTCTGATATCAGCAGTTAATCATCATCCTTAAAATTCATCTCTTTACCACTCACATTCTAGTTCCTAGAACATTCTCTGTAGTTCTGTATTTAGGCTTTCCTTTTGTAAAGTATATAAGTTAGCAAAAGTCTCATTGCCTCTCAATGGTATTGATTGAGTCCCATGTCTATCCACAACCCATTGTGGCCAGGAAAATGCAATCCACTGATTGTTTCAGGGTTGGGTCATATGCTTTCCTCCTGAGACATGGCGGATTCCTACCAAGCTTAAGGACGGAAGAGGTCAATTCCCAAATAAAAACTGGTACTGTTTCCAAAACACTAAGGAATAGAGGTTGGGAATATTACATTTCTATTACCGTACACTTCCTCAGCTTTTATTTACCTTCTTACTTTTATTCTTATACAAGTACTCTAAGATGTCAGAATATCAAAAAGATTTTCTTCTAATCATCCTGTAATTTCTATTCAAATACTCATTTTCCAACTATATCTTTTAGAATTCTTCCCTCCCTTAAGCGTTTGTCCTTTTATTAGTAAGTTATTTAATTGAACATTGCATATATTTTTAACTTCTGCCAGCTTCCATGACCTGGTTTTCAAGTAGGTGACTCCATAACTGCATTGTCTTACTTCTGATATGTGCTTCACACATATTAAGAGGCAATTGCTAAAATGAAACCTCCTATAAAGTACCGAGAAATATATCCAGGGAATTGTTTGTTGACTAAGTACAATATTATGAGATGTTGAATAAATCACACATTAAAATGTGAAAAGACTTTTCAGTCAAGTGTTAATACACAGATGTTTTTTGCATAGTCAGGAGTAAGATTCACTGAATTTAGAACACTTAGGTGCAACAGTGTCAGAAGAGGAGAGAGTACAGTTTAGACAAATATCCCTGGCTGCAACAGAGTTTTGCCCAACTCTAGCAGGTACCCCGGCACTGGAGGTGTTTTGAATGGCAGTACCTGGATTTGTGTGTTATAAAACATGCATGGCAACACATAGCAACCTTAAATTCCTACCTTCAGCCTTAGTCATCACGAGGTACAAAATGCACAGCAACTTTTTTCCTTTATCAGGGCATTAAAAGACCTAAAAGACCTAGATTAAGAGAAAAAGTGCCTAGGAGTTCCCATCGTGGCTCAGCAGAAATGGATCCAACTAGCATCTATAGGATGCAAGTCGATCCCTGGCCTTACTCAGTGGGTTAAGGATCCAGCATTGCCGTGAGCTGGGTGTAGATCCCATACACAACTCAGATCCATAATTAGCTGTGTGCTGTGGCCAGCAGCTATAGCTCCGATTTTACCCCTAACCTCGGAAGCTCCATATGCCAAGGCTGTGACCCTAAAAAGACAATAAATAAATAAATAAATAAATAATAAATAAATAAATAAATAAATCCAAAGTTTTTTAAAAAATGATTTTTATTTTTTATTATACTTTACAGTGTTCTATTTTCTACTGTACAGCGAAATGACCCAGTCTCACACAGACACACACACACACACATACACACATATATACATTCTTTTTCTCACATTATCCTCCATCATCTCCATCACAAGTGACTAGATATAGTTCCCAGTGCTATACAGCAGGATCTCATTTAAAGTTTTAAAGAGATATTTGATTCAAAGCTTTTAATAAAATACTGGTCCTAAGCATCAGGGGAACACACATTCTGAGTTATGTTTTTAGCTAAGATGATTGACATGAATCCCTTCTTTTCTCTTTAACCCCTTGACCTTTGGTAATTACTTATAGTGAGGTGGACTGAACAAGAATGTAGTTACAGACATAGAGAATAATGACTGTGCTCAAAGGGATCTCATAAACATGACTTTAACTTCATGAACAGTAATTCTACAACCTTGTTTTCATATTTTGAGAACCCACCTGAGAGAGAAATTCACTTACACAGTTTGCGTGGGTGTATGAGTACAGATAGCTCAAGACCAACTGCTTTGAACATTGGTTCCCGAGCAAGTGTGGCTCCCTCTATACCTAAGTAGGAGATGGCATCTCGTAAGTATAGGCCAAGGATGCTGCCAAACATCCTACAATGCACAAGACAGCCCTCCACAATAAGGCTTACCCAGTCAAAAAGGACCATAATCCCCAGGCTGAGAAACTCTGCTTTAGAGACAAATTACTTGTGACCTTTGTCTTCCACAGATCACTGTTACTGGAAAATATTTAAAACAGTTCTAATAAGTCATGATAATAGGTATGGACTCACAGATGCCTTTGAGTTGACCACCTAATGAGCTCTTAGTGTTATGATGTTGAGAGCTCCAATTTAACCTTTATACAGAAATGCGGTTTAAAAATATCCACATGGAGTTCCTGTCGTGGCTCAGTGGTTAACGAATCCGACTACGAACCATGAGGTTGAGGGTTCGATCCCTGGCCTTGCTCAGTGGGTTAAGGATCCAGCGTTGCCGTGAGCTGTGGTAAAGCTCGCAGATATGGCTCGGATCCCGCATTGCTGTGGCTGTGGCATAGGCCTGTGGCTACAGCTCCCATTAGACCCCTAGCCTGGGAACCTCCATATGCCATGGGTGCGGCCCTAAAAAAAGACAAAAAAAAATCCGCATGATGGAATATTATGCAGTTATTAAACAGAATACTTTAAGATGATTTTAAATGGAATGTAAAAATATCTTTTACCTGATAATTTAAAAGAATAGGTATGTTTTAAAGTACATTATAACTTCACTGTATATTTTTGGTGATATAGGCACATTTGTGGATGATGACTATGCATATACATACAAATAAAAATATGTATTGGAAGTCTATTAGTGAAGTAATTTACAGGTAATTTTAATTTACTTCTTTATCCTTTCAGATTTTTTAATAACTATAATAAGTAGAATTTTATAAAGTAAAAATATTGTATAAAATTTAAGAAGAAACTTTAATTTGTGTTTATGAAATGTTTTTAAAAGTTCTGTAGAGAGATGTTTGTCTATTACCATCACAGAAATGGTATTAGTCATGGTGAAAACAAATTAAAACAAAATTTTCAAAATATTTTGAAACAAATTATTATATTTTCAGAAAAAAATCAACATTAGCATTAAAATTGGGAAACACAAAATGCAATTTGCGGAGAAAAAATGAGAAACATCTGCCTTGTCCATTCCCCACAATTCCTAGGAGCAAAAGGAGGGAAATAAGATTATAAGATATCATTAGAGAAAATAAAATCAACAAATAATGTTGAATATAAATATATATATGTATATAATATGTAATATGTATATATGTATACATATATATGTATATAATATATATATATATGTATATATATATATAAATTATGTAATGCTTCCTTTGGCTTTTAAGGCATCAAGTTCAGCTTCTCATCTAACCGGGAGTTACTCCTATTATGCCACATAGCATAGGAGAGAATATTATTTAATACACACACAAAAACATAAATAGGCTTTGTAGCTAATTGTGCACACAAATGGAATCAGGAAAACACTTGATGTGACTTTGATTTCAAGGAATCAGAGTCTTCAGAGAGGTAGAGTCAGGATTATTTTATCTGTTTAATTGACTTATACTGAGTCCTACTCTACTTTAATCCTAGACAAATACTTCTTAAATCATACTTGCATAGAATGTTGACTTCTACATCCTCAGAAACTCAGCCTTAGAATACCCGGACTTTAGGCTTAGGAACTCCTACATGGTTAACAAGTACCCCCAAGTGGTTGAGGACCTGAGGAACACACTTCGCAGCCCCAGCTTTCTGCGCAATTGTGTTCCTGGATCTCTTTCTTCACCTCTGCCCTCCCCAGTTCTGGGTTCCATTAGGCAGTTCCCAACAATATTCCCCTCCTGTAATATAAGAACTCCAGGGAATGCTGTATGGACATTTATCTTTTGCCAGGTACTATAGCTGGATCAGGGACAGGATAGGGAGGGAGGAGAAAACTTCCTATTCTACTCTGTGGTCTGGCTTGGAGTGTTAAATCTTTGTATGGCAAAGATAAATCTACTACTGCTGGCAAATATTTTATATTTCAATATGCTGAAAGAATCACTGTCTTCTATCTTAGGCTAAGGGCTTATTAGAAATCTTCTGAAAATTTAAACATTATAGGTGTTAGTCTTCAAGAGGTGATGTAAACCCCCAAAAGGTGTCTCTCTGAAAGATCCCTTTTCTCTGCTTAATACAAACAATAAGAAATTAAGATTGAAAGATAGTTCCCAGATTTATCTTGATTTTTATCTTTTTTCTCTCTCCACCAAATAAGAAGTTACTCAATTTGTAAGGCACATGCCCATAAAAGGAACAGTGGGATGAAGTGGCATGACCCATAAGATTTTCATAGTGATCAAAAGAGAGTGTGTATTATAGGCCAAATATTTATGTACCCTAAAATTCAAATTGAAATCCTAAACCCTAAGGTAATGGTATTAGGAAGTGGGCCTTGGGGAAGTGGTTCGGCTATGAAAGTAAAGCCCTCATGAATAGGATTAGTGCCCTTACGAAAGAGGATCCAGAGATCTCCCTTGCCCCTCCCAATATGTGAAGACCCAGTGAGAAGACCACTCTCTACCAGTGAGAAAGTGGGCCTTGCTGGAACTCAACCATACTAACAACCTGATCTTAGACTTTCAGCCCCAGAACTCTCAGAAATACATTTCTGTTTATAGGTCACCCAGTCTATGGTACTCTGTTATAGCAGCCCAAACTGACCAAGACATCAAAAGAAGGTATGGTTCAACCACTTTGAGAAATGTCCCTTGAGAGACAACACATTGGACTGAAAAATGGAAATAATTGGTTAACTGATAGATCAAAGGCACAAAAACTTTATTCAGGAGATCCCAAAGTTAAAAAATTTGATTGAACTCAAACTGTACTCTTTTTCCCACTTCATGACCTTATGTTAATTGCTTTATTCATTTTACCGTCTCATGGAAACAAAAGTCTAGTATCTTTGTAAAAAGAATATTTCTGTATTCCTTGTAAGACTAAACACAGCAGCAAATAACTGGAGGTTTTTTCAGTATAAAACAAGAAAATACAAAAATAAGCACAAACTTTCAAAAAGCAAAACAAACTTAACCAACCACTGGCTCCTATCCTCTTCCTAAAATGGATCAGAGTATTTATACCAAACTTTGAAAGTTCCCATCTAGAAAAAAATACTCAGGGCCACAAACTAAGACCAGGAGCTGTCAATGATGGCAAAACAGACATCTTGGGAATTGTGCCTAATATGTCCCCCAAAACAGCAAACATCCTGAGTTGGAGACACTGACATCATACTTTTGACAAGAAAAAAAAAGTAAAAATTTTAATTTGTGGTTTCATTGGAAAATATTAGGGATAGAAGTTGAGTTGAGAATAAGAATAAAATTGTTTTTGGTGTCCCTTTGTGGCCTCCCACTTAAATATACTGTATTAATCAGGGTTCTACAGAGAAACACAACCAATGGGATATGTATGTAATATAAATAAAGAGAGAGGAGTTCCCATTGTGACTCAATGTGTTAAGAACCCAACATAGTGCCCAAGAGGATACAAGTTCAATCCCTGGACTTGCTCAGGGGGTTAAAGGGGATCCAGCGTTTCTACAAGCTGTGGCATAGGTTGCCACTCAAATCTGGCACTGCTGTGGCTGTGGCATTCAATTTGACCCCTAGCCTGGGAACTTCCATATGCAGCAGGTGTGTCCCTAAAAAGAAAAAAAAAAGGAGGAGGGGAGTGGGAGATTTATCTTTAGAGAATTGGCTCATTCGATTGTAATGGAAAAGTCCAAAATCTGCAGGGCAAGCTGTCAGGCTTGTGACCAGAGACAAGCTGATTTTGCAGCTAAGACTCTGGAAGCCCGGAGGCAGAATTCCCTCTTCCCTAAGGCACTTTTTTCTCTTAAGGCCTTAAGCTAATTGGATGAGGCCCACTCATGTTTTGGAGGATAGTCTGCTTTACTCAAAGTCTACCAAATTAAATGTTAATCTCATCTAAAAAAATACTTTCAGAGTAAACATCTAGACTTTTGTGTGACCAGGTATTTGGGTACTGTGGCCTAGGCAAATTGACATGTAAAATTAACTATCACATGTACCAATATTATATTCAATTTTCACGATCCTAATGACTTACCTTAGAGAAAAATAATTAATATTTTGAAGGCTCATTTAAATTGTTTAATAAATAATCACATGTTATAAATTAACTCAAAATTATATGAAAGTTTCATTTCAATACCAAAATACTTTATAAAGTGCCACATATTCACAAAATAGTAATTGTGACGTCTATGTTTGTTTCAGTCAAGTTTCGAGCTGTTAACAGGTTGCTGCACTAAGAAAATAATTTAAAATTGTCAATATAATAGATATCTGCTATGAAAAATATTTATTTCAAGCTCATTTGCTGATCTTTGGCTGCTAGTCACTAAACTTCTGAAATTTAAAATCATGCTATTATGTGATTTTATTTAGTAGTTGCAAACTTGGCTTCGCACTGTACTCACCTCAGATACTGAGGTATGGGTCTCACTCCCAGAGATTCTGATTTAATTGGTCTGCTATGCATACTGGGGATCAAGATTTTTCAAAGCTCCATAGATAAAGCAAATATGCAGCTGGAATTGAGAACCAATGTATACATGATAGTTAATCTATCCAACCTGAGAGTGCATAACCCATTATTAGTACAAGTTTATAACAACATCTTAGCAAAGAAGAGAGAATAGAAATACCCAATTTACATTAGTGTCTACATAACACAGATAAAGTTTTTTTTTTAATTTTCTAGATAACTCACTCCAAAAATTCAAATATATATTTTGAGGGTAATATATACATTCCTATTTATAAATGAAATAGTTTTGTGGTTTTCCTTTTTTTTTCTCAGAACTTGGTGTTGGTGTATTAAGAAAACTTCCTTTTAAATCTGTATTTATTTATTATTTATTTAATGTGAAAAAATGAAACCCGTAAACATATAGGAGAAAAGTCTTGGAGGACAAGAAGAAGAAGAAGAGAAAGAAGAAGAAGAAGTCAGTGTGCGTAGGTTAAAAAATATTAAAATTTATTTTTTCTGCCCAGAAGTAATGATAAATTTTAAGAAAAGTTCTGAATTTGCTGAGGAGAAAGAAATTATTTTTGGGGAGAAGAAGATCTGGGAAGTGTGGGAGAGACCACTTGAAAAAGGGACTTCCAAGATCAGGTTACTGCTGGAGCAAACACTTGGAGAAGGGAGAGTGTTCCTAGCAAGACAAAGCCAGGAGGAGTGACAGAGCCCTGCCATGATCAAGGAATAGTGGGGATATGGGAGGCTGGAGTTGGGTAAGTAAGGGAGATGAAGGCATGGAACTTGGATCCTCCAAGGACTAATTCACCTTTCACCAAATTCTCCAGGTCAACCAAGGACAATGCCCAGTTGCTGCTGGTGGGTAACAAGTGTGACACAGAGGACGCACAGATGGTGTCATTTGAATGTAGCTGGCCGCCCATCCTGGTGAGTGCCTAGTGGGATTGGGGCAGGAATCCAGACAATTAACATTTTCTGCAAACTGCCTTGATCCAGGAGTTGTTTGAGGTGGATATTAATAGATGCATAGGAGTTCACAGTGCAGGAAGTTATTGATTCATTCTGGCACACTCAAAGCCCAGCCTCACGCTGGTTGCTGAACTTGTGCAAGGGGAAGAGGAAGGGATTTGGGCTGAGGGATAGTGAGGTGGAGCTTTGTGGTGTAGAGGGAGGAACCTGGCCTGGGGGAGTCCATGGGGAGATCCAGGCTCTATTTGGCAAGGTAAGACTTCCTAGAGGGGGGCCACTGGATCTCTTCATTGGGCTTAAAGAAAAGGTGGTCTTTCAGGCAGAAAAAAACATCTCAGCAAAGGCCAAAAGTGGAAAAGATCCTGTTATCATTTGCTAATTATTTTGGCAAGTAATTTTGCATGGCTGGATACGAGTGTCACTTGTAGGTCCTGAACCACATGCCCTACAAGGGCAACAGGGAGCCATGGAGGGTTGTGAGCAGGAGAGTTTGGGCTGGATCTGAGTGTCAGATGCCACCAGAGTCAATGCACAGGGCTGGGCTGAATGGCTGGAGAAGGGGAGATTTTCCTCTTATGTTTATACTTTGGTATAATGTATTAGAATTCTGTGTGCTTGGAAGGTTTCATACAGCTTGTGACTTTGTAGACGTGTCTGTATTTTTTAAATTGTGTTAAATTGTTAGTCTTTAACAGCTTACTCAATTCCTTAATGGCATTTAATCTCTTTAGGTTTTTATTTCTCTTTTGGGGTCCTTTTGGCAATTTATATTTTTCTAAAAAAAATCATGTCTTCCATCTCAATTTTCAAATTTATTGACACAGATATACTGATTATTAAACTAGTATCTCTCAGCTTGAAAGTTACTATGCTATTGTTTGCAGCATTATATTGTAGCTAGGACAGGCCAAACCTATTTCTGATGTGACAGCCAGGATCCCATAGGACTGTGCCAATAAGGAGAGTTTCCTGAAGGGAAACTGAAAAGCTAGAGGAGACAATGGAAAATGCTCCATCTTCTTTTCTTCCTTCTCCTGTCACCATCACTACAGCAATAGTTTTTGTTCATTTCTTTTGGGGTTTTTTGGTTTCGGTTTTGTTTTGTTTTACTATAGCAGCAACAGTTGTTTCCAGTTTGCAGTTTTCCCAAATCTCCCAAACCACGCTCAGTGCACCCCCTCAGACATACCAACACCAGTTTGCTGGCTCCCCACCTCAGACTTTCGGGTCTTACCCTTGATGGACCCTTCTCGCTTCTACATTTTACTAACCTCAGTTCTTTCCTTTGTCCCTCTATGTTCAGGGTGGTAATGTTTTCCTGTGTTTAGTACATCTATGATACTTCAGTGACCTCTTTTTGATTTCCAGTGCTCCAGTGTCAGGTTTGCAATTCTATATATTGTTTTCTCTGTTAAAATAACAGTGGTTTCTGTCTCCTGATAGGCCATCAACTCAGACTTATTCTAATTCTTTCCATTTCTTCAGTATCTATGAATATATCTCCACTGCCATTCTAGAGACATTTTTCTTTCATTTTTCCTCATTTTTACTGTTATATATCTTTAATAAAAATGTTTTTTAGTTTGCATATTAATTTTACATGAATAAATGGAGTAATTCAATCCTTGTAAAGTTAGGGGGTACAGTCCGCTCTTTCATTTTTCTTGTGCTTATTCCCTACCCCTCCTATTCCCTTGCATCCACAGTAGCCTTTCCCAACCCCCACCCACACCACACATGGGCAAGACTCAAATTAACAAACTCATATGTATCTCTAATGTTCTCCATGCCCATATAATTATACACAATTGTTTAACTCAGTTTTTTTAATTTTTCTGTAAAATTAAGATAGCTACAGTTTATTTTTCAAACATTCCTTTTTCTCAGAGGACATTAACTTTGTTTCTAGCTTTTTCCGCACTGTGTACAAGGTGTCAATAAACATCTCAATGTATTTACCCTTAAGTAATAATGAGAGTAAGTTTTCATGATCTATTAGAAAGATTCTTCTGTCAAGTGGAACTGCTGTTAAAGGATTTTTTTAATAGATGTTATCAAAATGCTTTTCCCAAAAGGCAGTAATAGTTCATTCTTCCACAGTAATGTGTAAGAGTAATTTTTTTTCCAGCATCCATGCTGTTTCCTTTTAATTTTTGTCAGATTAATGGGTATAAAGTAATATCTTATTTAATTTTACATTCTCTTTGCCTGCTAGTGAATTTGAACATCTTCTCACCTGTTTGTTAAACATTTGGGTTTTTTCTTCTGTGATTGCCACTTCTTTTTCTTTGCTTTGTTCAATTTTTGTCATTTAGTAAGAGCTTGTTTATTATAGTTATTAACATTCTACTCTTTTAATTGCAAATGTACTTTTCCAAATCTGTTATTTGTTTACAATCTATAACTGCACTTTCACCTTGTAATTGAAGGCACCTATCACTTTTTTATAGTTGTGGGCTTATAGTCTTGATTAATAAGATCATCTTCATCCCTGAATTAAACATGTAGTACTCTAGATTTTCTTGCAGCGTTTCTGTTGCTTTAGTATTAACATTGATCTTTGTATCTGGTATAATTTAGAGATCTAATTTAATTTTATTCCAAATTCATAGTGTGACAATACTATTTATTAAATAATTATCTTGTTTCTATGAACTAAAATACCATCTTTGTCACATATTAAATTCAAATGTATACAAGTATCAATTTCTGTTTAATCATTTTTTTATTCCAGTACCAAAATATTGCTTTCATTTGACTAAAGACTCTGACTAAATTTTAAACAGGTTCTTCTGAGCCCCCTTCTGGACTAGGACTTGATCTTTGCTTGTTGGACCTTCATAGCCCAGTTTTAGGAAGAATCCTGCTAAGTCAGTTTAGAGAAAGTCCCCATACTTGATATTGATCAGGTTCCTCATCCCCCACACTCGATATCTGATCTATGAGGCCTGCCTTCAGCAAGTATCCTAAATGTGTTTAGCAAGAATCCCCTTATCTTCGATATCTCCTCTCACTAATTTTCCATGTCCCCCTCCTGCTCCTGAGCTATAAATCCCCACTTTTCTTTGTTGTATTCAGAATTGAGCCCAGTTCTATACTGAGATCCCTTTATCCCTATTTCAGTAGTTCCTAAATAAAACGTTCTTTTTTTAAATCATTTTAGCCACTCTCTGGCTCTGGTTTTCTTTGATACATATACTCAATTTATAGATAAAATCAAGTCCTTTATATCCTAAATATGTTTTCATATTTTTTTGGATACGTTCCTATACAGTTGGACACTTTCATATGAACTTTAAGATCATTTTACCCAGTTCTTTACAAAAAATTTAATGAACTCTATTTAGAATTAACATTGAAAATTAATTAATTATGGGAGTTCCCGTTGTGGCACAATGGAAATGAATTTGACTAGGAACCATGATGTTGCAGGTTTGATTCCTGGCCTCACTCAGTGGGTTAAGGATCCAGCATTGTCCAGAGCTGTGGTGTAGGTCACAGACACGACTCAGATCCAGCATTGCTGTGGCTGTGGTATAGGCCGGCAGCTGTAGCTCTAATTCAACCCTTATCCTAGGAACCTCCATATGCCACAGGTACGTTCCTAAAAAGACAAAAAAAAAAAAAAGGAAAATTAATTAATTATGGGAAATTGGTATTTTATGATATATATTTCTAGGTAAAAACATGGATAGTATTTTATTTGCACAGAACTTTTTCATGTATTCCATTTTTTAAAATCTTACCTTTTGCTTTAATCAAATTTTATGATTTTTCTATTGTCCTTTTTTTAAATGCACTCACAGGTATTTTTGCTAATGTGAATAAATTTTTTTCTGTTTCTAATTGTCTATCACTAATACAGAGGAAATCTATATTTTGTATGTTTATTTTATTTGCAATTACCAAATCAAATTATTTTATTAATATGTCTTTATGTTTTAAACAGAGGCTCTTCTGAAATATATCATCAACAAAAAATAGTCTCAGCTCTTCTTTGCCAAAGTCTGTATCAGTTTTCTTAATGAATTAGCTAGAGTCTCCAAAATAAATGTAAATGATGAAGGCTACATCAAAAATTTCTTTGTAATTCCTTATTGTTATTTAAATAATTTTTATGTTTTGCCACATGGAATACTATTGCCATAGGTTTTTCAGCATAGCTTCTATTAAAATTAATTGCTTCATATTCTTCCTAGCTGACTTAGTTTCAGCATTAGGAATAGCTGTTAATTTTGTCAAATACCTCTTCAACAAATCAATATAACCATGTAAGTTTTCTTCTTTAAATTTTGATGTAATGTGTTAGTTTGATAATTCCCTTGTATTGAAGTACCTCTGCAGTCCTCGATAAACATTCTTATTTATGATACTTTATTTGGTACACTGCTAGAGCTGTTTAATAAATACTTTAGACTTTCTGCTTCTATACTCATAGAAGAGAATGGTCAAGAAGTTTTTTTCCTTTGTGTGTGTGTGTGTGTGTGTGTGTGTGTGTGTACTATAATTCACACATTTAACACAGTAGTGTTTGAAAATACATTGACATCATAAAAAATTAGAATTTCAGATTTTTCTGGGGTTATAAATAGTTTAAATATTATTGCAGTTCTTTACTTCTTGAAAATTAGTAGAATCATCTGGTCCTCATTCTGTTTCCAAGGGTAGATTAAGCAATCTTCAAGTCTTGTCATCATTTATTGATTCATTCAAGATTTTCATTTCTTCTTTATTCCTTTGTTAGTTTATATGTTGCTAGTAAACAATTAATTTCATGATTTTCAAATTTGTTCCCAAATTTGAAATATGTTGTTCTATCATAAGATCTCTTTAATAACTGTGACTAAGTTCTTATTTATTGTCTCATTTTTTTCTTCAAATTTCTAAGTTTATCTACTTTATTGTCTTCTTCAAAGAACAGCCTGTGGTGTAGGCCAGCAGCTGTAGCTCCAATTCAACCCCTAGCCTGGAACTTCTGTATGCCACAGGTGTGGCTCTAAAAAGAAAAGAAAAGAAAAAAAGATCTTTGAAATAGAGGGGACAAGCTGCATAGAATACTATACTATTCCAGAAAAAATACTTATGAAAAGCCATTAAGAAAAAGTTTCCCTTTTTTTTTTTCCTTTCACTGCCCCACAGCATATGGAATTCCCCAGCCAGGGCTCAGATCCAAGCCGAAGTTGCAACTTAAGCCACAGCTGAGGCAACACCAGATCCTTAACCCATGACCAAGGATGGGGCCTGGTCCCAGGAGAACCACCCAAGTGGTTAGAGGGTAGGAGGTTTCACCCCCCACCTCCCCAGCCTCCAAGGAGGGGAGAGGGGCTGGAGGTTAAATTGAATTCGTCATCAAAGTTCAGTGATTTAATCAATCATACCTATGCAATGAAGCCTCTATAAAAATCCAACAGGATTCAAAGAGCTTCTTGAGTTGGTGAATATGTGGAGAACTGGAGAGAATGGCACAACCAGAGTGGACATGGAAGTTCTGAAACCTTTTCTCTACCTTGCCCTGTGCATCTCTCCCACCTGACTTTTCTTGGATTATATCTTTTTATAATAAACTAGTGATCTATTAAGTAAAATGTTTCTCTGAGTTCTGTAAACTGCTGTAGCAAATTAACCAAACGTGAGGAGGGTATTGTTGGAACTTCTAATTTATTGCTAGTTGGTCGGGAGTATAGGTAACAACTAGGACTTGGATTGGCATTTTGAATTGGAGGGGTTCTTTACAGCCAGTGGGTCAGAACCACAGTTAGGAACCTGGACTTGCAACTGGTATCTGAAGGATGATGCCAAGAGTTGGGGTGAGGAAGGGAAGCTTGAGGGACTGAGCTTTTATCCTGTGGGATCTGATGCTACCTCCAGGTAGATATAATCATAATTGAGTTGAATTCTCAGACACCCTGTTGGTATCCAAGAATTTCTTGTTGGCAGTGTGAGAAACCTCACCACCCCCACCAATACACACACACTATAATTGGGTCCAACACGCCAAAAGAGATTCCACAAATAAGTGAGATTACACAGTATATGTCTTCTCTGTCTGATTTAATTTCAGTTAGCATAATTCCCTCAGGGCCAACCCTTGTTGTTGAAAATGGCAGGATTCTTTCTTTCTCTCTTTCTCTCTCTCTCTCTTTCTTTCCCTTCCTTCCTTCCTTCCTTCCTTCTTTCTTTCTTTCATGACTGAACAGTATCTCGTTTGTGCGTGTGTGTGTGTATATATATATATGCCATTTTACTGAATTCATTGATTAGATCTAACAGTTTTTTTTTGGTGGGGTCTTCATGATTTTCTGTATATAAAATCATGTCATCTGCAAAAGAAATAGTTTTATTTCTTCTTTTCCAATTCTGCTATCTTTTATTTCTTTTTCTTGCCTGATTTCTCTGGCTAGAACTTCCAATATTACATTGAATAGAAGTACTGAGAGTAGGCACTCTTGTCTTCTTCCTGATCTCAGAGGAAAAGTTTTCAGTCTTTCACAGTTTAGCATGATGTTGTCTGTGGGCTTGTCATGTACAGCCTTTATTATGTTCAGGTATGTTCTTTCTATGCCTAATCTGTGGAAAGTTTTCATCATGAGTGGATGTTGAATTTTGTCAAATGCTTGTTCTGTGTCTATTGAAATGATCATATGATTTTTTTATTAATTTGTGTATGTTGAACCATCTTTGCATCACACGATGAATCCCACTTGATTGTAGTGTACGATCCTTTTAGGTGCTACTGAATTTCGTTTACTACTATTTTGTTGGAGAATTTTTGCATTATCATTTTCTTCAATTCATCTAAAAACAATGTTTCAAAAATGTGCTTTTAAAAAGTTCTAGAGGGCCTTTTTTCTACTGTACTTGAATTTTATTAAAGCTTTTTTTTTGTCTGTTTGCTACTCAGATTTTTTCTGTCACCTCTAGCAATTCTATTTTTCTGAATGCCTGGTTTTTAATCTTAGGTGTAGGAGATTTCTCTACACTGTTTCAGCTTCTCAGTGTCTTAGGGGCAGACCAACAGACGGTGGGGTCCATGTTGTTCTTTTCCCAAGCTTTACGCTGGCACTGCCTGTCAGACCTCTCCTATAACCCAAAGCTCACATGTAGTCAGCTACAAGCCATCTCCAGGTGTTCTGAAGGAGCAGACAGATAAATCTTCAGGGCAGAAGAAACATGAGAAATGCTCATATGAAGTTACTGTTTTTACTCACTGAATCTCTTTTTTTTAATTTGTTTTATTTTGTTAGGTTAATTAACCATTCACCTATTTGTTTTTCAAATAAACAGCTCTTGAAGAGATATCTTGTGGTGCAACAAGTTAAGGATCTAGCATTGTCACTCCAGCAGTTGAGCTACTATGACAGGATTTGATACCTGGCCCAAGAACTTCCACATACCACCAGCACTGACAAGAAAACACCCCAAAACAACAAACAAATAACAACAACAACAAAAAAAAACAGCTCTTGAATATATTTATTATGTATATTCTTTGGGTCTAATTTCTCCTTTATTGGTTCTCTCCTTCTGGTCTCCTTGTTTTATTGTCTTTTAAATATTTATTAACTAAGTCATTTACTTTCATTTTTTTCTTCTTTTGTAATGCAATTATGATGCTATGATTTTGGGGAAGAGACAAACTTCAGTCTTTCTAACTAATTTTAGTCAGTCTCATAGATCACAATACATACTTTTTCTTAATTTTTGAGTGTTAGATTTTTTTATTTGTCTGAGCTTCTTCTAAGTCTGTTATTAATTTTAATGTTACGGCAATGAGGTCTTGGAATTTTGCTTTACTACTTATTAGTTTACTCATTTCACTGAGACTTGTATTGTGTGTCAAAATTTGATCAAATTTTGCTGTGTTCTGTGGACATTAGAGAAATCCTGCATCAGGCAGAAATGGGTTTCACAAATACCCTACCATGCTCAGTCATTGCCTTGGAGAAGTCTGGGGATAGCTTGGCCTCAGATTCACAGGGGTGGTAGCTCAAAACTGTCTGTCAGTTATGCTCTCACAGCAGCTTCCTGTGTAGGAGCTCTGAGTGGCACTTCTCCATGACGACCATACAAATTTTAACACCATACCTTTAGACATTTTAAAATGCAAAATGTCTCTGTTAAGTGTAAAAATATCCATGATAAATAAGCCTATTTTGTTCTTTCCCTATAAATTTTTGTACCCACTTTACAGAGATAGGTGATTTCTTTATAATTAGTTGGACATTAACTTAGAAGATTATTCGAGGTGATTTTTTTATAGTTTGTTGGACAGTAACTTGGGATGAACCTTATAGAGTCTTTGTGAAGGCCTCTCTCAGGTTTAAAGCATATTCAAAGTGGAATATTACCTAACCTTCAAGTGCACAGGGGTCATTAAAGAAGGGCTGATTGCTAAAGAAGATGCACAGGACTCAAAATGGCAATATAACAACAGCATAAAGCAAGGATATGCCTCAGAGCCAAAGAGTGTCTCAGAGCAACGTATGCAGGCAGGCCAGGCAGGATCTCCAATTGCCCTTCTTCTGTAAGGGCCATAGCAGATGTCCTTCTACTCTCAGATCAGTCATCACCAATATGTATGTGAAATACCTCCCGACTAGGGAACCCAAAAGGGTGTCTCATCCCAGGCTCCATATATTCTGCTGATCACATAGGTACATTCTTGCTATATAACTAGCCTTAATAACATAGCATTTTAGTGGGCTTACTGAGACCAGATGTAAACCATCAGTCTCAATGTTATTAGTCAATAATAGTGACACATTAGTAAAATTCTCATCAGACCCATGGTTACAAAACAATTTTCAAATAAATATTTATCAATTCTCCAACCATTAAAACTCGTGTTTTAGGAGATTGGATTAAGATGGCAGAATAGAAGGATTGGAGCTCAACTTCACTCCCAAAAAGAAACAAAACTGCAAACAAATGCTGAGCAGCCTTCAACCAAATGGACTGTAAACTTCCAAAAAAGATATTCTACTCCAGAAGACAAAGAAAAGCCCACATCAAGAGGTAGGAGGGGTGATTACGTGATAGAAGCAACCCCATAACTCCTGGGTGGGAAGTCCCACAGACTGGAAAATAACTGTATCATAGAGACACAGCTACAGGACTGAGAGTTCTGAGGCCCACATCAAATCCCCATGCCTGGGGATCTGGCACAGGGAGAAAGAGCCCCCGGAGCATCTGGCATTTAAGGCCAGTGGGGCTTTTGTGCAGGAGCTCCACAGGGCTGGGGAAACAGAGACCCCAGTCTTGAAAGGCACACACAGATTTACACGTACACTGGGTCCCAGGGCAAAGCAAAGTCTCCATAGGAATCCAGGTGGAGCCTGGCTGCAGTTCTTGGAGGATCTCCTAGGAAAACAGGGACGACTGTGGCTTGTTGTGGGGGAAGGGCATTGGAAGTGAAGCTCTTGGGAACATTCGTCAGCCTGCATTTCTCTGGAGGTGGCCATTTCCGGGAAAATTTGGTCCCTCCCATCAGCAATGAGAAGACCCAGGCCAAACAATAATCCAAGTGGGATCACAGCCCCACCCATCAGTAAACAGGCTGCCTAAAGACCCCTCAGGCACACAGCTAGCCTCTAAACTCATCCAGAAACAAATCCCCACCCATCAGAGGGATAGGAATGAACCCCACCCACCAGTGGGCAGGCATCAGTCCCTCCCATCAGGAAACCTACAGCAAGCCCCCTCCATACCAACTTTAGCCACAGGGGAGGCAAATACCAGAACTAAGAAAGGCTACAACTCTGTTGTCTACAAAAAGGTCACCACACCAAAAACCTATAAAAATGAAAAGACAGAAAACTGTAAATCAGATAAGGGAGAAAGAGAAAAGCCCAGAAAAACAGCTCAGTGATGAGATTATCAGATTTCCAGAAAGAGACTTTAGACTGTTGATGCTGAAGATGATGCAAGGCATTGGAAATAGACTGGAGGCAAAGACTGATCATTTACAGGAAACACTGAGCAAAGAAATACAAGCTGTAAGAATTAAACAAGAAGAGATGCAAAATATAATAACTGAAATAAAAAATTCATTAGAAGCAGCCAACAGTAGAATACAGGAGGCAGAACAAATCAGCGAGGTGGAAGACAGATTAGTGGAAATCACTAATGCAGAAGAGAAAAGATAAAAGATTGAAAGGAAATGAGCAGAGACTCAGAGAACTCTGGGATAATGTTAAATGCACCAACATCCATATTATAGGGATGCCAGAGGAAGAAGAGAGAGAGAAGGGGACATAAAAAATATATGAAGAGATAATAGCCGAAAACTTTCCCATTATTGGAAAGGAACCACTCACTCAAATCCAGGAAGCGCAACGAGTACCATATAAAATAAACCCAGAGAGGAACACCCCAAGACACATATTAATCAAAATGACCAAAATTAAAGACAAGGAGAGTAATTCCCTTTGTGGCTCAGTGGTTAACGAATCTAAGAACCATGAGGTTGCGGGTTCGATCCCTGGCCTTGCTCAGTGGATTAAGGATCGGTGTTGCCGTGAGCTGTGGTATAGGGTGCAGACGTGGGTCGGATCCCCCATTGCTGTGGCTGTGTCGAAGGCCGGCAGCTACAGCTCCTGTTAGACCCCTAGCCTGGGAATCTCCATATGCAGCAGGTGTGGCCTAGATAAGGCAAAAAGACAAAAAAAAAAATGATAAGGAGAAAATATTGAAAGCAGCTAGGGAAAAGAAACAAATGACATACAAGGGAACCCCAATAGGGTTATCAGCAGATTTTTCAGCTGAAACTCTGCAGGCAAGAAGGGACTGCCATGATATACTGAATGTGATGAAAAGGAAAACCTTCCAACCAAGATTATTTTATCCAGCAAGGCTCTCATTCAGATTTGAGGGAGAGATCAAAACCTTTACAGATAAGCAAAAGCTAAGAGATTTCTGCAACACTAAACCAATTTTACAACAAATCTTAAAGGAACTTCTCTAGGCAGTAAAGAAAAGGCAACAACCAGAAACAACACCACAAATGACAACGCTCACCAGTAAAGGCATATATACAGTAAATCTACTAAATCATCCATGCACAATTATGCTATAAAAATCAGAAATCATGAGAAGAGAGCACAAATGCAGGTCACTGGAGACGAACGTGCAATTAAGAAACCAACAACTTAAAACAATCTCATTTAGATATAAACTCCTATATCAAAACTTCAGGGTAACCGCAAACCAAAAATCTACAGTTGATACACAAACAAATAAGAAAAATCAACTCAAATACAACATTAAAGATAGCCATCTTGTGAGAGGAGACAGCAAGAGAATAAGGGAAGAAAAAAAGAACAGCAAAAACCCCAAACAGTTAATACAATGGCAATAAGAACATATATATCAATAATTACCTTAAATCTTAATGGACTGAATGCCCCAAGCAAAAGACATAGACTAGCCGAATGGACACAAAAACAATACCCATATATATGCTGTCTTCAAGAGACCCACTTCACTTCTAGAGAGACATACAAATTGAAAGTGAGAGGATGGAAGAAAATCTCCCATGCAAACAGGAATCGAAAGAAAGCTGGAGTAGCAATAGTCCTATCAGACAAAATAGACTTTAAAATGAAGAACATTTTAAGAGACAAGGATGGGCACTACATAATGATGAAATGATCAGTCCAAGAAGAAGATATAACAATTTTAAATATCTATGCACCCAACATAGGATCACCACAATATATAACGCAACTGCTAACAACATTAAAAGGAGAAATCAACAATAACACCATCATAGTGGCTTACTTACTTTAACACCCCACTTATAGCAATGGACAGGTCATCCAGACAGAAAATCAATAAGGAAACACAGGCCATGAATGAAGCATTAGACCAGACAGACTTAATAAATATTTATAGGACATTCCATCAAAAAGCAACAGAATACACACTCTTCTCAAGTGCACATGGAACATTCTCTAAGATTGATCACATCCTGGGCTACAAATCAAGCCTCAGTAACTTTAAGAAAACTGAAATCATTTCCAGCATCTTCTCTAACCACAGTGCTATATGACTGGAAATCAACAAGAAAAAAATGGCCAAAAATACAAACACGTGGAGACTAAACAACACACTACTAAACAACCACTGGATCGCTGAAGAAATCAAAGAGGAAATTAAAAAATACCTAGAAGCAAATGACAACAAAGATACTACACTCCCGGAGTTCCCTTCGTGGCTCAGTGGTTAATGAATCCGACTAAGAACCATGAGGTTGCAGGTTCAATCCCAGGCCTTTCTCAGTGAGTTAAGGATCTGGCATTGCCGTGAGCTATGATGTAGGTTGCAGATGTGGCTCGGATCCCACATTGCTGTGGCTGTGGCGAAGGCAGGCAGCTACAGCTCCTGTTAGACCCCTAGTCTGGAACCTCCATATGCCATGGGTGTGGATCTACATAAAAAGGCAAAAAGACAAAAAAAAAAAAAGATACTACACTCCAAAACTTCTGGGATGCAGCAAAAGCAGTTCTAAGAGGAAAGTTTGTAGCAATATAAGCCTACCTCAGGAAACAGGAAAAGTTCAAATAAACAACCTAACTTTACATCTAAAGCAGCTACAGAGGGAAGAACAGATAAGACCTAAAGTTAGTAGAAGAAAAGAAATCATAAAGATAAGAGCAGAAGTCAATGAAATAGAAATGAAGAAAACCATAGAAAAGATCCATGAAACTAAAAGCTGGTTCTTTGAAAAGATCAGCAAAATTGATAAATGCTTAGCCAGACTTATCAAGAAAAAAAGAGAGGATACAAATCAATAAAATTAGAAATGAAGAAGGAGAAGTAACAACAGACATCACAGAAATACAAAGGATCATAAGAGACTACTGTATACAACTATATGGCAATAAAATGGAAAACCTAGAAGAAATTGACACATTCCTAGAAAAGTACAATCTTCCAAGACTAAACCAAGATGAAATAGAAAAAATGAATAAACCAATCACAAGTTCTGAAATTGAAACTGTGATTAAAAAACTTCCAGCAAACAAAAGTCCAGGACCAGATGGTTTCACAGGTGAATTCTGTTAAACATTTAGAGAAGAGCTAATGCCTATCCTTCTGAAACTCTTCCAAAAAATTGCAGAAGAAGGGACACTCCCAAGCACATTCTATGAGGAAACCATCACACTGATACCAACACCAGACAAAGATACCACAAAAAAAGAAAATTACAGGCCAATCTCACTGATGGACATAAATGCAAAAATTCTCAATAAAATACCAGTAAAATGAATCCAACAACACATTAAAAGGATTGTATACCACGATCAAGTGGGATTTATCCCAGGGATGCAAGGAATCTTCAATATCTGCAAATTGATCAGTGTGGTACACCACGTTAACAAACTGAAAAATAAAAACCATATGATCCTCTCCATAGATGCAGAAAAAGCCTTTGACAAAATCCAACATCCATTTCTGATAAAAACCCTTCAGAAAGTGGGCATAGGGGGAACCTACCTCAACATAATCAAGGCCATCTATGACAAACCCAGAGCTCACATCATTCTCAATGGTGAAAAGCTGAAAGAATTCCCGCTGAGATCAGGAACAAGACAGGGATGTCCACTCTTGCCACTACTATTCAACATAGTTTTGGAAGTCCTAGCCACAGCAATCAGAGAAGAAAAAGAAATAAAAGGAATCTAAATTGGAAAGAAAGAAATAAAACAATCAATTTTTGCAGATGACATGATACTATATCTAGAAAATCCTAAAGATTCTACCAGAAAACTGTTAGCGCTCATCAATGAATTTGGGAAAGTTGCAGGATACAAAATTAATACACAGAAATCAATCGCATTTCTATATACTAACAATGAAAGATCAGAAAGAGAAATTAGGGAAGCAATCCTGTTTACCATTGCATCAAAAAGAATCAAATACTTAGGAATCAACCTGCCTAAAGAGACAAAAGACCTGTACTCTGAAAATTATAAGGTGCTGATGAAAGAAATCAAGGATGACTTAAACAGGTGGAAAGACATACCATGCTCTTGGATTGGAAGAGTCAATATTATCAAAATGACTATACTTCCCAAGGCAATCTACACATTCAATGCAATCCCTATCCAATTACCAAGGACCTTTTTCACAGAACTAGAACAAAATAGTTTAAAGTTTGTATGGAAACCCAAAAAACCCAGAATAGCCAAAGACATCCTGAAAAAGAAAAATGGAGCTGGAGGAATCAGGCTCCCTGGCTTCAGACTCTACTACAAAGCTACATTCATCAAAACCGTATGGTACTGGCACAAAGACAGAAATATAGATCAGTGGAACAGGATAGAAAGCCCAAACTAAATCCACGCATCTATAGTCAACTAATCTATGACAAAGGAGGCAAGAATATACATTGAACAAAAGACAGCCTGTTCCATAAGTGGTGCTGGGAAAACTGGACAGCTACATGTAAAACAGTGAAACTAGAACACTTCCTAACACCATGCACAAAAATAAAGTCGAAATGGATTAAAGATCTAGATATAAGACCAGATGCTATCAAACTCTTAGAGGAAAACATAGGCCAAACACTCTCTGACATAAATGATAGCAACATCTTCTCAGATCCATCTGTCAGAGTAAGGACAATAAAAAGAAATAAACAAATGGGACTTAATTAAACTTCAAAGTTTCTGCACAGCAAAGGAAACCCTAAACAAAACAAAAAGACAACTCACAGAATGGGAGAAAATATTTGCAAATGAATCAACTGACAAGGGATTAATCTCCAAAATTTACGAACAGCTCCTACAGCTCAACACCAAAGAAACAAACAACCCCATCCAAAAATGGGCAGAGGATCTAGGCAGACAGTTCTCCAAAGAAGACATGCAGATGGCAAATAAACACATGAAAAGATGTTCAACATCGCTCCTCATGAGAGAAATGCAAGTCAAAACCACTATGAGGTACCACCTTACACCAGCCAGAATGGCCATCATCAAAAAATCTACAAATAATAAGTGGTGGAGAGGGTGTGGAGAAAAAGATCCCCATTACACTGTTGGTGGGAATGCAAATTGGTGCAACCACTGTGGAAAACAGTATGGAGATTCCTCAGAAAACTAAAAACAGAATTGCCATTTGATCCAGCCATCCCACTCCTGGGCATCTATCCAGCAGAAACCAAGACTCGAAAAGACACATGTACTCCAGTGTTCATTGCAGCACTCTATGCAATAGCCAGGTCATGGAAACAACCTAAATGCCCATCGACAGAGGAGTGGATAGGGAAGATATGGTACATACACACAATGGAATATTACTCAGCCATTAAAAGGAACAAATTACCAACATTTATAGCAACATGGATGGACCTAGAAATTATCATGAGAAGTGAAACCAGTCAGACAATTAGACAGCAACACTCAATGCTACCTCTTCCATGTAGAAACTAAAAAGACACAATGGACTTCTTTGTAGAACAGACAGTGACTCACAGACTTTGAAAAACCTTTGTTTTTTCAAACAAGACAATCAGGTTTGTCGGGGTATGCACTGAGGGTTTGGGACGCAAATGCTATCAAATTGAGTTGTGATGATTTTTGTTCACCTATAATTGTAATAAAATTCATTAAGCATAAAAAAACTCATGTTTTAGAAAAACTTTTAACTATTTGGGGGAAACATTCATAATGTGATAACATATAAAGGAATCACTATAGCTATAGACTTTTAAATGATATTATTGACTCAGGAATAATTAAAAAGTTGAGGAAAGGAGTTCCTGTGTGGCTCAATGGGTTAAGAACCCGACATAGTGTCCATGAGGATGCAGGCTCCATCCCTGGTATCGCTCAGTGGGTTAAGGATCTGGACTGCTGCAAGCCACTGTGCAGTTCACAGATGTGGCTTGCATCTGGCATTGCTGTGGCTGTGGTGTAGGCTAGCTCTAGCTCCTATTCAACCCCTATCCTGGGAACTTCCATATGCCGTAGGTGCAGCCCTGAAAAGAAAAAAATGGAGAAAAGAATTGCTTTTCATCTTGCACACTGGAAAAAGTTAAGAACTAGGATCTGTCCCTTGCCTCAACAAGAAGGTCTCGGCTTTCTAGCCTAATCCTACTTTATTTTTTCCTACCAACAAGTCCACCCTTCTGGCCTATAGTGGTATGAAAGAAATATACACTGACAAGAGTGAGAATGAAATATTTTTGTTTTAGGAAAAGACTGTCCTTTGGTCATAGAAACAATTAACCATTGATCCAAGTGATTAATAACAACTTCACACCAGTGCACAGGCCTATCTATGCTTTGTTCAGAGACACTATGTCCCTCAAGCACAGCTCCCTCATGATTAGCAAGAAATAAAACCACCTCTCTGTTTAAGATCCTGAGTGGTGGCCTCTTCCTTCAACAGGTGTGTTCTATTACATATATTAGAAGAGAGGTGGAATGGCAGGGGGAAGAAGAGAAGGAAAGAAAGGAGGGAAGAAATAAAATAGGACTTTAAAAAGTAGTAAGAAGTCTTAAGGAAATTGATTACAGGCAAAAAGGACTTTCTGGAAGCAAAATTATGATTTCTGAATTTTAAAAGTGAACAGTCTGTTTACTTAGTCTAAGTAGGAAAGAGAATGAATACAGTGTAAAGCTAAAGTACTGATGTAAGCAGACTAAACATGGAAACAGCTCACAAAACCAAGCAAGTAAACAAAGAAACAGAGAGTGTTGAAAGTCAGTTCTTATGGTTAAGCTTTTCTGGAAGAAGTAAAAGAAGCAGAAAGAAAAACACTAAATTTTAAAATGAGAGAAGGTTCTGGTTAGACACAGGAGAATGAACACATGTCTGCTCCCTCCAAAAACTCCACTAAAGAGACAATAGCGGTTTTTTGTTTGTTTGTTTGTTTGTTTGTTTGATATGGAGTTCCCCAAGCAAGGGGTCTAATCGGTGACAGCTGCCAGCCTACACCACAGCCACAGCAACTCAGGATCCAAGCCACACCTGTGACCTGTACCACAGCTTATGGCAATGCCAGACCTTTAACTCACTGAGAGAGGCCAGGGATTGAACCCTCAACCTCATGGTTACTAGTCAGATTCGTTTCTGCTGTGCTACAACAAGAACACCCATTAAAAGTTTTTTATTAATGTCATCAACTTATAAAGACAAAAAAACAAGTGAAGTAACAGCAGATGAAATTCAATAAGAATTTGTAAGCTGAGTATCAGATGGATGAGGATAAATGACAAGAGAAAAAATTAAGCTAAACCTACAGGAGGAAAGCAACCACAAAGTAATCTGATTCAGTTTTGAGTTTTAACACTATGTATTTATAGTTTTAAATTTTTTTAAATATTTAAAGAGCACACAACTAAGTTCCTTTAGATACCAGAGTAGAATTAGCTAGAAATATGTATGTCATCAAGGGTTATACTTGCACAACATCGTAGGAACTATGTATCTTAAACATATGTTTAATAAGTGACAAAAAGAAATTGTATTATTTCTTAGCGTGAAGAGTGTGATACACAGCTCTAACATGAACTAACCCCAAACAGGAGTTGGTCTCGTTTTCTTGGTTTCCATTCTTATTTCACATACATTAGTATAATGAATACTTTTTTATTACACACTTTTTCTTATTAAGAATTGTAATAATGATCAACAGCTTGTCTTAGACTACTTATATGATAGCTAGTAATAGCATTCCTTTGGAAATATTTAAAGCTTATACAAAGATATATATGAAATTTTCATTCCAATGTTATGTATGACAGTAAATTAAGAGGATAGGAGTAACATATACATACCACTATATAAAATAGAAAATTAACAAGGGCCTACTGTATAGCACAGGGTAATCCACTCAATAGTTTGTAGTAATATATATAGGAAGAAAGAATGGAGATGATAGATAGATAGATGATAGATATAGATATATATAAAACTATCTCTATACCATTATCATCTCATCCTTCCCACTCTCCTGAAAGTACCAACCTCATCACTTCTTCCTTCTCAGAAATTGACTTCATCGGATAACAAACCCTCACTTTCTGGCTGCCAGATCTATGTGCACACCTGTACCTGAGTTCATTCTTTCCCCCATTCCCCATTCATAAGAGAGGAATTGTCCTATCAAAATTCAATTTCTTTTCAATGTTCCAGCTTCCCTCCCCTCCTTTCATCTATCGGATCTTTATAAATTAATTTTCCTGTCATATCATTTAAGAATAAACTACTTCACTATTTACAGTAGCCAAGATATGGAATAAATATAAATGTCCATCAACAGAGGAATGGGTAAAGAAGATGTGGTACATACATACAATGGAATAACAGCCATAAAAAGAACAAATTAATGCCATTTGCAGCAACATGGATAGACCTATAAATTATCATACTAAATGAAGTAAGTCAGAGAAAGACAAATATCATATGAGATCCCTAATATGTGGAATGTAATATTTATTTATTTATTTATTATGTATTTATGTATTTATTTATTTATTTATTTATTTATTTACTTTTGTCTTTTGTCCTTTTAGGGCCACACCCGTGGCATGTGGAGGTTCCCAGGCTAGGGGTCTAATTGGAGCTACAGCTGCCAGCCTACACCACTGCAATGCAGGATCTGAGCTGCCTCTGCAACCTGTACCACAACTCATGGCAATGCCAGATCCTTAACCCACCCACTGAGCGAGGCCAGGGATCAAACCCACAACTTCATGGTTCCTATTGGATTCATTTCTGCTGAGCCATGATGGGAACTCCGAATCTAATTTTAAAATGATACAAAAGAACTTATTTACCAAATAGAAACAAACTCACAGATCTCAAAATCAAATTTAGGGTTACCATAGGGGAAACTGTGGAGGAGAGGGATGAATTAGGGAGATGGGAATACCGTATACATGCTACTATACAAAATAGATAACTAACAAGAATCTACTCTATAACACAGCAAAATCCACTCAATAGTTTGTAGTAACATATAAGCGGAAGAGGAATGGATATATGTTATTTATGTGTATAACTGGTTTATTTTGATGTACACCTGAAACAAATACAACATTGTAAGTCAACTATACTCCAATAAAATTAAAAAATTAAAAAGCAAATGATTGAAAAAATACATTACTTCACTTAACCCCACACTCCTCTCCACCCACCCCCTCAAATTTCTTTTTAAGGTCAAGACACTGTGTCCAGAATTTTTAACTTAGAGTATCTTAAATTACCTTGTTCAACAACTCATTGCTCAGACTGGCAAACCGAAACAACTTCAAAAAAGATAATTTTCAAAAAGTGTTAAAAACCGTGATTCTCATACAAATATAAACATGTGTCAGTATTTATTTAACTCATTCATTAAAGGAATAAAACCCTACAAATTTATATGGAGTGGAAAACGGTGACATGAATTTTAAAATGGCTTAAAGAACTGACTTTTTTAAAGAGTAGGAGAGACTGATCTACCTCTAGTAGAGAGACTGGCTCTCCACTAGACCGATTTATTTGCATGTTTATAAACAGGAATTATTTGTATTACTGTCAGTGTTCTACAACTTACTGCTACAGTGTTGTAAAATAGACTAGTCAGTAACAAAAGTGCATATCCGTATGGGACCAGGTAATTAGGTAATTTCCAGAGGCTCCAGCCTTCCTATGAAAGATATCCAGTAATCATTTTTGTTAACTGCAAACTCTTAAATTTTTCCTTACATAAAGATTAGGGTTATTTATTTGAAATCATATAGATAATAATTGGAAAATCTAGGATTTAAACCCTAGCCTTAAAAATCTCTGCTATTACTCATCAGCTTTTTTTCTTTCTCCTCTTCAAATTTCTTTAAGTTATCCTCAGATGCTCTTTCCCTGTATTAACTATCACTAACTCAGTCCACAGACTCAATCTGATTTCTGCCTTAACTGTTCTATTGAAAATATACTCATTTAGTTAATGAATAAATTCTGTATCCCCAGAGCCAGTCAGCATTCACTTAGTTATTATTTAATATCAGAAACATCAGGCAACACGGAGCATGCCTTCCTTTTGAAACATTTTTTAAATTTCCCGATATTAATTTTTCCAACATATTATCATGGAATATCTTTCCATTTCTTTGAATCCTCTTTAATTTCCTTGATTAATATTTTATAGTTCTCAGCATATAAGTCTTTCACCCCCTGGCCAGGTTTGTACCCAGGTATTTGATTTTTTGGGGTGTAATTTTAAAATGTATTTTGTATTCCTTTTTTAATATTTCATTGTTAGTATACAGAAATGCAACCAATTTCTGAATGTTAATCCTGTATCCTGCTACTTTGCTGAATTCATTGATCAGTTCAAGTAGTTTTTGTGTTGAGTCCTTAGGGTTTTTTATATATAGTATCATGTCATCTGCATACAGTGACAATTTTACCTCTGCTCTTCCAATTTGGATACCTTTTATTTCTTTAGTTTGTCTGATTGCTGTGGCCAGGACTTCCAATACTATGTTGAATGAAAGTAGTGAGAGTGGACGTCCTTGTCTTGTTCCTGATTTTAGCAGGAAGGCTTTCAGCTTTTCTCAGTTGAGTATTATATTTGCTGTGGATTTGTTGTAAATGGCTTTTATTTTTATTTTGTGTCTTTTTTTGCCTTTTCTAGGGCCACTCTCACAGCATATGGAGATTCCCAGGCTAGGGGTCTAATGGGAGCTGTAGCCGCTGGCCTACACCACAGCCACAGCAACGTGGGATCCGAGCCACATCTGCAACCTACACCACAGCTCACAGCAATGCCGGATCCTTAACCCACTGAGCGAGGCCAGGGATCGAACCCTCAACCTCATGGTTCCTAGTCGGATTTGTTAACCACTGAGCCACGACAGGGACTCCTGTAAATGGCGTTTATTATGTTAAGGTATGTTCCCTCTATACCCACTTTGGTAAGAGTTTTTATCATGAATGGATGTTGAACTTTGTCAAATGCTTTTTCTGTGTCTATTGAGATGATCATGTGGTTTTTGACTTTTCTTTTGTTAATGTGGTGAATGACGTTGATTGATTTTCATATGTTGAACCATCCTTGTGAACCTGGGATGAATCCCACTTGGTCGTGGTATATGATCTTTTTTATACGTTGTTGGATTCGGTTGGCTAAAATTTCGTTGAGAATTTTATGTCAATATTCTTCAAAGATATCAGCCTATAGGAGTTCCCTTTGTGACTCAGTGGTTAACGAATCCGACTAAGAGCCATGAGCTTGTGGGCTTGGTCCCTGGCCTTGCTCAGTGGGTTAAGGATCTGGCATTGCTGTGAGCTGTGGTGTAGGTTGCAGACGTGGCTCAGATCCCGCATTGCTGTGGCTGTGGCGAAGGCCAGAAGCTACAGCTCCTGTTAGACCCCTAGCCTTGCCGCAGGAGTGGTTCTAGATAAAAGGCAAAAAGACAAAAAAAAAGATATCAGCCTATAATTTTCTTTTTCAGTTGTATTTTTGTCTGGTTTTGGTATTAGGGTGATGATGGCTTCACCCTAATGAAGGAATGACTTTGGGAGTGTTCCCTCTTCTTCAACCTTTTGGAAAATTTTAAGGAGGATGGGTATAAATTCTTCTTTGTATATTTGGTAAAATTTGCCTGTGAAGCTATCTGGTCCTGGACTTTTGTTTGCATGGAATGTTTTTATTACATATTCAATTTCATTTCTAGTGATTAGTCTGTTCAGTTGATTTATTTCTTCTCAATTCAGTTTTGGTGGGCTGTAAGTCTCTAGAAAATTGTCCGTTTCTTCTAGGCTGTCAAATTTGTTGGCATATAATTGTTCATAGTATTCTCTTATGTTTTTTGTATTTCTGCAGTAACCATTGAGATTTCTCCTTTTTCATTTCTTATTTTGTTTATTTGGGTTTTTCTCTCTTTTTCTTGGTGAATCTGGCCAGAGGTTTGTCCATTTCGTTTACCTTTTCAAAGAACCAGCTCATTTTATTGATTTTATTCTATTGTTTTCTGAATCTCTATTTTACTGAATTCCTCTTTGATCTTTATGATTTCCTTCCTTCTGCTGACTTTAGGTTTTGTTTGTTCTTTTTTTTCTAATTCATTTATGTGGTGGGTTAAGTTGTCAATTTGAGATTTTTCTTCTTTTTTGAGAAGGGCTTGTATCACTATGAATGTCCCTCTAAGTACAGCTTTTGTGGCATCACATAAATTTTGAATGGTTGGATCTTCATTATCATTTGTCTCAAGGTATTTTTTAATTTCCTTTTTTGATTTCCTCATTGGCCCACTGGGTTTTTTTAGTAGCATGCTGTTTAGTCTCCATGTAGTCATTTTTTTTTTCATTTCTTTTCCCATGGTTGATTTCTAGTTTCATGCCATTGTGGTCAGAGAAGCTACTGAAATAATTTCTATACTCTTAAATTTGTTGAGGTTAGTTTTGTGCCAAAAATTTATACGTAACCATAAAAGATCCAGAATTGCCAAAGCAATCCTGAGGAACCAAAACCAAGCAGGAGGCATAACTCTTCCAGACTTCTGGCAGTACTGCAAAGACACAGTGATCAAGACGGTGTGGTACTGGTACCAAAATAGACATACAGACCAATGGACAAGAATAGAGAACCCAGAAATAAACCCAGACACCTAGGGTCAATTAATCTTCAATGAAGGAGGCAAGAATATTAAATGGGAAAAAGAGAGTCTTTTCAGCAAGTGGTACTGGGAAAATTGGACAGCCACATGTAAATCTATGAAACTGGAACACACCCTCACAAAATGCACAAAAGTAAACTCAAAATGGCTTAAAGACTTAAACGTAAGACAAGACACCATCAAACTCCTAGAAGAGAGCATAGGCATAACATTCTCTGCATCAATCACACAAATGTTTTTTCTTAGGTCAGTCTCCCAAGGCAACAGAAATAAAAGCAAAAATAAACCAATGGGACCTAATGAAACTGACAAGCTTTTGCACAGCAAAGGAAACAATTTAAAAAAAAAGACAACCTACAGATTGGGAGAAAATAGTTTCAAACAATGCAACTGAGAGGATTAATTTCTAAAATATCCAAACAACCTATACAACTCAACAGCAAAAAAAGAAAAAAAAACAAACCAACAACCCAATTGAAAAATGGGCAAAATACCTGAATAGACATTTATCCAAAGAAAATATACAGATGGCCAACAAGCACATGTAAAAATGCTCAACATCACTGATTGTTAGAGAAATGAAAATCAAAACTACTATGAGGTAACACCTCACACCACTCAGAATGGCCATCATTAATAAGTCCACAAATAACATGCTGGAGAGGGTGTAGAGAAAAGGGAACCCTCCTGCACTGTTGGTGGGAATGTAAATTGATAAAACCACTATGGAAAGCAGTTTGGAGGTACCTCAAAAAACTAAATATAGAACTACCATATGACACTGCAATCCCACTCTTGGGCATAGATCCAAACAAAGCTTTCCTTGAAAAAGACACATGTACCTGTGTAACTGTGTCTTTTGCTGCACTATTCACAATAGCCAAGACATGGAAACAACCTAGATGTCCATACACAGATGAATGGATTAAGAAGATGTGGTATATATATACAATGGAATTCTACTCAGAAATAAAAAAAGAACAAAATAATGCCATTCACAGTAACATGGATGGAACTAGAGACTCTCATACTAAGTGAAGTAAGTCAGAAAGAGAAAGAAAAATACCATATGCTATCACTTATATCTGGAATCTAATATACGGCGCAAATGGACCTTTCCACAGAAAAAAAACTCATGGACTTGGAGAACAGACTTGTGCTTGCCAAGGGGGTGGGAGAAGGAGTGGGATGGACTGGGAACCTGTGGTTAATAGATGCAAACTATTGCCTTTGGAATGGATAAGCAATGAGATCCTGTTGTATAGCACTGGGAACTATATCTAGTCACTTGTGATGGAGCATGATGGAGGATAATGTGAGAAAAAAATGTATGTATATATGTGTGAGGGTGTGTGTGTGAGAGAGAGACTGGCTCACTTTGCTGTACAGTAGAAAATTAACAGAACACTGTAAACCAATTATAATGGAACAAATAAAAGTCATTTAGAAATAAATAAATAAAAATAAATTTCCCTTCCATCATAACACCCTCTCCTTGTACTTTCCTGTTTTTTGTTTTTTTGGGATCTCAGTTCCCAGACCAGGGATTTAATCTGGGCCACAGTGGTCATCTCCTTTCATCTATAGACTAATTCACAATCTGCATCTCTTTTTTCCTCTGAAAGATTATTTGTTGAATAAGTTGGCACTTGTTTTAGAGCTTTTCAATCAGATATGGCATGCCATTCATAATCAATTTACTTTTATTTGGGACATCATAAATTCTTTTTCTTACATACTCTCCAAATGTCTATATCAAATGAAATTAAACTTCTACTTTAGGCATGTATGTGACTATGTTAAATTTCTATGCATTTCTTAGTATATGTAGAACAGGAATCTCTCAGGCTTCATTAGCCAGAGAGTAAGAACATAAGGCTGCATTCCACTAATATTCAAATTGCAACAACTTGGACCGCCCACAATCTAAATGCAGAAATTTATTCATCTTATAATAACTCCTAGATGTTTCTAACAAGTCCTTGAAAATGCTTACTTTCCCCTTGTACTTAAGAACAGGAGCCACTCAGCTTTTTGTTAAGTCACAACAAGAACCACAGCTTCTTGTATTAAACAGCTGTTGAAGCTGGACTTCTGACCTCCCTCAATATTCTGATACTCCTATCATGTTATTCTCCAAATGTACCATTATGACATTGTACTGTTAGTTGGTGGGGAAGAGGTAATGTTCTTTTTATTGCTTAGTCCTTTGGCATGCAGCAGCAGTTCAGAGATTAAGCTGCAACTTTAATAAAATTTTGCTGAATTTTCTGCTTAAAGGAAGCCAGACAAGATAAAGAATAACTTAAATTGTTACCACATATGATTATTCTTAGAGCTTATGGCTTATGTCCTCAGATTTATTTAAAGTCATTCCCCGTCTACATTTCAGTCTATTTCCAATAAGGTTGACCCCCTACGTTACATCATACACAAAATTAATTTAACATAATAAATTAATTAAACATAAAATCTGAAACTAATAAATTAATTACACATAAAAGCTAAAACTATGGAGCATTTTAAAGAAAATATGTAGACTATTTTTGCAAGCTTGGAATAGTCAAGGACTTCTTAGAACCTAAGCTAAATGGTTAAAGGAAAAAAGATAAATTGAATCTTATCAAACTAAAAATTTATACTAATCAGAAAATAACACTGTTAAGAGTTCCTCTTGTGGCTCAGTGGGTTAAGAACCCAATGTAGTATCCGTGAGTTTGCGGATTCAATCCCTGGCCTTGCTAGTGGGTTAAGAATCTGGCATTGCTCCAAGCTGCAGTGTCGGTCACAGATGCAGCTCTGATCTGGTGTTGCTGTTGCTATGGCATGAACTGGCATCTGAGGCTCTGATACAACCCCTAGCCTGGTAACTCCATATGCCACAGATGCAGCCATAATAATAATAATAATACATGCATACATACCTACATAAAACTGTTAAGAAACTTAAAAAGACAGTTACAACCTAGGAGGAAACATGTACAGTATAGATATCTGGCAAAAGAATTCATTCGAAATTTGTGGAGAATTCTTGTAACTGAATAAAAAATTGTCAAATAATTTTAAGGAGGCTGTTTTTTAATGGATAAGCGCTTAATAAACATTTCACAATAGATACGTGAATAACCAACAAACATATGAAAATTTGTTCAATAGCATTAGTCATTAGGAAAATGTAATTAAAGTCAAAATGAGATAACAGTTCACATCTTAAAGAATGGCTAAAATTTAAAAGATTGAAAATTCAGTTTTTGGCGAGAATGTGGAGTAACAGCAACTCATACATTGCAGAGTGATGGTGTAAAATTATTGATCATTTCAGGAAAATGGAAGCATGTTTTAAAGTTAAACATGTAACTACTCAAATTATTTAGCAATTTCACTCTTAGATATCTAACCAAGATAAATGAAAATATACTTTGTGAATAAGACTTCTACAAAAATATTTATAGTAGTTTTCTTCATTATAGCTCCAAATTAGAAACATCTCAAAGGTTCCTCAATAGATGAATGGATTAAAAAAAATTAAGGTGGCTTCATACATTGAAGTACTACTCAGAAATAAAGGGAAACATGCTATCATACAACAATAATGTGGATGAATCTCAAAAAATGTTATCCTGAGTGAAAGGAGGCAATTACAGGAATTTTTATTGCAATGCTATTATCTCAAGGTAGAAAGAAATCAGAAGAGTGATTGCCTGGGCAGGGAATGGAGGCACATTGACTGAAGAGAGACATGAAGATACTTTCTAGGTTGATGGGAATGTTCTACATCTTGACTGGGGTAGTGGCCACATAGATGTATGAATTTGTCAAAACCCATCAGACTGTACCCTTCAATTCTGTGTATTTTATTATTGTGTAAATTATACCCTAAAGAGTTTTTTTGGCAGGAAAGTACATTTTATGTATCAAATAACATAGAAGTCACTCTAATGAACAAATGGTAACTAAAAGAGATATGGTCCCTACTTTCAGCTAGCAAGTTCAAGTTCAATCAAGAGACTGGACATGGATGGTATAAATTTGCCCACATCACAAATACCAGGCACAACAGCCTCTTAGAGAAAAAACAAAATAAAACCTATAGTTTAAGTTCTGCCTTTCCCACCATTCTTTAAATTCCCAATTCAAAGTGAGCCATTTTACAGGATGTTTAACAGTGGCAAGGTCTGCCTTTGAAAAAAAAAAAAACGAAAACAAAAAAGCAGAAGACATTGTGTATGTCTTTGGCTTCTTGTCCAATAGGAAATTTATATCTGAACATGATATTGCAACATAAGTATGTGTGAATGATACTTTATGAGCAAGGGCACCAGTAGTCCTGTATACACTGAGAAATGCCAACTCTAATCGAAATCTGTTTTTAAAGCATGATGTCATGCCAGCTGGACCTTCCCAGAAACTTCATCAGTTCCTCTTCATTGTTAGCCACAGGTTGCCTTAGTTAATAAGATATTTCAAGCGACAAAAGTATTTATAAGTCTGAGCATTTTTAGAAACTGTGGCTAGCCAGCAGTGCAGCATCTGAGTTCAGACTTAAAGACATATTTACACAGACTATTTGTCCTACCTTTAGAAGAAGGATAACTCTAGCAGTTTCTAGCTATTAAATGATTTACCTTAAAGATAAAAATGGCTTGGAAGACTGTGGTGTAAAATCTCTGCTACACATGGAGGGACAGTCTGTCAACATCTACTCTAAGAAATGGCATAATCTTTGGTCTTCTGTAGTTGATTTCATGCCCACTTTTCTGTTTATGTGTTAAAATGCTGACCAGTACAATGGCTGTCCATCTTCAACATATTAGCCACAACATGGCTTTAGCCATGCTTTATAAAGACTTTGTCTAAGTGATTTATATAAGCAGATTAGTGGAGTAGTATAACCTGTTTATTCATATTGCATAATTGTTGTTTTACAAAGAACCTCAGTTATTCTAGCTAGGACCAATTTTAACCTATCCCTCAGACTGAAGAAAAATAACATCCACATTTCCACACCATTCGAAAATATTAAAACCATACAAAGAAAGGAAATGTTTTCGCAAAGAAGAAACAATTCTAATGAGCTGTGACACTGGCTAAAGTATACACTCAGCAAGTTCTATTGTCATCAGAACCTTTAGCTTTTCAGTCTAAAATGTATACGTATTTGAGTTACTTTAAACTTTCCCACAAGCAATGGTTGTGTATTTCCTGTACGTTTGTTTAACTGAAGGGATGGAGGAGAGCTGTCCAGAAGTAAACTTTACCTGAAAGGTAAATTCAAGCTTTTACATTCTCTGTGGATGGCTTGCAGCTTATAAAAAACAGTTGTTGGATTTGAATTTTTTCTGTTTGTTTTTTGTTTTTGTTTTGTTTTGTTGTTTTAACTTCACCCCATCAATGTTTGGCAGGGAAAAAAAGCAGAAAAAAATGAAGACCACATTTTGAGTTAGTACGCCGGTAGAGAAAAATAAATAAATGAGATTCCCTTGAAGAACATTTGGTTCTCTGCGAAAGACTTTTCGATTTAATGGAAACTTCATTTTTAGTTTTAACATCAAAACTTTACATCAGCTGACAAAACATAGAAAGAAAAGGAAAGAAGTCTTTGTTATATTTGTCTTGGCTTTTTCCTACTTACCAAACAATGGTCACTTTCAGTATATCAAGGGGACGAGGAACAATATTTTCTGGTTTTAAATATTGCCTCTGGGAGACAGCATGGTGTATGAGAAAGAGTGGGATTTTGAAATGAGCAGTGAATTCAAACCACAAGTTTTCCCTTAACTAACATTATGTCCCTTTCATATTATATCAGTATTCTGTGTTTCGAGCCTCTTGTTTGTTAAATGAAGATAATTATACCTCATAGCTGCTGTGATAAGGAGGCTCAACTGAATATTGGTTCTGGCTCAAATAGTAGCTGGCTTTCTGATAATGAAATTTTTATTTATGCCCTTCCTTTGAACTCATTTTTAATACGTAAATTTGTAGAATTTTTTAAACCTTCAGCAAATTAATATGAAGACATCAATCTATATTTTCACTAGCATCTTTAGGATTCCATTGAAGACTTACCCAGATAGCTATTTAGATGACAGAATTATTCATCCTAACCCTGAATTAAGCAATATTTTATTTACAAGTTTCATGCATTTTAGGATGGCACCTTTAAGCCATAAAATTCTAGAGATGAGCCCTAAAATAAGAACTAAAACTCTTTCTGAAGAATTGATTGACACCAGAAAGGACCAAGAAAGGCCAAATTTATTCCTCAAATGATTTTTTTTCTTGCCATGCAATCTTTATTTAAGTTAAACATTGGAAAGTTATGGAACTGTTCAGCTTCCCTGATTGACTTCTCTAGGCTAAATTGTAAGGATATAGTTTGCTGAGCAAATGTCAATTGCATCTCAGGGATGCATTATACACTAAATTTTACTAACTAAAATGCTGATGGTAAGGGAAAGGTCTAAAATTCATAGATTTTACAAAATCTGACAAAACTCTCTTCTCATAGAAGTGATGTTACATATTTACATATAGTAATGATTATTGTGGGCCTCTTAACCAAAATCTTATAACTATATGCATTTAAATCAAGACATGTTAGCCCACCTCTGCTCTTCCTTCTGGTTTGCAGCATTCTTAGGGAACACTCACAGTTCATAGCTCACAGCATTCTTCTGGTTTTCATAACTACTATAATAATGATTCTTCCACACAAACCTTTATGATTCCTAAAATCAAAACCTTGACCTGACGTATTTCCCCTGGAACCTATCCCTCATTTTTCAGATAGGTATTACACTCCTTTACATTCCAGTCACCAAAACAAAACACACAGACATACACACAGACACACACACACACACACACACACACACACACAACCTCTGCCGTTACCACAGTCTAGTCAATTTAAACAAAGTTTAGCCAATTAAAGACTGGGAGAAGAGATAAAGAGAAACAGTGACTATGTTACTTAATTCCACATATACATATATATACTCAGGAGGAGTATGCAAAAGATTTAAAGAGCAATATTCAATACTAAAATTTGAAAAATTATATCCACTATTAAATTTGAAAAGGTACGTTTAATATTAAAGTGCATTTATTTAGTGAGAGCATTTAATTTTCTTATGATGTTACAGATTACATTAAAGGAAAAGAGTGGATTTTCTTTTTTAGTGTGAGAATATTGAACTAATTGAATGCCTGAATTTATATTTCTTTTTTTAATGAGTAGTTAAGGAAGATAATATATGAAGAGACTAAATTTTAGTACTAAGTTTTTGTACTCTAAAAGAGGAAAGCACACTTCACAAATATCTACTCAATACCCAGAACTTATGGTCAAGACATCATTGTCTAGCATAGAATACACTTAGCCCATTTAAAAAAAAGCATAAATATCTTTCTTGTTGAATAGACAAAATATACACTTAAAAGCAGTAGTGGTACAGAACTGAGAATAAATCCAGGCATATGGTAATTAATCAGATCAGTATGTTTACTTTGGAATATCTTCTTATAAAAATATTTTTTCAGAATATGTAAAAACTACTAATTAAAATTATGTAACTTTCTGAAAAAAACTAAATATTTGTATGCTTGGTACTCAGGGGAATCAGAATAATTATCATCAGTCCTATAAAATGAACTGTACCAATTTTGACTTTATGAACTCTCTATAGATTATGAGATAATATGCCTCAGATTTTTTGTGTATAATAGTGGAAAAGTCTAATTTTCAGGTTCCAGACTCCTTTTTGGAAATAAGCAACTTCAAGCTAGTTTAATGATTTAAATTAGGCTTATTTATGAAATAAAGATATATCCACATTGATTCAGATTTTTCTAGAGTGAACTAGATACCCCGAGTATGTTTTTTCCTTAATTTTTTGTTGAGTGTAGTTGATTTATAGTGTTGTATCAATTTCTGCTGCACAGCATAGTGATCCAGTCATACATATAGATACATTCTTTTTCTCATGCTATCTTCCATCATGTTCTATTCCAAGAGACTGGACATAGTTCCCTGTGCTGTAGGACCACACTGCTTATCCATTCTAAATGTAATAGGTTCCATCTACCAACCCAAAACTCCCAGTCCATCCCACTACCTCTCCCCTCCCCCTAGGCAACCACCGTCTCTTCTCTATGTCCATGAGTCTGTTTCTGTCCTTAGGAGCAGTTTGAACACACAGAAAAATCTATTGCTAAACATGGCCATGGTATATGGTGTTTTGCTTGGCTGCCTTTGGTGAAGTTGAGTGTAAAATATCTAGAATTTATGTGTGGAAAGCAAAATTTTAAACTGTGTTTTAGCTTATATATAAAATTTTAAAATCTTTAGTCTGTGTTTCTTAATCCTTTATGTAAATTCAAAAAAATCTATTTAGAATAAGAATGGCAAATTTTATTTGATCATTTTTTTTAAATGGGAGAAAATTTTTTTTATAATTTATTTTTTATTTTTTTGCATTATAGCTGGTTTACAGATTTCTGTCAGATTTTCCAACTGCACCGCATGGTGACCCAGTTACATGTACATATATGGATTCGTCACATGTGATTAGATATAGGAGTTCCTGTCGTGGCGCAGTGGTTAACGAATCTGACTAGGAACCATGAGGTTGCGGGTTCGATCCCTGCCCTTGCTCAGTGGGTTAAGGATCCAGCGTTGCCGTGAGCTGTGGTGTAGGTTGCAGGCGCGGCTCAGATCCTGCATTGCTATGGCTGTGATGTAGGTAAGGGGCTACAGCTCCAATTAGACTCCTAGCCTGGGAACCTCCACATGCCGCGGGTGCGGCCCTAAAAAAAAATAAAAAAATTTAAAAAATGACATGTGATTAGATATAGTTCCCCGTGCAATACAGTTGGATCTCCTTGCTTTTCCATCTTTAAAGCACTAGTTATTCCCATTCCCTCCCACCCCTCCCCACCCTTATTTGATCATTTTTAAAGTTTAACATAGTTGATCTTCACCACTTCAAACTCCTGATAATTCAGTCTCAGTTGTTATGTTTAACTCTTAATCTCCAGGACCTCAGAATTCAAACTTATTTGAATATAGGGTCATTGGAGAAGTTAATGCTTAACTTGAAAATCACTTCTAAGCATTTTAGCAACTTTAATTAACTAAGTATAAATGTAAATAGCTTTTTTTTTTTTTTTTTTTGCTTTTTAGGGCCACTAGCTGCTGCAGCATAGACACAGCAATGCCAGATCCAAAGATCTGAGTCACATCTGCAACCTACACCACAGCTCACAGCTTTGCCAGAACCTTAACCCACTGAGCAAGTTCAGGGATCAAACTTGCATCCTCATGGATCCTAGTCAGGTTCATTACTGCTGAGCCACTACAAGAACTCCTAAATAGCTTTTCTGAAGTGGACGAATAAAATTCTTCTACACATTTCAAATTAAAATATTGACAGGGCTAATATGTCTTTGTTTTTTACCTGTCATATTCTTTTAAATGCTTTATATATCTTAAGCAATGTATGTTTTCATTATCACGATGATTAAGAAATTAAATTCCAGGAGTTCCCATCATGGCTCGATGGAAACAAATCTTACTAGCATCCACGAGGACTCAGGTTCGATCCCTGGCTTCAGTGGGTTAAGGATCCAGCATTGCCATAAGCTGTGGTGTAGGTCTCAGACATGGCTTGGATCTGGCATTGCTGTGGCTGTGGTGTAAGCCAGTGGCTACAGCTCTGATTTGACCCCTAGCCTGGGAATCTCCATATGCCACAGGTACGGCCCTAAACAGAAGGAAAAAAAAAGAAAGAAAAAAGAAAGAAATTAAATTCCAAAATAATAATTTTGTGGGATTTTTAATATTTCATCAAGTATTTACTTATTTATTTTTTTTCTGTTTCAGTGCTTAGCTTATCTAGCCAAGGCAAGCATGTTTACCATGAGAGAAGGACTAAGTTTACCATGACCTTTTCACAACATTTAATTGTCCGATTTGAATTCATGAGATCATGTAACCCTCTTACTCAAGATCGTAAATAAATTCTCTACTGCTTTTTGAGTTCTGAATATTTATTCCTCAGTCACTATTCTGTTCCTCAGCCTTTTCCCACTGCTCTATAATCATTTTATTGACCAAGGAGTCCTATTTGCTAAGGCATGGGTTTTGCAAGAATCAGCTTATTACAAGGCAGGTTTGGGAGGGTACCCACAATGATATCTGGACTCTACCTGTCTCAACCCTAGACAGTTGAATGCCTGCTCAGTCTGTTAACCAAACCCTAAGTCATTGAATGAGTCTTACCCTACCTAGGGAACTTCACAGAAGTGACTAAGACTTGAATTCTCCCTTCCAAAACATCGCAAGTGAGACTTGGGTTCCTTTTCAATTTTCAATGTAAAGCAATTATAATTAGGATACAGAGACAATAATGTGACAGAAGGAGGGTGATCAAGGGGGAAAGGAACATGTATTGATATGTAAGAGATAAGGGCATGGGAGCCAATTACGTAGGGAATTGTAAGCCAGTGTGAGGAGTTTGACAGAGGCATGAAGTGGTCTGACTTGAAGTTTTAAAAGATAATGTTTCTGACACTGTAAACTAACTACAATGGAAAAAATTTAAAAATCATTAAATAAAAACATGATTTTCATTAAATTAAAAAAAAGATCATGTTTCTGGTCTATTGCTCTGGATAGTCGGCTAGAGAATAAACATTCACTTTTTCTCAATCCTGGTTACTGATTAATGAGATTTCTTTCCAGCGGGAGAGAAGGTGGAAAATGCGGATTTAATTACATAATTTATTAACTAATGTCATTCCCACCAAAATCAGAGAGAAAATAGGAAGTATCTAAAGTTTCTTAGAGCACTGCAGCTTTAACTCTACCTGATCAGATCCCCACTATGCTTGTGGCTACTTTCACTCTTTTGACTAAAAACCAAATCCTTCATTCTCTTTGCTCTGTACCTACCTCTGCCTAAATCAGGTCTCTTCATCTCCTCAGTATCTGATTTACTTGCATAGATTTTCCTAAATGTATTGATTCTACTCCTTCATTTCATCTGGCTTTTGCATTTCACTAAATGCATTTATTTTCCCACCTATACATATATTCACAATTTGATTAGTAGCTATCAATTTTACCGTGTCAAGCTGATATCTCTGCCCTTCCCCAAGTAATTTCATAACAAATAGCCAGCCTCTTTCAACCTTATACTGGCAACCAAATAGAAATATTCTAATTAAATTATTGCTTCAAAGTCAATTACTAAGATGATCACAGATATAAAGTTACATTTTATAAAACTGGTTTGTTTGTACTGTTTTAAAAAGGTTCTGTTATCCACAACTATTGCCTAAGTAGGAGTTTATTTCTGTTAATGAACATGGGAAAATATGTATAATACAGGTTTTTTTAATTATATATTAACATATATATTAACATAACTGTATGTGCCTGTCCCTGACCAAGCTTAACTCCAGATCCCCTGTGTTACTCTACAACTTAGTGAGGAAGACAGAAGGATAAACACAAAATTAAAACCGATTTTTAAAAGCAATATCCCGTCATTCATCCTTTCAATAAACTTCATCAGGTCCATACTTTGCACCTGACCTTAAACTAAGGCTACAAGAAAAAGATAAATTAACTGACCTCAAAAAGACTGCATGCAAATTTAAGAGAAATCTGTAAGCCAAAAATTAGAAGGCGTGTAGTATGTAAACTATACATCCATTCAACAAACATTTCTTGAAAAAGCATTTTGTGCCAGATGATGTGGCAGTTTTTCAAGTAATAAAGACATAATTCTGATTCTTTCCCTTATCATCATCATCTCTAGCATATTTTGATGTGATAATTTGCGGAAAAGCACGGTGCAAGAAAAGCAAGGCATATTCCAGAAATTTTAAGTGTCAGAATTAGGATTTAGTGCAGAGTACCCATGAAGAATCAGTAAAAATGCAGAGACCACATTTTAAGAGGACTTATTCTAAAAGACGGGTACGTTTACATTCTCCAAACTCTATAAATATGTTAAAATTTTTCTCATCGCACTACACAAATATTTTTACTTTGTAATTTGTGTAGAGATTGCGGAGTGTCAAGAAATGGAGTTTAATTCCCCCCCTGAAAGCAGAGCCTAAAACTAGGAGTTATAGGCAGGTAGTTTATTTCAAAGACAGACTAGAGCGAAACAGGAAAGGAGGAAGAGTCAAATTGAGAGGGGTTTTTTGTATTGATGACCACCATTAGCAGCCAGGGGGCTCTCCACTTTCTGAGGAGCACGTAGAAGACCTCACAGAATCGTCCATACCAAGGTAGAGAGGGAGAAGCATCCATGGAGCAGCTCGCATCCCCCATCCTTCCCTGCGCACGTGCACATAATTAGGATACAGAGACAATAATGTGACAGAAGGAGGGTGATCAAGGGGGAAAGGAACATGTATTGATATGTAAGAGATAAGGGCATGGGAGCCAATTACGTAGGGAATTGTAAGCCAGTGTGAGGAGTTTGACAGAGGCATGAAGTCGCACGCACACAAACGCACGTGTCCTTAAAAGTGCATACACCTGTGGCAAACAGCATCCTCCTGCGTCTCCCACCACAACTTCAGAGGCGCCCTGGTACAGAAAGTAAAGGATTTGTGCTGGAGAAGAGACTCTCACTACGAAATGAATTGCGGATTCCTGCAAGTAACAGTCCAAGTTGAGGTTAGAACCAGATCGGAAGCTGAGAACTCTGAGGAGGACCTAAGAAGTATCTCCGAGGTACTCTCTTCACAACCATATATTTGAAATGCTTCTCAATACCTATGATGGTGTTTACACTGACCTCTCTCTAAAAATTACCGTCTGTCTTAAGGTTAACCTGTTTCAATGTACATTTTTAGAAAGATCTATTGAGTAACAGTTTTCAGCATGGAGAAGTTTGATGATAGGAAACATATGATTAGGACTTACGCTAGAGCAATGGAAGAAAACGGAGTACAGATCAGAAAGCTTCTTTACGAGATAAAATTGAAAATCTGGAGAACATAGGAGAGAGACAGCGTATCTTTGGACAGTGTTTCTTAGATACTTTTTAGTATAACCCACATGAAGAAACACATTTCATACCAGGAATACCCTCTTTCCCTCATGCCTCCTTATACACAAACATACATTTTAGCAATACAGAAGTTTTACAAACTAATATCTTGACTGTGTGCAATGCTCTCTAATATTTTTTATATTCTATTGTTTCTGTTTTTAAATATTGGCTGCATAAATTAATGTTACCACAGTTTGAGAATATTGATTTAGGGTCACCCCCAACTTCCTAGCTTAGCAAAAAAACAACAACAAAAAAAAAAATTGATGGGTAGATAATCAAGATGAGGAATGTATAAAAAGGAAAGAGGAGAAAGTTTTGAAGAGAAGCATTCAGTTTATGTTCGGGGTATGTTAGGGACTTTCACATATGACTCATTTAATCTCTCTAATCACCTTAATAGAAAGTTGTTATTCCGACTTTAAAGATGAAGAAATTAAAGCTAAAAAAATTATAGTACTTTTCAAAAATTGCACAGATAGAAAATGGAGAAAGGTTTTGAAACAATTTTTTATTCCTCTGTTAAAATTAAGCATTCTGCAAGGCTGCCCTTTAAATTAATACAAACCTCACTTTACATGTAAAAGGCTAAAAATGCCAGTGAATAGTACCGTTACATTTCTGGATTACCTTGTAGTCCACTGAGAATTAGGTTTTTTTAATTTAGTTTTATAAAATATATTATTTTCTGTTCTTTATTAATGCAACAACCACTCTTCATAAGGAAAAAAAACAATTAAATTTTAATTGTTCAGACTATGAGGGAGAATAAGAGACTTGAACTACTTTTTTTCTCTGTATTGTCCATTTTCATAGAATTTTTAAACTGGAGGAGACTTTAGAGATCATGCACTGGAGACATCCAATTCCTTTACTTCTTAAATGAGAAAACTGATCTCATCTATTTATTGGCGGAACCGGGTGTGTAGGAAATCCTTGTAAATCATGTGTCCTGCCATTTAAATCTTGCAATTGTTATTCAGCTTCCCTCTCTGCTCCCTTCTGCAAATGTTCTGATTGCACTTTTCAAAAAAATCATTTCCCAACTGTCCATATCACAAAGTGAACACAAAGAAAGATTCAAGCCCAAGAAGAAGGAAAGGGTGGAGTTGTTAACATCCTCCTCCTTCCTTCAGTGGGTTCAAAGATTTTTTTTTTCCCATTCCTATTCCAATACACACAGACTGAACATGTGTGGAGGCCACAATGTTCTATCTCCAGGTCCCACAGAAACTAGAAAATTACTTCTCTCTTTCTGGGTTGATGATTGACAGCTGACATCCTGAAGATTCATTGTCCCTTCACTTTTCTTTTTCCTTTACCCTTCCCACTTTGTGAAATAGCCTTATACATACCACTACATCTTCATATTCTGTCTCCCTTATGATGGCCCTATTGATAGAGAATCTCCTTGCTGTTCTTCCATATTGTCGTGGAAGGGTGGAAAGCTGTAGAGTCACAGAGAGACATTCAGCCTAGGCCCTAAAGAATTGCTTGTTTACCTTAAATCTCAAATATAGGCAGCTCTTTTCCAATTTGTGCAATAAGTGGAGCTAAATTATTTGGGTTATAAAAACTGCCCTGATTACTCAAGATACTGTAGGCATTTGCAAAAGTTTGACTATATAGCATGTATTAAAACAATTGGCAAATTCTGATATTGGTGTTCGTCTAATTCAACTGTATTGAATATATAGCCAGCTGCATTAATCAGGACTCTCCAGAGAAATAGAACCAGTAGGATGGAGAGAAAGAGAGAGAGTGAACCAGAGAGACTGATTGATTTTAAGGAACTGGTTCACATGACTGTGAGAGCTGGCAAGTCCAAAATCCCTAAGGCAGGCCATCAGACTGGAAATTCAGGTAAGAGTTGATACTGCAGTCTTGAATCTGAATTTCATAGGTCAACAGACTGGAAACTTAGGTAGGATTTCTGCCTTGGTGTCTAGAAAAGAATTCCTTCTTTTTCGGGAAACCTGTTTTTGGTCTTAAGTTCTCAGCTAACTGGAAGAGGCCCAACCCACATCTGCTTTACCCAAAGTCGATTTGTTTTAAATGTTAGTAACTTCTAAAAAAATACCTTCATAGCAACATCTAGACTGGTGTTTGACCCAGCAGTTTAGTACCATAGCTTAGCCATGTTGACACATAAGAGTAATCTTCACAGCAGTTAACCATAAATTTGCTTCTCACAGGCGAAGTAACTGTTTAAAATTATAATACAATGGAATTACATTAAGTTTTTAAAAGCATCACTGCAGGATAGCAGACATAACCATTTCAACTATTTTGACCTGAATGGCCAATTTTGGTAATATGTACCAAATTTTTATCAATGATCATTTAATTTTATTTAAAATAAAAGAATAATCTGTGGAAGTTTTTTATTTAGAATTTGGGGGGTATATGTATGAGAGAGAAAAAGAGAGAAACACTGTTACCTGACAAAAACTAAAAGTTATTCTGCACTAGCAGTCAGTTCGATTTAGCATTTATATTTTGAAACTCTCTAAGTCAAATGTATATAGAGATTTAAGATTTAAATCTAGTATCAATATGGTCCCTGTGGTATATGCTTAAAATTATACCAAATAAACTAATTCTGGAGGAGAAAATAAAACTACTCCATAAGATTATATATTAGCATGTGGTTATCTAGGAAACAAACAACAGCATTTTCACTTAAATATGTTTTGCAAAAACTTTCCCCCTTTCCCAGAAGAGAAAAGTAAGAATAGAAAATAATAGCTTTCTGTGCCTGATTTCCATGATAGTTTCATAGTTACATGTGTTCGTGTGAGGAACCCTGTAGATTCTTTTCTTTTTAATAATTAGCAATAGCAGTAACCCCCCCTCCCTCTCAGCTTTGACCTCTCTAGCTTATACATTCCCTCTGTGAGGCTCAGCCCAGGTTCACATGGTAAAGTCGGCAGAAATTTGAAACTATTTGCTTGTCAATGTTACAGCTAATAGAGCTGTTCATCACTCAGCACAGAGTACATAGAAAGTGGCTCTACTTTTTGTTCATCAACTTTTATTTTTTCCCCCTTTTTTATGAAATATTTCAAACATTTAGAAATAAGTTGTATCCAACACCCAGATTTTAAAAATGTTAAATTCATAACTGTTTCAGAAACTGGGAAAGAAATAAAAACTGTCAACTACAGAGTAAGCCCCTTTCATACCTTCCTGAGTTACTCCTCCCCTTCTACCTGCCTTCCTCCTTTTTCAAAGATAACCAATATATTAATAGATTGTACAACCTTCCTATCTTGACTTTTGTTACTTTTTCCACGTATATAGAGCCATCAAAATTACAGGTATTATTTTCCATTATTTTAATTTTTGCGTAACATATACTTGCAGATTAATTTTTAATTTAATCTTATGCTTTCAAAATGTACTAAAGTTGGTACATATAGACCTACTTTATTTATTTTAACTTTTTCATTTTCTGTTCTCTAGAATGATTTTAAAGTTGGTAGGTATCGATTCCCAATAGTTTGATAAAAGGATGTCAGTAACTGGGACTCTTACTTTTAAAAAAAAAATTATAATAATACAAAATGATTCCATTTCCTTAGTGGATATAAGTATATTCAGTTTTCCCTATCTTCTTGACTCCATTTTGGTAAGGTGTATTTATCTAGAAAATGTCCATTAAATCTATATTTCTATATTAAGTTATAAATGAATAATTTACCATTAGATATTTTAATATGAAAATATAGATTATATCTGGTTTTTCTTTGTTAATGTTGTTAGAGATTTGTGTAAGTTTTGAATCTTTTTAAAGAATAAACTTTATACAGTGCTAATTTTCTCTGTTATGACTTGGTTTTCTAGATTCATTTCTGTTATTATCATAATCACTCATTTCTACTTTCTTAAGATTTACTATTTTCCAGATTTCCTGAGTTAAACATTTAGCTGATAAATTTCCAATTTTTTCCCTACTACAGGCATTTAAAGCTAAAATTTTCTCTAACTGTAATTTTTTCTGTAATCTACTGCTTTTGCTTCTGTTATTTTTCAGTTCTAAATAGTTCGTAATTTTAAATATGATTTCTTTTTGCAACTATGAAATATTAGGAAGTGTGTTTTGATATTATTATCTAATTTTATTATATTGTTCTCAGAGAACATGGCTTGTGTGTTATCAACTCTTACAGAATTTCTTTGTGGCCAAGTACATGAACGATTTTTAAATATATCTCGGGGTGATTCCTAGTACCAGCCAAGATGAGAAAGCATGCTAGAGGCTTTCTCTCTCACTAATTACAGTTTAAAATTCAGGATAAAATGCTAACACAACTATATGATGGCTCTAATATGTGAATAATAGCAAGGAGATCAAAAAAATAATTTAAACTAAAAAACCGCCAGTATGGCAATGATGAGTTTCCTGGTACTTTTCTCCCCCAGGATCTTCTGACTTTGACCTAAGGATGGGCCAGTTCAGGGAACCATGCAAAAAACTTGCTTTTCTCAGGGCAAAAACTTTGAGGTAAACCCATTTTACTAGCCATCGGACTAGGAAGCGGGACTTTTGCAAGCAGAGTGTGAGTGTGTGGAGGAGAGGGCATCTCAATATACTTTTCCCTCTCTCTTTGCCTTCTAACTGCCCCAAGGACAGCCACAGTGCCTGCAGAGGCAGCAGCAAAGGTACAGGACCCTCAAACCCCCCAAAAATCCATCTCTCTGAATACAGAAATCAGGACAATGGGCCTCTATGGTGGAGTGTGGAAGGAATGTCTTTTTAATTTATTTTCTTTCACTACTTCTCCCCAAAGTGTATCCAATTACACAGAACTGTACAACAGTGTAAGAGACAATAGCTTTATGAGAAACCTATCTTTCTTGGCCAGAGGAACTTGGAAAGGGGAACCAAACAGTGTAACGGAAAAATCCTAAAAAGAGAACTGAAGAAGGGGATTCCCAGACTTAACCCAAAACTGCATGTACAGAACATATCCAAAAAAATCACAGCAAAGTCTTGAAGAATTCATCATGAAACAGTTCTAAAGTTCCACACTAATCTGACTCAGACAGCACAGGAAAGACTTTAAAACCGGAACTGACATTTAAACTACCGCCCCCAGAAGGCAAGATAGAACTCCACAGTCTGAATCAACAGGGTTGATTTACTGGTAAACAAAAAATTCAACCTTCTTCAGAGAATTTTAACAAGATACAGAGTCTCAGAATCATTATTCAAAATGTTAAAGACACAATCCTAAATTGTTCAACATACAAATAACAGGAAAATTGAACCAGCTTTCTAGAGAAGGAATAATCAACAGATGTCAAATCTAAGATGATCCAGATATTGGGAAAAAGATTTAAAATTACCCAGCATAATCATCTTCCATAAATTAAAAGGTGAACACTCTTAAGATGAATGGAAATGTAGACATTCTTAACAGACAGATTGAGAGTATTAGGTTAAAAAAAGAGATTTTAAAGGGAAATTTTAAAATCAAAAAATGTAATATCTGTAACTTGAAAATTCCCTCTGTAGGCTTAACAGAAGAATGGAGATGACAGAGGGGAAAGTCAGTGGACTTAAATCAATAAAAATTATCCAGTCTAAATAACAGAAAAGATAGAAAATGAAAATGACAAGAGCTTCTAGTTTCTAAAGATAACATGATAGTAATAGCAAAAGATCTATTATTCGTGTCATCAGAGTACATGAAGTAAAGGAGAAAGAGGTTGATGCAGAAAAATATTTTAAGACATAGTGGCTGAAAAAATTTCCCCATGTTTGATGAAAAACATAAATTTAGAGAAAAAAATTCGAAAGTGTTAACAAATCACAAATGGTTTAAACTAGATTAAAAGACTTAAGGGAAACAGGAAAACTTGGAACTTCCTTTAGGAATGAAGGAAAAGCAAAGTAAATGGTACATATCTTAGTAAATATAATTTACTGTTTTCTTCTCTTTTTCTTAAAGCATATATTACTTTAAAAGTAAAATTTATAATATTTTCTGGGAAATTATGATGTATTCACATGTAATATATATGACAGGGCAAGTGGACAGAAAATCAGTAAGAACTTAGAAGACCGAACAACACTATCAACCAACTTGACCTAATTGACATTTGTAGAACACACCAAATAATACAAGAATATACATTCATTTCAAGGACACATGGAACATTACTAAGGTAATAGAAGAAACATTAACAAATTTAGAGGAATTTAAGTTATATAAATTATGTTCTCTATACATCAGTAACAGAAAAATGTCTGCAAATTATTAAATATTTGAAAATTAAACCATGGGTTAAAAGAGAAGTTTCAAGAGAACTTGGAAAATATTTTGAACTAAATAAAAATTCAGACTGTGTAAAGAGTACAAGAGGATATACTCCTACAGACTCTACATACATTAAAGGGTAACAAAAGAATATAAAACTATGCACGTAATTTCAGCAGCCTGAATGAAATGGATCACTTCCTTGAGAAACAAATTACCGAAATTCACTTAAGAGTAAATAGTTTATACCTGTATCTATTAGGAAATTGTATTTGTAGTAAGGAATGGGCCAAAAAAGAAACCTGTAGTCCCAGATGGTTTTACTTGTGAATTCTACCATATATTTAACAAAAAAATCATTCCAGTTCTACATAATCTCTTGCAAAAAATAGAAAGGCAGGGGAGGAGGATGGGGTATTTTTCAACTCAATTTCTGAAGCCCGCTTGATAGCAAAAACAGTGAAAGGTATTATAAAAAGAGAAAGAGCACTGTTCTGTAAAAAATCTCAGTGCTATGGCGTGAATATTTATGTCTTCCCCCAAATTCATATGTTGAACTCTGAACCCTCAAAGGTGATGATGATATCAGTAGGTGGAATCCTTTGGGAGGTGATCAGGTCATGAAGGTAGAGCCTACACAAATGAAACTAGTGCTCTTATAAAAGCATTCCACAGAACTTCCTAGTCCTTTCCACCATGTGAGGACACAGTGAGAAGGTATCCTCTATAAACCAGGAAGTGGGCCCCCACCAGCCACCACATAGAATCTGCTAGCCCCATGGTCTTGGACTTCCTAATCTCCAGAACTCTGTGAAATGACTTTCTATTGTTTATAAGCTACCCAATATTTTGTTTGTGGTATTTTGTTATCACAGCCTGAATGGACTAACTCAGAAAATTTAATGCTACAGTATATAAAAAAGATAATATGAAAATTAAAATCACAATGAGATGCCAACACACATCAATTAGAATATCTTTTTATTAAGAACAACAAATACTAGCAAGGACACTAAACAACAGAAACTCTCATACATAATTGGTGGGAATGCAAAATGGCATGGCCTTTCTAGAAAATGATGTGTTACACTTACCACAAAAATTGCCGAGCATACCACACTTTGGCATTTACTCAAGTGAAATGAAAATTATATTCACACAAATACTACGAAAATTTTAAAACAATTTTAGTACTATCAGCAGAAATGGAAAACAACACACATGTCCTTGAACTGGGGAACAGATATATAAATTGTGGTACAAGTGTAATCAGTATTTCTGTCTCCCTCCAGAAGCTAAGGAAGCTTGAACTCCAATCAGGTATCTCTGAGTTGTCCATGCAATTTGAGCCCCACTTTTTTTAAGTACTCAAAATTAGTAATCACAATTATTTTTATTATTGCTTTTAGCATTCATTGCTTATTTAGATGCATCTACAGGTTAATTACTTTCTTTGCAGACATGCTAATCCACATGTTAATCAATTTCTTTGATTCTTGCATCTGATTCTTCTGTGTTCCCTGTTCTTTTTAAAGTGTATCATTCGGTGTTCCCTTTGGTGGTTTTGTGTAAGAATCCTCTTAGTCCTAATTTTGCTGAATATGGTTTTGGTGCCTCCTTTTCTATAACAAAATGTTATTTGGTCCTGGGTAGCAGACATGGTTTCTAAGCCTCAGAGTTGAGGCAAAAGCACTAAGCACATGGAGTCTAAATACAGTGATTTTCTAACTGTTGATGTTACCCACCCATGAAAGGATTGCTTAAAGGCAGTTTTCCTGCAAAACCAATACTACCACATCTACTCCTCTTTCAGTATAAGAGGAGGTTTAGGAAAATAGAAGGTGAACTTTTGTGGGATGCCTAATTCATAAAGAAAGTTTTATTTCTCCTCATGTATCCCTCCATGTAGAGGAAATATATTTTCTCTCCCTGAAGCCAGGAAAGGGAGAACCAAAGAAAAATCACTAAAACCCCCAATTAAGATTATCCAAACCACTTCTTTTGCTCTAAGTCAGGTAATCGTGAGTATCTCTTATATAAACTTATCCAAGCTGTTTATTTGGCCAAAAGGGAGCCTAGTGTTTCTGGGATATGGAAACCAGAACAGGAAAATTCTAGGAGACGTCAGTTCAGCAGCTGACACTCCCACCATTTGACTTCACAGGGAGTGAGTCAGTTCCCCAGAATCTTCTAAAGTCCCTAGTTGCTTATCAATATGCATGAACTATATATGAACTTTAAGAACTATAAGTAGCAGGAGCTAAAGAAGAAAAAGAGAGAGAGAACCAAAGTCAGATTTCCACGAGAGACAACACAAAGGAAAGACACAGGACTCTAGAAAGAACTAATTAATGGCCTATTTGTATGGTTGCAACTGTAGAAACTGGAAGGTTGTCAGTCTCAGCCAGGGATGTGCAAATGGGGATTTCCAGAATCCCATCGGGGCAGTAACTAAAAATTAAATTGTAATATCCCAATTATTTGCTTTTCTCTATAAACCAAAAAAAACCTAAATAATATTTGGAAAGACATAGAATTACAAGTTTCTGTTTTTGTTTCTGTTAGGGCTCCAGTTAATTTCTTAATTAAAGTTGTGTCCCATATAGAAGTCAGTGTCAACATCTGGCATTGGATCAGGTTTTCAGTTTGTTTAAGATAACTTTGTTTTTCTTTAACCATGATTGATAATAAACAACAACAGTGTTTCTTACTACTTCCTTACACTGGTGGCAAAGTTTAGTAGACCCTGTTTCATAGGTAAAATAGACCTTAACAGGTTCTGTCTTTGTTGAAGCCCTTACTTCCACATTCCCATTTAGGTGCTAAAATTCCAATCTTCAGTCTTTAAGGCCTATATACCATTTTAATCTCCCTACCATATAGCTTTCAGTGGTTTTATCTCTTTATGGCACCGGCTTGAAATTTTCTCATTTCTGCCACTTGAGTAATTTCTTTCTTTAAGTTAATTACATATTTTAAAAAGTTTATATTTTTTAAGTGTCAGAGCAAAATGCCAAACTGATTATATCAGGAGGATATAGGGAATACCCTCCTTATATAGGATGAAGCCAATATATTTAAATGAATTCATATCTACATATTTAACTTTTTATTAATGATTTGAAATGACATTTAAACATACTTTCAGACATTAGGTTCTGCTATGGTCTGAATGTTTGTGTCCCTCCAGAGCTGATATGTTGAAATCCCGACACCCAATGTGATGGCACTAAGAGGTGGGGCCTTTGGGAGATGCTTAGGTTATGAGGGTGGACCTCAAATGAAAGGGATTAATTCTCTTATTAAAGAAACCCCAGCTCTTTTTAACGAGATTCCTTGCCCTCTTCCACCATCTGAGCATACAAAGAGAAGTCTGTGACCCTGAAGAGGCCCCTCACTCAAACATACTAGTACCCTGATCTTGAACTTCTAGCCTCCAGAACTGTGAGAAATACATTCCTAATATTATAAGCCTCCAGTCTATGGTACTTTGTTATAGCCACCCAAACTGACCAAGACAGGCTCTGTTGTCAGCCTTCTTAAATCAGATATCTATAATGCAAAATCCCATGTTGGTGTTAAATCAATTTTGTAAATAAAAAAATTAAAATATTAATGTTGATATTATAAATATACTTGCAGTATTGTAAGTATACAGATGCATGTACACACACACACATACAAGCATATACACAACACACACAGACACACACACACACATACACTAAATTAAAACTAGTTTCAGGTATACCCTGATTATTTCCATAATTGGATTCCTATTCTCTTGCTACCTTTCACTGGTTTTCTGAAAACATCAATAGTCACCAAAGCCATGTTCTGAATAAGCAGGTTTCAACTCCTATTATTTCATCACTGGACTCCTCCCAAATTGAGTTTAGCAAGAGTCATTCTGAAATCAACCCAGAAAGTCACAAAAGAACAAATTGGGGTCATCTGACTCATTCTACTCGTGACTTAAAGTGCACTCGAACCCACATCTCCAGAAAGGAAAATTAGTTAATAAAGTACTGCCAGTCAAATTATATTACTTGTTTCAGTTTCTTTTAACCTTTGAGTCAGAGGGGAGACAAGATGGAGAAAGAAGAGAAAGAGAAATGAGTGTTTTTCTATAGAACATTACCAAATTGCCAAAAATAATTGCTTTTATATCCTAAATTTAGAAATACTTGCAAAGGAGAGGATAACATGATCCATAAGCTTTACTAAGTCATCTTTTTGAAAACATTTTAAATCATACTTCTAAAATAAAATAATATTTATTAAAATCCTTTTTTTTAGTATTCCACTTCTGAGTTCAAAATACTATCCACCCCTAGAAGTCTAAAACTAAAGTATTAAGGAGTTCTCTTGTGGGGCAGGAGATTAAAGATCTGGTGTTTTCACTGTAGCAGCTTGGGTTGCTGCTGTGGCGCAGGTTTGAACCCTGGCCAGGGAACTTCCACATGCTGCAAGCACAGCCAAAAACAAACAAACAAACAAACAAACAAAAAAAGCTAAAGTATTAAACACTCAAACTTATTTATCTGTCCTTCTCTAGGTGAAATCTTAGATTCTTAAGTCTTTGACAATTGTGCTGTTAGAAAACTATGATTTAACTCTTTCTATATTACCAAGCATATTGTAATGAAAAGTAAAAATTTAACCACCGAAAATAATTTGTCTATTAATATCACATATTTTCTAAAATATGGTTAATAGGTATCATCAAACATGGCTACCCCAGACTCAATAGACTGCTACTATCAACTCTTTGCTCCATACGAATTATTTGGGGTCATAAAAGACAATCCAGACAGGAACAGAGACTGTTCTTCTCTAGGTTTGTTGTACTACAAAACCACTGATGTTAAGGAGGAGAGTGAGCTTTTGTTATTCAGTTTGCTGCCACTGAAAACATTAGTAGAACAATCAATTCTATTTGTTCATTCTAGTCTTTACTTAAACTCTCTTCCTCATGTTTCCTTTTCTCATCTTTTAACTGTTGTCTCCTGATTCTATGATGAATATTTCTTTTCTTTCCTTTTTGTCCTCTACATCTCTTCCTAGTCAATCAATTATTCTGAGGCCTGGCTTAATGACCAACACATAATAGTCTCTTTTCCAATATATTTCTTTGAAAGAAAAACACTTTCACTCAATGACTAGTAGTGGATGTACAAGTGCCACTCCTGCTATACTTGGAATAAAGCTTATTAAATTATTGTTCACTTATGATGTTATGTGTGTTATTTTTGAATGAAACTAAGGTTTATAGGGCCCTGAAAACCTTCGATCTTCCAAGAATGATCAAAATATGTTTATAACAATTTTGTAATATATTCCCCTTAAAGAGATTATAGGTGCATAGTAATAATACATTCATCTTAGCTTCACTATGGTATTCTCTGAAGAGGCATTTTAAATGCTTTTTATTGATGAGCTAATAAGCAATAATATGTAATGTTGAGAGAGGAGATCAACCACGTACAGGAATAGCTTTTTTAGAGAAGCACCATCAATGACAGTTAGGCCCTTTATTGACTACTTACCACATTCCATGCTCTGTACTAAACACATTTCACACATTTCTGCACCTCATCCTTCCAGCCAGTCATGCAACTCTGAGTACTTTTATCGAGATTTAGTAGGTGAGGAAACAGAGCCACAGATAGGTAATTTTTTCATGATCACATTAGCAATAAATTACATTTCAAACACGGGTCTATCTGTCTCCAAAGACAGTGCTCTTAACTGCCAAGGCAAGCCACCCATCAACTGGAAAACAGAGAGCTAAATCTATTACATAAAAGGAGAAAGAATAAGAAACTATGTGAATCTAGATTCCCCTGAAAATGGAATACCTGAAAAATAAACCAATAATCCCTAGAATGCTGTAGAAATAATGTATTATTAAATTATTGGCCAATGGAAAAGTAGTTTGTACATGAATAAAAATTAGAATTATTCATAAAAATGTACAGATTTTATTTAAAATGTTTTTCCTAATTGTATGATCATATTTCTCCTTTTCTAATAAAGAATTTACTCTCATATTAAAGAAGAAAAATTGGAAGGTTGACTGTTCAGGATTTAAACTTCAGAAGTAACAGACTTAACTTCTTGCATAAGATTTCAAAATTGGGAGTTTTATATGTAAATCTTAAATCTCTAATTGTATATAGAATGGCTGATCAAATGTTACAGTTAATTTTACATTGTCCTATATTTTAATGTGCTTTTTAAGAAAAGTTATATAGCAGTAATTTTACTAAGACATAATTACCAAATGTCCGTGGGTGTTACTAACATATCAAAAAAGGACTGATTTATTATTGTATAAAATACACAAACTAGTGAAAAGAACATTTCCTTTATGTATTTATTTACCCAGAATCTAAGGGAGTCCTTACTTGTAACTCACTGAGATTGAAACCATCCAGGGAACCTCAGATTAACAATAGAAAGAATGGGACTCTTCCTTTAAAGATAATTTTCTCCCACCAGGAAATTAAATGTTTCTCCTGGCAGCAAGTAAAGTTCACAGAAGAATGTAGGCTCACACGTATACCTCTTCAAAGCTAATCAGAAACCGGGGTTACCCAAGGTTCATACTAAATGGCAGGGGTGGGGAGTAGTCTCAACCATAGATATTATTTGAGCATTTAAGCCAATTTAGAAGTATTAGCTAAAATGTTTGTTCTTCTGGTAGGGCTTTACAAAAGAATTAAATGCAGAAAACTGTAACACATTCATATGACTAAAAGGAGAGAAAGAACTAGCGTCCGCCTTAAAGATGGCTAGGTTCTATTTTGTGTGCTCAAAATGTAATGTGTGGAAGGCCTGTAGTTCATCAAAATATATGTAATAAGGAATCATCTAAAACTGCTCATCTAGGCAAAGGCATTTTTGTTTATTGAAGTATATTTAATTTATAATGTGTTTACTTCTGCTGTACAGCAAAGTGATTCAGTTATATACACATTCGTTTTTATATTCTTTTCCATTGTGGTTTATCACTGATATGGAATATAGTTCCCTGTGTTATACAGTAGGACCTTTTTTGTTTATCCAATCTATATATAATATAGGCAAAGGCAGTTTTATTCAGAGGAATGAGCGGTGAAATCAGAATCAGAGATTCAGTGAATAAATATGGGGTTGATCCCTAGTGCTATGACAACTTATAAATATTCTGTGGCATTTACAGGCCTCGATTTCTTCAAAGGTAAAAATTGAGATAATAATAATACCTGACTTAGAGTTCCCGTTGTGGCTCAGTGGTTAACAAATTTGACTGGCATCCATGAGGACGTGGGTTCAATCCCTGGCCTCGCTCATTGGGTTAAGGATCCAGTGTTACTGTGAGCTGTGATGTAGATTGCAGATGTGGCTCGGATCTGGCGTTCCTGGGCTCTGGCGTAGGCTGGTAGCTACAGCTCCGATTGAACCCCTAGGCTGGGAACCTCCATGTGCCTCGGGTATGGCCCTAAAAAAGACAATAACAATAATAATAATAATAATAATAACAATAATAATAATACCTGGCTTACAAGACTGCTGTAAGAACAAAAGGAAATAATAATAATAATACATGTATTTTCTACTTCTATACAAATGTAAAATAGAATCAGCCATGTCTGTATGTCAAAAGGGCCATAGCTAAAATTTAGCCACATAGACACAGGAAATCTAAGAAGATACATTACAGAAAATGAATGCCCCTGACTCCTCAGGGCCAACACTGGGTAAATGTGTCCTTGCTCTGGAATCCTGTGTAACTCTAGGCTGCTCTAGGCCATGTGAGTAGCAAAGTGAGACTGACACTAGAGAGACATCTAGTGTTTGAAATAACAGAAGAGCAGATTTGGAGACAATTTTGTTAAAGGAAGATAAATATTCTGTGTCCAAATAAAGCCATACAAAAATTAAATCAATATTATAACAATGTTCTTACACCATTTCAAATCCTCCAGAAGTGTTAAAATTTCTTATTTGAATTTTCAGTTCATAAACAGACATTTTTAAGGAGAGCCAGGAGTCAAGGAAGGTAATTCTAGGAATTCCCTTTTTAAGACAGTTAACATCTAACCAGGTAGAGATTGGTGCAAAAGGAAGAGCAAATGGTCTGAAAGAGAAGATGAATGAAAAACAGGAAGATATTGTTAGGTAGAAATCAGTGAAGGAAAAATAATTAGGGGCTATCTCTGTAGAGATAGTGAAAAGAGGTTGAGGGAGAAAACTGGACAAGAAGATCCTATTTTGTTAGCAGTAATGCACCCTGCTAAAATGCAATTTGTTGACTGTTATTTAATTAGCCCTATGTGTATAGCAATGATCAAGTGTAAGTCAGCTGATAGATTTTAATAACTGGACATCAACAAAAGCATTATTGTACCTCAGGTACTTAATAGATATGTATTAAATGATTATAATGAGTCAGGAGTCTTTTTGATAACATTTTTAAGTTATATTCCAGTTATATTTACTCTAAAATATTGGCTATTTTCCCCATGTTTTACAATATATCCTGTAGCTTCTTTATTTTATGCATACTAGTTTATACCTCTTAATCTCTTACCCCTATCTTGCCCCTCCACCCTTCATTCTTCCCAACTGGTTAACCACTAGTTTGTTCCTGTATCTATGAGTCTGCCTCCTTTTTGTTATATTCACTATTTTATTTTATTTTTTAGATTCCACAGTATTTGTCTTTCTCTGACTTATTTCACTAAGTGTAATACCTTCCAAGTCCTATCCGTGTTGTTGCAAGCAGCAAAATTTCATTCTTTTTTTAGCTAAGTAGTATTCCATTTTGTATATACCACATCTTCTTTATCCATTCATCTGTTGATGGACACTGAGTTTACTTCCATATCTTGGCAATTGTAAATAATGCTGCTGTGAACATTGAGGTGTATGTATCTTTTCAAACTAGTGTTTTTGGAAAACATGTTATTGTTTTTAGCATCCAACTACTGAATATGTAAGTAGTGATCTATTTAAGGAACATGTATACATTATTATTATGCATGGCAAAATAGGCAAATATTTTTCAGAAGTTTTACACTGGTGAATGAATTCTCCCTTGAAGTTCTCTAAATAGTGACATAATCTCTCTTTTTTGTTTAGTTTGTCTCCATTATAAAAGTGATTTATTCATGTTATTTACCCTACGTCATTATCTTTTTGTAAATGTTATCGTATGTTACTCCTTAATAGCTCTCTTAACTCTCAGAACCTAACAATACTTATAATTATGTTTTGCTACATGATTTGATGTGAATTTTTTATTTTGCAGTAAACTTGTGCTATCATAGTTCTACAATAATTCTCAAAATAAGTTCCAATATTTAAAATATCTGTACTTATTTTTTAAAACTAAAATTTGTCAAAGATATTATTTTTCATTTTATTATGATAAACTTCACTAGTATAACTCTAGTAAACCTTGGAGAGTTTTCTCCCCAAGATATTTATATGCACACTCTAACATAACTAAAAAGAAAACTTAGGTATGCACAGATGTTCATATAGCAACGTATTCTTATTTTCCGTTATTACAGAAATCATACCTTTTTTTTTGGCTTTTTTTTTTAGGGCCTCACCCATGGCATATGGAAGCTCCCATGCTGGGTCGAATTGGAGTTGCAACTGCAGGACTATACCACCAGCCACAGCTACACAGGATCTAAGGAGAGTCTGTGACCTACACCACAATTCACGGTGATGCCAGATCCTTAGAGCACTGAGTAAGGCCAGGGATTGAACCTACATCCTCATGGCTACTAGTCGGGTTTAGGAACTCCCAGAAGTCATATTTCTTGATTCAAAAATCTTTGCGTACATCTTACATTGCTTGTTTCCCTCTAGTTTCTGGTCATGTAATAGTCATAATTAAGATTCAAAATCACGGTGAGAAGTGCCTAATTGTGTGATGAGAGAAGAATGAAATCTTTGCTCACTTTCATTTTGTCATTGGTAACAATTATCATCAAACCTTTCAGTTATTTTCAGTCAACAGAGAAACTGTCTTACAGTTTCAGATTCTTCAGCAAACACATACAGAAGAGAAATTGTTGGAATAGAAAGATTATATGAAAGTCTTTTTTTATTAAGATTATTTATTTTCATTACTTATTCTGAAAGATGAGGTTGATCTTGAATGTCACTTTAGCTTTACTTCCTGTTGAATTGGAATGTCACGTATAAAAAGTCATACCTTATTTAAAATGTGAATATCGGAAGTTCCAGTTGTGGCTCAATGGTAATGAGCCCAACTAATATCCATGAGGATGTGGGTTCGATACCTGGTCTCACTCAGTGGATTAAGGATCCAGCATTGCTCTGAGCTATGGTGTAGCTCGCAGACATGGCTCAGATCCTGCATTGCTGTGGCTGTGGTGTAGGCCAGCAGCTGTAGATCCGTTTCAACCCCTAGCCTGGGAACTTCCAGATGCCACAGGTGTGGCCCTAAATAAAAAAAAAAAAGTGAATAACACTGAAATATTGGTGTCTCTAAGATCTTGTTACTATGAGACATTTTGCTATGATTTTACTTACTTTTTTCTCTAAGACTCTGAGATGTTATAGCAAATGATTCACTTCCTATTTGTCTGTCATCCACACAGTATCCATCTATAGCATTTCAATGTGGGATTTTAAACAGAGATATAACATTGCAGAACTGAATCCAGCAGGTTACCCAGTGTGTGCTTTGGAATGAATAACATGAATTTTCTCTCTCTGGTACTATGTGTTGGAATCCCACAGAGTGGTAGAGAGACTTTCTTAAGGCAAACTAAAGGACAGGAAAATCTGCCCACAGTCATGGAAGCTGATAATGTAAATATACCCCTCATTTTGCAGTATAACTTAATATTAAACCTATGAAAGGGGCCCTATGTATAATTTACTACATAGTTGGATATTTACAGATTTTGCCAAATTAGAAGATTTTTAAAGCTGAAAATGTTTTATTAACATGATTTTCTGGTTTCAAGTCTGTGATAAACTAATCATGTATAATTACAAGAACACTAATTACAGCCATCATTGATAGCATGAATCAGTCAGGATGTAAACCCCTTAAGTGAACTAATCTCACTTCTCAAAACAACCCTTTGAGGTAGATAGTTTCTTCTGTAACAGATGAGGAAATTGAGACTGAGAATTTAAACAAGTTTCCTGACTAAGTAACATTGGCTGGAATTCTTTCTAATACTATTGTCTCCAAACTCTATGTCATGAAACATTATGTTCTACTGGTTTCTGGAAATGAACTCAACTTGAGTATTTAAACCTCAATATCTAAAAACAGGTACATGAAACTTAGCCTTGATTCTTTGTCCATAAGAGGTAACAGAAATTGGAGAAATAGTTACACGGCAAACTGGAAAGGTTTGTCATTAGGTTAAGAACTCTTGGTGTTCAGGGCCATATATTTACAGTAGAAAATAAATGCCTGAAAGTTGAACAATGTTGTGCAGCAAAAGGCAGATTTATATCCTCATACTTTCAGGGACAAGATGGTACCGTGGAAAGAGAACCGCATTTGAAGTCAGACAAGCGTTTTCTTAACTCTACCACTTAGCAGCTGTGCAATCCTAGTCACTGTATTTAGACTCTATTTGCCTTCTTTTCTTTGGGAAATAATAAAATTTATTTCCTATTTTGTAGAAAGGATTAAGTGATACAATGCAGATTCAGTTACTGACTTTCAGAAAGTGTCATGAGACTTATTATAAAAAGCACTTTAAAAATGAATGATGGGAAATTTTTTGTTCTAAAAATCAAACATTGAAAATATTGGATTTTATAAAACATGCATTTTTTTAGGATATCCCTTTTTTAACTTTCTCATGTCTCTGTGACTAAACTTGGGTTAGTGAATTCTCTCTTTCACATGATTTTAATAACATATGCCTGTAACCTTAATAGGCTATACCTAAACCTCAAGGGCAAGTGTAGCTTAACATATTTTCACCTTATATAGTCAGTTGCTATGATAAAATCTCCTGAAATATTATTCACTTATTCGCTATATTTTTACAGTGTTTTGTCTCAAATATGTCTTACCTTTTGAAAATTATTTTTTTTCTTAATGGTTTTTATTTCAATTATAGGTGTACATAAATCATCACAACTCAATTTGATAGATTTTGTATCTCAAACCCACAGTGCATCCCCCCACACCCCAGATTGTCTTATTTGAAAAACCAAGGTTTTCCAAAGTCTGTGAGTCATTCTCTGTTCTGCAAAGAAGTCCATTGTGTCTTTTTAGTTTCTACATGGAAGCGGTAGCATTGGGTGTTGCTGTCTAATTGTCTGACTGGTTTCACTTCACACGATAATTTCTAGGTCCATCCATGTTGCTATAAATGTTGGTAATTCGTTCCTTTTAATGGCTGAGTAACATTCCATTGTGTGTATGTACCATATCTTCCCTATCCACTCCTCTGTCGATGGGCATTTAGGTTGTTTCCATGACTTGGCTATTGCATAGAGTGCTGCAATGAACACTGGACTACATGTGTCTTTTCGAGTCATGGTTTCTGCTGGATAGATGCCCAAGAGTGGGATGGCTGGATCAAATGGTAATTCTATTTTTAGTTTTCTGAGGACTCTCCATACTGTTTTCCACAGTGGCTGTGCCAATTTGCATTCCCACCAACAGTGTAATAGGGTTCCTTTTTCTCCACACCCTCTCCGCCACTTCTTGCTTGTAGACTTTTTGATGATGGCCATTCTGGCCGGTGTAAGGTGGTACCTCATAGTGGTTTTGACTTGCATTTCTCTAATGAGGAGCGATGTTGAACATCTTTTCTTATGTTTATTTGCCATCTGCATGTCGTCTTTGGAGAACTGTCTGCCTAGATCCTCTGCCCATTTTTGGATGGGGTTGTTTGTTTCTTTGGTGTTGAGCTGTAGGAGGTGTTTGTAAATTTGGGAGAGTAATACCTTTCAGTTGAATTATTTGCAAATATTTTCTCCCATTCTGTGGGTTGTCTTTTTGTTTTGTTTAGGGTTTCCTTTGCTGTGCAGAAACTTTGAAGTTTAATTAAGTCCCATTTGTTTCTCTTTTTATTGTCCTTACTCTGACACATGGATCTGAGAAGATGTTGCTATCATTTATGTCAGAGATTGTTTGGCCTATGTTTTCCTCTAAGAGTTTGATAGCATCTGGTCTTATATCTAGATCTTTAATCCATTTCGACTTTATTTTTGTGCATGGTGTTAGGAAGTGTTCTAGTTTCATTGTTTTACATGTAGCTGTCCAGTTTTCCCAGCACCACTTATTGAAGAGGCTGTCTTTTGTCCAATGTATATTCTTGCCTCCTTTATCATAGATTAGTTGACTATAGATGCGTGGATTTAGTTTGGGCTTCTATCCTGTCCCACTGATCTATATTTCTGTCTTTGTGCCAGTACCAATGGTTTTGATGACTGTAGCTTTGTAGTAGAGTCTGAAGCCAGGGAGCCTGATTCCTCCAGCTCCATTTTTCTTTTTCAGGATGTCTTTGGCTATTCTGGGTTTTTTGGGTTTCCAGACAAACTTTAAACTGTTTTGTTCTAGTTCTGTGAAAAAGGTCCTTGGTAATTGGATAGGGATTGCATTGAATGTGTAGATTGCCTTGGGTAGTATAGTCATTTTGATAATATTGACTCTTCCAATCCAAGAGCATGGTATGTCTTTCCACCTGTTCATGTCATCCTTGATTTCTTTCATCAGCGCCTTATAATTTTCAGAGTACAGGTCTTTTGTCTCTTTAGGTAGGTTTATTCCTAAGTATTTGATTCTT
>PVHT020000142.1:1146471-1168449 GCA_004024745.2 Catagonus wagneri | reverse complement strand
ATGTGTAGATTGCCTTGGGTAGTATAGTCATTTTGATAATATTGACTCTTCCAATCCAAGAGCATGGTATGTCTTTCCACCTGTTCATGTCATCCTTGATTTCTTTCATCAGCGCCTTATAATTTTCAGAGTACAGGTCTTTTGTCTCTTTAGGTAGGTTTATTCCTAAGTATTTGATTCTTTTTGATGCGATGGTAAATGGGATTGCTTCCCTAATTTCTCTTTCTGATCTTTCATTGTTAGTATATAGAAATGAAGTTGATTTCTATGTATTAATTTTGTATCCTGCAACTTTGCCAAATTCATTGATGAGCTCTAAGAGTTTTCTGGTAGAGTCTTTAGGATTCTCCAGGTATAGTATCATGTCATCTGCAAAAAGTGATTGTTTTACTTCTCCCTTTCCAATTTAGATTCCTTTTATTTCTTTTTCTTCTCTGATTGCTGTAGCTAGGACTTTCAAAAATATGTTGAATAGTAGTGGCGAAAGTGGACATCCCTGTCTTGTTCCCGATCTCAGCGGGAATTCTTTCAGCTTTTCACCATTGAGAATGATGTGAGCTCTGGGTTTGTCGTAGATGGCCTTGATTATGTTGAGGTAGGTTCCCCCTATGCCCACTTTCTGAAGGGTTTTTACCAGAAATGGGTGTTGGATTTTGTCAAAGGCTTTTTCTGCATTTATGGAGAGGATCATATGGTTTTTATTCTTCAGTTTGTTAACGTGGTGTACCACACTGATCGATTTGTGGATATTGAAGAATCCTTGCATCCCTGGGATAAATCCCACTTGATCATGGTGTACAATCCTTTTAATGTATTGTTGGATTCGGTTGGCCAGTATTTTGTTGAGAATTTTTGCATCTATGTTCATCAGTGAGGTTGGCCTGTAATTTTCTTTTTTTGTGGTATCTTTGTCTGGTTTTGGTATCAGGGTGATGGTTGCTTCATAGAATGAGTTTGGGAGTGTCCCTTCCTCTGCAACTTTTTGGAAGAGTTTCAGAAGGATAGGCGTTAACTCTTCTCTAAATATTTCATAGAATTCACCTGTGAAAACATCTGGTCCTGGACTTCTGTTTGTTGGAAGTTCTTTAATCACAGTTTCAATTTCAGAACTTGTGATTGGTCTATTCATATTTTCTGTTCATCTTGGTTTAGTCTTGGGAGATTGTACTTTTCTAAGAATTTGTCCATTTCTTCTAGGTTTTCCATTTTATTGCCATATAGTTGCATATAGTAGTCTCTTATGATCCTTTGTATTTCTGTGATGTCTGTTGTTACTTCTCCTTCTTCATTTCTAATTTTATTGATTTGTGTCCTCTCTCTTTTTTTCTTGATAAGTCTGGCTCAGGGTTTATCAATTTTGTTGATCTTTTCAAAGAACCAGCTTTTAGTTTCATTTATCTCTTCTATGGTTTTGTTTCTATTTCATTGATTTCTGCTCGATTTTTATGATTTCTTCTCTTCTACTAACTTTAGGTCTTGTCAGTTCTTCCCTCTCTAGCTGCTTTAGATATAAAGTTAGGTTGTTTATTTGAGCTTTTTCTTGTTTCCTGAGGTAGGCTTGTATTGCTATAAACTTTTCTCTTAGAACTGCTTTTGCTGCATCCCAGAGGTTTTGGAGTGTCGTGTCTTTGTTGTCATTTGCTTCTAGGTACTTTTTAATATCCTCTTTCATTTCTTCAGTAATCCATTGGTTATTTAGTAGCGTGTTGTTTAGTCTCCACATATTTGTATTTTTGGCCATTTTTTTCTTGTTGTTTTTTCCAGTCATATAGCATTGTGCTCAGAGAAGATGCTTGAAATGATTTCAATTTTCTTAAAGTTACTGAGGCTTGATTTGTAACCCAGGATGTGATCAATCTTAGAGAATGTTCCATGCGCACTTGAGAAGAATGTGTATTCTGTTGCTTTTGGATGGAATGTCCTATAAATATCTATTAAGTCCATCTGATCCAATGCTTCATTCAGGGCCTGTGTTTCCTTATTGATTTTCTGCCTGGAAGTGGAGTGTTAAAGTCCCCCACTATGATGGTGTTCTTGTTGATTTCTCCTTTTAAGGTTTTTAGCAGTTGCCTTATATATTGTAGTGATGCTATGTTGGGGGCATAGATATATAAAATTATTATATCTTCTTCTTGGATTGATTCCTTGATCATTATGTAGTGTCCTTCCTTGTCTCTTAAAATGGTCTTCATTTTAAAGTCTATTTTGTCTGATAGGACTATTGCTACTACAGCTTTCTTTTGATGCCCATTTGCATGGAATATTTTCTTCCATCCTCTCACTTTCAATTTGTATGTGTCTCTAGAAGTGAAGTGGGTCTCTTGAAGACAGCATATATATGGGTCTTGTTTTTGTATCCAATCGGCTAGTCTATGTCTTTTGGTTGGGGCATTCAGTCCATTAACATTTAAGGTAATTATTGATATATATGTTCTTATTGCCATTGTACTAACTGTTTGGGGGTTTTGTTGCTCTTTTGTTCTTCCCTTATTCTCTTGTTGTCTCTTCTCACAAGATGGCTATCTTTAATGTTGTATTTGAGTTGATTTTTCTTATTTGTTTGTGTATCAATTGTAGATTTTTGGTTTCCGGTTACCCTGAAGTTTTGATGTAGGAGTCTATATATAACTGAGATTATTTTAAGTTGTCGGTTACTTAATTGCACGTGCTTCTCCAGTGACCTGCATTTGTGCTCTCTTCTCATGATTTCTGATTTTGGTAGCATAATTGTGCATGTCATGATTTAGTGTCTTTACTGTATATATGCCTTTATTGGTGGGCCTTGTTATTTGTGGTGTTTTTGTTTCTGGTTGTGGCCTTTTCTTTTCTGCCTAGAGAAGTTCCTTTAGGATTCATTGTAAAGCTGGTTTAGTGTTGCAGAAATCTCTTATCTTCTGCTTATATGTAAAGGTTTTGATCTCTCCTTCAAATCTGAAAGAGAGCCTTGCTGGATAAATTAATCTTGGTTGGAAGTTTTTCCCTTTCATCACATTTAGTATATCATGCCACTCCCTTCTGGCCTGCAGAGTTTCAGATGAAAAATCTGCTGATGACCTTATTGGGGTTCCCTTGTATGTCATTTGTTTCTTTTCCCTAGCTGCTTTCAATATTTTCTCTTTGTCTTTAATTTTGGTCATTTTGATTAATATATGTCTCGGGGTGTTCCTCCTTGGGTTTATTTTATATGGTACTCGTTGCGCTTCCTGGATTTGAGTGAGTGGTTCCTTTCCCATATTAGGGACGTTTTCAGCTATAATCTCCTCGAATATTTTTTCTGTCCCCTTCTCTCTCTCTTCTCCCTCTGGTACCCCTATAATATGGATGTTGGTGCATTTAACATTATCCCAGAGTTCTCTGAGACTCAGCTCATTTCCTTTCAATCTTTTATCTCTTTTCTCTTCCGCATTAGTGATTTCCACTAATTTGTCCTCCTGTATTCTACTGTTGGCTGCTTCTAATGAATTTTTTATTTCAGTTATTGTATTTTGCATTTCTTCTTGTTTAATTTTTACAGCTTGTATTTCTTTGCTCAGTGTTTCCTGTAAATTATCAATCTTTGCCTCCAGTCTATTTCCAATACCTTCCATCATCTTCAGCATCAACAGTCTTAAAGTCTCTTTCTGGAAATCTGATAATCTCCTCATCACTGAGCTGTTTTTCTGGGCTTTTCTCTTTCTCCCTTATCTGAGTTAGAGTTTTCTGTCTTTTCATTTTTATAGGTTTTTGGTGTAGTGACCTTTTTGCCGACAATAGAGTTGTAGCCTCTCTTAGTTCAGATGTTTGCCTCCCCTGTGGCTAAAGTTGGTATGGAGGACGCTTGCCATAGGCTTCCTGATGGGAGGGATTGATGCCTGCTCACTGGTAGGTGGGGTTGATTCCTCTCCCTCTGATGGGTGGGGCTATGTCTCTGGATGAGACTAGAGACTGGCTGTGTGCCTGAGGGGTCTTTAGGCAGCCTGTTTACTGATGGGTGGAGCTGATATCCCACCTGGATTATTGTTTGGCCTGGGCCTTCTCAGCCCTGATAGGAGGGACCAGATTTTCCCAGAAATGGCCAACTCCAGAGAAATGCAAGCTGATGAATGTCCCCTAGAGCTTCACCTCCAATGCCCTCCCCCTACAATAAGCCACTGTCACCCCTGTTTTCCCAGGAGTGCCTCCAAGAATTGCACTCAGGTTCCATCCGGATTCCTATGGAGACTGCTTTGCCCTGGGACCCAGTGTACATGGAAGTCTGTGTGTGCCTTTCAAGAATGGGGTCTCTGTTTCCCCCAGTCCTGTGGAGCTCCTGCACACAAGCCCCGCTGGCCTTCACTGCCAGATGCTCCGGGGGCTCTTTCTCCCTGTGCCCGATCCGCAGGCCTGGGGTTTTGACGTGGGGCTCAGAACTCTCAGTCCTGTAGCTAAGTCTCTATGATACAGTTACTTTCCAGTCTGTGGGGCTTCCCACCCGGGAGGTATGGGGTTGCTTCTATCACGTAATCGCCCCTCCTACCTCTTGATGTGGTTTCCTCTTTGTCTTCTGGAGCAGAATATCTTTTTTGGAAGTTTACAGTCCATTTGGTTGAAGGCTGCTCGGCATTTGGTTGTAGTTTTGCTCTTTTTCGGGGGAGAAGTTGAGCTCCAGTCCTTCTGTTCCGCCATCTTCTTGAAAATTATTTTATGAAAATATTTGATCTGCTGAAAAGTGTTTTCTGAATAAAACATTTTCACCCGTTCTGATGTTCAAATTAGAATCTTGATTATAAACTAAAAGCATCCCCCTAATCCTTTAATCCATTCATCACATTTTTACAAAGAATGAAACCTGCAACTGAAGTCATGTTACTTGCCCAAGGCTTATGTATTTCTGATTCTTAATCTGGGGCTATTTTCATCAAGTAGGCTCTCTCTCTCTTTAGATGCCTTTTGCTTAAATCTGTTCATTTTGAAATAGTTGCACAGTGACCGAAACTAGAAAAAAATACTACACAGAGTCTTGTGTACCTTTCATCCAGCTTCACCCAGTAGTGCATCATATATAACTATAGAACAATATCAAAACCAGGAAACCCACACTGGTTTAATATTGTTAACTAGACTATAGATGCTACTTGGTTTCACCATTTTTATATTCATTCATCAGTGTATGTATGTGTTTTGATTCTATGCAATTTTATCCCTTCTATAAAGATGCTTTTGCTAATATAGGCAATGACAGGAAACACTAGTAGCTGAATAACAAACATTGCCAGAATATCTGGACTGATTGCTTTTTAAGTTTTTATGCCCATAAATCTAGTTCTTTTGGATTTGACATGATTTCTGTTCTCTCCTAAATGGAAAAGCCCAAGCAAATAGCTAAACTAAAGTTTCCATTCTATGAATAAAGAAATGAAAGCAAATTGTCTGAGTTTAAGAGTAGAAAATTGGTCATATTTGAGGCTCTCATCTATTTTATGAAGAGGAAAGCAATTAGATGACATCTTCACACATGCTTTACCTCCAAAATAATGTCTGTGCTTTAGGCTTTTGTGGAAAGCAGCCTACGCCAGCTCCTTATGACCGAAGATCAGTGTCTACTTCACACAGCATAAGAGAACAGTTGGGTCATAGGTGGCCATGCATGTTATATTTAATACCCTTGCCAGTTTCCCTTGTGTTTTCTTTCTTTCTGGAGATGTGTCACAATGAGATTGAGTCAATCTATGTTGGCTCTTGCTATAAATATCCAAGCTGATTTTATGAAGGAAAATGTTGGTAATAAAATACTCACTGCCTCCTACAAGTATAAGAAAAAATTTAAAGGATTATTTTGAAAAACGTATTTTTATAGATTTGATCAAATGTTTAAATGACAAGATGTTCATAATCCTTTTTTCTGGCCTCACTCGAGGCATATGGAAGTTCCAGGGCCAGGGATCAGATCCAAGCTATAGCTGCAACCTGTGCCACAGCTACAGCAACACCAGATCCTTAACCCACCATGCTGGACCAGGGATTGAACCCACACCACCACAGAGACAACACTGGATTCTTAACCTGCTGCACCATACTAGAAACCCAGAGAAACCTTTTTCTCTGGTATTTGAGATTATTAATAGCCCAGTTTTTAAAATTCTTGTAACTCCTGTACCTTTTAAGAGCACAATGCTCTTAACAAGTTTTTATTTTCTCTACAATCTTGAAATGACTATGAAATTTACCATCAATTATTTCTGTTTAATGTATGATCACCAATATAATTGATATACAAGAATTTGAAATATTTTTACACTTATGTGCCAAAAATGGCTCTAAGATATTACAAGCTAATACACTTTTTCGGTTAACATTCAATCTTAATAACAATAAGGAAGAAATTTCCTCTATAGGAAATTTTCTTCCCTTTTCTGTCTTTAACCTTTTATCTTCCGAAACACTTATTGAAAGTTTAGTCCATGTGTGGAGAGGAAATGAATCCTTAATAGATATAGTGAAATCTGAAGTTACACATATTAAATATTATATCAAAGACCTGACCAAAGCTATAGGTGTGAGATGTACATTTAAATATTTCTTTGGTATTGTAAAGGTAGGCTCTTTGTCTTATACAGGGCTTCCATTGATAGTGTTCATGGCTTCATATCAGATGGGAGGGTATGTGATAAATGGAGGGAGACATAAAGTCAAATCATTAAACTCAGAAAAATTTTCTCATCACCATCTGACTTAAACCATCTGTATTGATAATATCAGTGTAGGATTTCCTGTCACAGCTTAGTGGTAACAAATTCAGCCAGTATCCATGAGGACACAGGTTCATTCCCTGGTCTCACTCAGTGGGTTAAGGATCCATTGTTGCCATGAGCTGGGGTGTAGGTCCAAGACTTGGTTTGGATCCCGAGTTGCTATGGCTGTGATGTAGGCCGGCAGCTGTAGCTCTGATTTGACCCCCTAGCCTGGGAACTTCCATATGCCATGAGTGCTGCCCTTAAAAAAAAAAAAAAAAAGAGAGAGAGAGAGAGAAAATATTGACCTAATGTTGAGTCACTCACCCAGCCAGAAAGCACATCCTTGAATTCTGATGTGAATCTAATGACAAAAGGGTGGGTTGACTTTGTCCTTCCACTTAAAGGTGTTATACATTGAAATTTGTGCTCTGATAACAAAAAGATAAAAGCTCTTAAAGATTTAATACATTAACAAATCCATTAAGTCTTTGTGTTTCTTATGACCTCATAAAATCTAAGTCTCCTTTTTGTACTGTCTTTTAATGCCACCCTTAGCCTGATACTGACTGCCCAACCCTGTTTGCTACTAATTTCTTGCTTTTGTCTCCAACGAGCCATTCAAGCATGGATTCTGATCCTCTTATTTATTTCTGTAGTCACTGCTCTCTATCCATTTCACATGAAAGAGTAGATTCCATTTTAAGCATGTACTTTCTTATTTATGATACTCCATCTTGTGCCTAAATATGTATATTGCCTGACTGGCTTCTCTCTTATATTTTCTCTTAACTGCAACCTATGAGTGGCATAACTCTAAGTGTAATGCAGGAATATTTTCATGCGCTGTGATTTATGCAGCAGTCACCATAATTCCAACCTTAAACTGTTACCAAGACATTAATAAAGATAGGTGGATTGGTTAAGAGCCTGATATTGGCTCTGTGAGGATGTGGGTTCAATCCCTGGCCTCACTCAAAGGATTAAGTATCCAGCATTGCAGCAAGCTGCCACATAGGTCACAGGTGAGACTCAGATACAGTGTTGCTGTGGCCGTGTCATAGGCCTGCAGCTGCACCTCCAATTCGACCCCTAGCTAGCCCCAGAAATTCCATATGCTGCAAGTTTGGCCATAAAAAAGAAAAATAAAAATAAAATAAAAGTTATAGTAACATCTTAGTTTATTTTCCAAACACATAATACTGTCCACATAACAAGGAAAAGGACGGGTTATGATAAATCTAAATATGTATATTAAATTTGGGATTAAAGAACAAAATATAATAACAATATCTGAAGAAGAGCAAAAAATTGTTTTTAGGTCATGCAAATTTATGCTGAAAAGATTATAATGTTTTATTCTGCTTAGTGCATTTTTCTCTGATATGGGTCAAGTTCCTAGAATAGAGCTTGGCATAGTATATAAACTCTGTAAATATTCACTGAATGAACAAATAAATCATTAAAACACTATGTTTTCATGTTAATCATCCACTAATTAAGTTTTGTTTGGGTAGTTTGAGCTTTGCTTCTGAGAAGTCTGTTTATACTATCTTAAATACTACCACACACATACAAAAAATCTTTTAGAACCAGGTCTTATAGCTATTATTCTTATTTAAAATTACTTGGATCTAAATTTTGCTTAGGGGCTATGATGTTAACATTATTCTGTTCTGAAGAAGTATCATTAATTGTGACTAAAGCTAACCTTTCAACTTGGGGCTTTGGAGATAAGACATTTTTGGCAATTTTTATTTCTTGCTAGAATGGGTCATGCTCCTTACAGTTTTTTTTTTTTTTTTTTTCTGCTTAGGAAAATAAACATGAACATTGATTGTTTATCTTAAACTTTTAAAGTTATTGTTTTTAAAAAGAGGACTTTAAAGCCTAATCCTCTCTTAATTTTCCAAATCACTAGGAAATGAAAGTATTTAGCCACTATTTTTAAAAATTCACATACTTAGCACTAGAGAAGGTGGGGGAGACAAAAATCTGGACTCTTAAGTCAAAGTATTGAATGATTTTGAGTTATCTGAACAACCTTTGAGTATGAAAAATTAATTGCTAAAATTCAGTGGTTGAAATGATAATGCAGGAATTGATATCTTTTTAATGAAACTAAATTTTTCTTGAACATGTCCTTTCTCTTAAATATTTTTTACTCCCAGTACTGAACACTACTCTTCTTTTCCTCTTACTCTTTGTCCCTAACATTAACTTCCCTCTTCTCCATCCTCTACAAAATCCAAACTGACAATTAAAGATAAAGTTTAGGGTAGGGGATAAGATAATTTACCCCCACTTAAATATCTCATTCCATTTAAGTATCACAATCAGCTTAATATTTTCTAAATATTGAATAAATGTTACATCAGTTTAACTCAGATTTTCTACCTGGAAGTTCCTCAGCTAATCCGCCAAGAAAAGAGAGCATAGTTTCCATCTCTGCCTAGTTATTTCTGTGATTCTTGTTAAATTTGTCAAGTTGGGAAGCCACATAAAATATTTTTCTTCATGCAAAGAAAATAGAAGAATTAGAGTCTGGTCAAGCAAGGGGAGATTTTCCTAGGCAGAAACCATAAAGGTAAACAAAAATAGATGAGATTTCACAGGTATTTCAAATTTCGGAGCAGAAAAAAAATTAATTTGGTCAAAAGGGAAATATCCATTTCTCTGTTATATTATATTGATGGGTAGAATTGTTGTAATCTTTCTGAAGTATATTTGGTTATATTGATGGAGCTATAGATTCAGATATAGATTCAGAAATAGATATTGATGATAATAATATAGACACAGATATTAAAATAGGCCTATCTCATGCCCCAAAATTCCACTTCTAGGAATTTATCTTAAAGATATAATAAGACTAGTGAGAGAAAATTTATATCAGGAAAATTAAATTAATATAACTATCCAACAAGGAAGGATGAGTTAGATTAACATTGAACATTTATCACAACATTGAAAAATAGTGCAACTATTAAAAAAGTTAATGTATTTCTTTTTTATGCATCTATATTTAAAAATTCTAAAACTGTGTGTGTGCATAAATTATATCATCTCAGTTTTCTTTTTAAAAATGACAATTTGTAAATGTGGGTATACATACGTAATGGAAATATTTACAAATAATGACTATCAATATACAAATGATAATTATGTCAGACTTGAAGTTTAAAAAATTATTTTTTTCTTATTTATGCTTTTCTAAAAATCTGATTTCTTTAAAGAAAAAATAAAATTCACACTAGAAAAAAAATCAGACAAGCACAAGCAAAGTCAATGCTTTGGAAAGTGAATATTCTTACATTGGATTATATATCTAAGTTTTTCCTTTCCAATATTTTATCATTCTAAGACAGTTAAATATTTTACCAGTCATTAATCAAATTGTTTATAACATATCTTCATTTTAGGAGTGCAATAGTAATAGTTAAAATCCATACATTATTAAAAAATAAACTTATTCAAATATTTTTGTCCTTATGATTCTGAATTTCTTAATTATGAGACAAGTTCTTTGAATCATATCCTATAAAACATATCTATTTTTTTCCTCTCCCTTCTTTTGACTTCTTCCTCCTTTTTCCCCATATTTTGTCTTTCTTCTTGACTGTTCTACGACTCTCTCTGTCCCACAATTGTACCATTATTTCATTAAGTTCTCAGTGAATCTCTAAATTTATGATATACAGAGATGCCTAAAATTGTGGAATTTTTTTTTAAACTAGCAAATTGAAGATAGTAAAATGTTTATGCATCTTTATGGAATATAGAAATGTAGTAATATTTAGTAACATTTTAATTTTTGTTTAAAATAGTCAAATCAACACATTTTTATCATTAAAATGCATTTCTCCAGAGTGCTTTCTCAAAAACACTTTACATTTAGTAATTAAATTACACTCACAGAGCATGGCAGAATTCCTATTTAATGCAATTTTCTTAATGAAAAAGTATAATATTAACCAGTTCCTAATATCATAACTAAACATTTGCTATATACCAAATGGTTTATATTCATCCTAATATTTAATCTTCCCTACCTCAGCTTAAAGATATAGAACCTGAGGCTCAGGAGAGTTTTATAATTTTCTCAGTTTGGCTAATTGAAAAACAAAAGGTCATATGTGAAGTTTATAGCATATTGTGAGATTATTTTTATAAGAAACATTATAACCTAGATTTCTGTAGAAAAAGTTGTCAGAATTCCCTGCAAGACTCTACAAGACTCTACTTGGGAATAAAAGGAAATGTTAAATGCTCAAATTTTAAAACTTCAAATAAAATAATGTACAGGTGGCAGACCATTCTTAAGTAACTTCTGCTCTCTAGTTTTGTTTAAAAGCTTGACAGAGAGTAATTTTCATTCTGAAAATACGTGTTGGTAATTTTATGTCAACCTAACTCACATCTTAGAATAAGAAGAAAAAGTCTTGGATGATTTCCTTTCCTCTTACCAACAGTGCTGCCAAGACTGGCAAGATTAGTGAGAAGAGGGTGTGGAACCACCTGAAAATGTAAAGAGAAGTCAGATATGCATGTGAACTGTTAAGTTCATAATAATGTCCATTTTATGTATTTTACTTTCTCTAGAAAATGGCCCAAGGAAAGTACAGCCCCAAGGGATGGGCCAACCACCTGTCAATAGGAAAGATGCCCAGAAAGATTTCACACTCAAAATCTCCCATGGATGTAATCTATAAATTGGAGTCTTGTTTGCATTGGTAGAGTCCTCTTCTATAATGAAGTATTCTCTTGACAGAAAATTCTTCGTGTTATTGCCATCTTAACTTCAATCTATGACTGAGATAAACCTAGGAAATAGTAGCAATGGTTAAAAAGAGAAGAAAACAGTTATAATTGAAAACAGGTAATAGGAGAAGGATTTTTTTTTTAGTGATTAAAGTAATAAATTTTAAAGAACTAAATGACTTACTAATGGGGCGGGGGGACAGGCAGATCTCAGAATAAAAAGGTTAAATTGATAAGACAGGCCCAATAGAGAAGGAGGATTATACCAAAGTCAATTTTTTTCTAACACGCATTTCCTCATGGCAGGCCTCTCATTTTACGGCAGTCTCAAAAAACCTCCAAGTCTCTGCCCCAGCTGTTAATTCTCAAATAATTTTTTCCAACTATATCTCTTCCTCCTCTAAACAATATTAATTATTAATTTTCATCATTAGCTGGCAGTACCATTTGATATTCTTGAATTGTTGTCTTGTCCACAAGTGGGAGCTAGGGCACTGGAATATCAGGGCGGAAAATCAGGGTCTTGGTAAGGGAGGAACACTCATTCTCTGAGAGCCATAGAACCCAAACCATGATAACTAAGAGCAAAGTCCCTGGTGAGAGGCTGAGCAGAGGCCAAGCACACTATCCAGTTGATTATTAATCATAATGGGATGGACAGAAAAAGAGACTTCCTAAGTCAGTGAAAAGGCATCCAAGGAAATCAATAAGGTTCACAGTGGAGGGGGACAGCATCCAGGGACAGAACATTGAGATAGATCAGAAATAAAGAGTGATGGCATAGGAAAAAGGGACCATTTTGGTCTGGCTACTCAGTTACTGTTACATCAGTTTTGTCTTGATTCTTCCATTAGGTTGCCGGAAAATATTCCTTGTGACACTCTTTGAAAAACCCTGCTATTCTTTTCCTAACAGTGAAGAAGAAGCTGAGCAACATTCAGAAGTCACTAACACAGGTCATGAACCTAGGAAGGGAACAAACCAGGAGTATAATTAGCACTAAGCTTTCTCTGACCTAGCTTTTGTATTTATAAATTTCTGTGTTTTTAAAATCACCTTCTGTACCAGGACTCCAAGACTGACCTTTTAATAACCATAGAACTGCCAAAAATTCATTGCTATTCAGTTTCCTTCTCTGAGCTATACCCACCCAGTAAGAGTTTTCACTACCTAATTAGGTAAAAATTTCCCCTAGAAGTATAAGATCTAGTATATAAAACAAATAGATTGAGGAAACCTTTAAAAATAGTCCTAGAACCAATGGAACACCTCAGTTAGGGCCTGGTATTGTTCATCATCCTGTAAGAGAAGGCCAGGCACACACACATATCATTTGTGTGGCTCCCTCTAAATAAAACTTTTTTTTCCTTCTTCTTGGCCACACCTACGGCACATGGAAGCTCCTGGCCAGAGATCGAATCTGAGCTGCAGCTGTGATCTACACCACAGCTGTCGCAACACTGGATTCTTAACCCTCTGAGCCACAGCAGAAACTCCATGAATCTAACTCTTGAATAAAGGATACACCAAAAAAAAAAAAAGGTAGAAGTACTTCAGATTAAATGATTTGCCCCATTTAGATGAAAACTATGTAGATACAGAATCTAAATTTGCTACAAATAAAGAGACATAACTGGGATAATTCCTATTTGAATAAGCTATAAAACTTAGGTCTACATACAATCCACCTTTGGAGAAAAAGCAGAGAAGGAAAGTCTAGATTAGCCCATTCTTCGCTTCAGATAACAGCATAGTCTTTCTTGTGAATTTTTTTCCCATTAGTTCACCATTGCACCTTTTCCTTCTGAGGTGCCTGAAGCCAGGGATGAGTTTTTAGCCCTGCGTTGTGGAGGAGAGATTTCTTTTGCAGGATGGTAAATGACATCTCTCTTCCTTGGGCTGAGTTTGTCACACCCTTCCTCAAAGGATCTGCCAAATGTTTGTGCCTCACCAGCAGACCCTTGAGGACAGAAGCACTGCCCATCTTATTCAGGACTACCATCACCTTTAATAATGTTCATACAGAATATTACACCTCAAAATATGAACAGATGCATGGCAACAACTACCTGATGAAACTAGGGGAGAGATTTTATCCCTACCTGACTGAGGAGCAGACTGCGAGAGACTCTAATATGTCCAGGGGGACGCTGGCTAACCAGGAAGGAACGAGGACTAGAGTATAAACACTCCTTTCCTGATTCAGCCTCTCCTGAGGCTAGTCATAGATGCCTGTTCCAAAACAGAGAAATAGATGCTGCTTGTATTAACATAATACAACAGAAAACTAAAATTAATAAAGGGGAAAATCATTTGCTTGGAAAATCAATGGTTTCTTTGATCTTTTTTCTGAATGATTTCTAGGATTAAAGTATTCAACCAGGTAGACTGATTTAAAACTTTGAAGATACTTCCCAACACTGAGTAATCCTATACAAAATGGGGCCCCCAGGAGCAGACAGAACAGCTTATGTCAAAGAATGGAAAAATACTTTTGAAACTGTACAAAATAGTCTTAACAAATCACCTCACTTGCTTCAAACTGTAGCTGCCTCCAAATGCAAACACCACATTTATCTTAAAGATCCAGGATATCTGAAGAATAGTAAAGGTCTGCTCAGCATTTCTTTCACAGTAGGAAGCTGTAAAATTCCAACACACCATACAATGTGACGCTTATTTAAAAAAGGAAGAGAAAGCAAAGGCACAAAACAATATATTATTTGTTTTTAGTGTTTTTTATGGTCAACTTATTTGACTTCAGCCTGCAAGAAGCAGAGAGAGATAACCCCATATGAAGCTCCTCCTGAACTTCAAAACTCTCTTAAGGGTTTGAAGACAGATGTAGGATGTCTGCCGGCTTTGATAAGAAACTGTAAAAGAAAGGACAGAGCCTTAGGAAGTGGAAAGAAATAGAAAAAAGTATTACTCAGTTTAATAAAACTATTTGTGTAGGGAGAGAGCTAAAATTCTTAAGTACAGAGCTTTCTTACAGCAGCAATCTAAATTTTATCTTTCTTACAGCAGCAATCTAAATTTTAATAACAGAACAAGTAGAGGCTTCTTTTTAAGTTTTTTTATCAAATTGGGAAAGTTATAAACCTTACTGCTCTTGCTATTACTACTTAATCATTGAAAGAATAAATCATGTGTGGGACAAGCTATAAAAATTTCATTGGAAGCTTGCTTTTTTTAAAGAGAAACTTTTTAAAAAATACACTTCTCACCAGGGATTATGCCAAGTATCATTTCAAAATCTGTTTCTTTTGATGGAGGCTAGAGGCAACTAACTCATAATCTAATTGTTAACGGTCCTTGCAATTCATTCCCAACACATGCATTATTCCATTAGAGATATTTATTGAGTGACTACTATCTACCTGGGATTGTTTTACAAAAAAGAAAAAAATATATGTGTCCCTCTCATCGTGCTATATATCTAAAGCTTTCTCTGTTAATGTTTGTTGTAGCTCTGAATTCCTACCACATTTTACTCTATTGGTAATAAACAAGTAAGGGAGAAAGCAGTGGGATATATTTATTCAGAAAGCCTATGTAAATTACTTAGAGGCATAACAGTTTTCCTTCACACAACAGTCAAGATTTTTCTGTTCCCTATATGTTTGATTTGCATAGACAGTAAATAATTCATACATCTAAAATTGGTTATACTACATAACCTTTGGAATTTTTTACTTGATTATATTAGGAGAATTGTACATGGTTTTTTCTTTTGATTACAATTTATTTGCTTGCATTGCTTTCACATTTTGATTATCTTTTGAACTTTATAAAATATCAATTTTTTGTGAATATCAAATTTATGTACCCTACTGCCTTAATAAGCAAAGCAAATTAAGTCATTGATTATAATTGTCATTAATTATAAGAAAGTAGATCTAAATTTTTTAATTTTAAATTATAATTTTTTTAAATATAATTTGAATTGTAACAAATTATGTTAACCTTTAAAAACAAGTGATCTACAAAGCTTAAGATACTAGGCTTCCTAGAATTTGGTCAGTTTCTCTAACTAAAAATATTTAAAAATCACATTTTTTTCTGCTAGTCTTCAGGTTGTTCTCATAGATAATTGCTCTGAACAGTAGTTGTAATTTTGGTATATTTGTGAGAATAGGTGAGCTCAGGGTCTTCCTATTCCACCATCTTCTTGGGTTCACTTATTAAAACTATCAGAAAAGAAGTAGTGTATATTTGGTATGGAATAGAAAAGAATAGAGTCCTAGAGTCATCAAACATGACTCTGGAATGGAGAGACCAAGACAGGACCATAAATCTGAAGTCTTAGGATGGTAAGAACAACTTTCATAGTGAAACCTTGTGTTTAAGGAAGAATTCTCGGAAATCAGTTACATAGAAGAGGAACTCCATAAGTTGAGCTCATTTTTTCTAGAAAGCCAGAATCTACTAACCCAGACCTGTGCCAAAATAGGACCTCTGGTTTCTAATTCTGTCTGTGGCAGCTATGATTTTTGTAAAGAATTTGAGCCTCTCAGTCTCACACAGTAAGGAGGCTTCATTTGTTATGTCTGAATTAGAAATGTATCTATGATCTTTGATTTCCTATGCTTGGAAAAAAAAAAATCCCAAAGAGATGACCTAAAGTCATTGAGGCAAACTTAATTTTCTTAGAGTATCCAGTTTCCCCTTCTCCTCCCTCCTTTCTGGATGGGAAACCTAAGGCCAAAGGGAATATCTATGTGTATATATATATATATATGTAATCACACTGATTATTTGGCAAGCACGTCCGTTCTCATGAACTTCAACTCTCTACTCTGCAACTGATGAAATTAGTGAGCATATTATTTCATTTAGGTAGAAAACACTGAGAGGCTCTGCCCATATACTCCTTGTATACACATTCAGACAGAAGTTAGTTTGAACAGAAGGACTAGAGAATAGAAAGGTAACTTTTTTGGCAAAAGCCCCAATCTAATACCATCCTTCACTGAAGCTGAGATGTATAAGGAAGGTACCTATCAATCAGAACAAACCAAAATTTTGCACAAACAATTTGTTAATGTGTGTTGTTATTCAGGTTATCAAAGCTAAAATGTTCTCTCTGAGGCATCTCTATGTTAGTCTCTAGATAAAGAAAAATATACTTAGATAATATAATGCAAAAAGAAGGGAAACTAATGATGATATCATACTGAATCATGAATAAACAAGCACTGAATATTCTAGAAATTGGAGCAACAATATATCTCCAACTCACATAACTTTAACTGCGTTATGACCATCAGTAATAGCAGTAAGTAAATTATTTTCATACTGATACATCTCAGGTGTGTTTATAAGTTCCATCAGATCAATATAAAATGTCCAATCTAACTAATCCTAAAAGCTATTGTCAATGGTATGTTGTATAATCATTTGAATAGCTCATCTTAGTAAGGATATTAACATTATCTCTGTTTTTAAATATGAACTCAAATGTTGCCTTGATTCTAAATTAGAATTGAAAATAATTAGAACTAAAAATAATTAGGCAAATTTAAATGTTTCAAAAATTTAAATATAATCTAAAACACTGAAGTTTTCTTGTGTATGAGAACTCTGGTTATATAGAGGAAAATTAAACATCTGCTTTGAAAAACAGAGTTCCAAAACATTAATCCATAACTAAATTATGTATTTTAAAGCAATACATAGGTAAGTGTTAAGTAGTGAGCTATTTCTCTCTCTTTCTTTCTCTCTCTGTCTCTCTTTCTGTCTGTCTCTGTCTCTTTCTCTGTAAGGCCTTAATATGTCAAACTCTCCCAGTTTGAGGAACCAGACAGACCCGAGCTTGAAGTTTTCTCTATAATTTTTTTTATTAAGCGTGGGAAAACTACTTAGATTCTTTTAAAATGTTTCTTCAACTGTTAAGTGAAAACAATAATATCTGCCTCACATGATGGATTAAATAAGATAGCTTTTTAAGCACTTAGCATTTTATCTAGCCTGTGCTGCACTAAATGTTCATTAGCATTAATAATTACAGTTATTAATCATAATATACCAACTGTAAATGGAATTGGCAGTTATGCAACGCTTCCTGGAGACATAGGAATTAAGTTGGACCTTTAAGGACAGCAGCAGTATTATAGCTGTCAAAGGTTATGCACATAAAATATGCTAAATCAGCATTTTTATTCATTTATTTATTCATTTATTTATTTATTTTCGGCTTTTAGGGTCGCACCCGTGGCATATGGAAGTTCCCAGGCTAGGGGCCAAATCAGAGCTGTTGCCACTGCCCTATGCCACAGCAACACCAGATCCGAGCCACGTCTGTGACCTACACCACAGCTCATGGCAAGCTGGATCCTTAACCCACTGAGCAAGGCCAAGGATCGAACCCACAACCTCACGGTTCCTAGTCGGATTCGTTAACCTCTGCACCACGACGCGAACTCTAAAATCAGTATTTTTAAACCTATTGCTTTGTGAAGTAATCCAAACTCCACAAAGAAATGGAAGTCAGTTAAAGAAGCCAGTTACAAAAGACCACATATTCCATTATTGTGACTACATGAAATCTCCAGAATAGGTAAATCTATAGAGACAGAAAGCTGATTATTGGCTCCTTAGAACTAGAGAAGGAATAGGGGGGTTGCAGGTTGATAGCAAAGGCTATGAGCTTTCTTTCTGGGGTGATGAAAATGTTCTAAGATTGACTGTGATGATGGTTATACAACTCTGTGGATATACTATTAACCATTAAATTGTATGCTTTAAAAGTGTGAATTGTATGGTATATGAATTATATATCTTAATAAATAAAGTTACTGACAAAAGAAATTCTGCTCACTAGGGATCTCATTTTTCCTATTCTTCCATAATATGGACAGAGTGTTTCTGCACACAGGCTCTACATCTGTGCAGCACTGTTCAAGGGAGAGGAAGGAACTAATCCTCCTAGAGACCACAGGTATTGTGGTCTTCTGCACTGGAATTCTTTCTTCAGTAGGCAAAGAGTTTTTCCAGGATAGTGAGATTGAAATGCATTCACTCTAAACAAAACATCTTAAAATGGTAGAATATATTGGCATGAAAAGAAAAAAAAAATGTTTTTCCCTAAAAAAAGTTAAAACCCTTTGAAGCATTTATGTTATTTAAGAGTGATTAATGGGTCTAGAGCTTAAGGAAAAATATAATAAGATTAAAATAAATTGTAAGTGGGAAAATAAGTACCAGAAAAAAAGATAAAATTTAATTCAAGGAATTTGTTCAGTAGCTCTTAGGGCTTAAATTTCCTTTGGACCCATTAACACTAAGCTGCCAAAAAATTCACTGAGTGGCAGACTGGTAAGCTAATAGAAAATATGCCTATTTGCAGACTGTGAAAGAAGGTCACTTTTCACTTTTTTGTATCTTCACCATGGCCTTTCTCTCATCTATTTATGTATGTAAATCATTTGACTGTATTAGTAGAAACAGAAGCTATTAAATCCTGATTCCACAGCCCAGAATTCATTCCTTTTTATGATTTTCTTCTTTAGATTACATAATGCTCTGTTTAGATTCTAATGGTGCATGTTTACACACAGATATGCACAGAGGCATACACATATGTTCACATAGTCTCAATATTAAATGAGAGAAATTACTTAAAGCTTTCAATTCTTATTGCAAAACATAACTCATGAAATACTCCCAATGGATGGAGCATTGGGCAGAACACTTTCTGGTCCTCTGCCATAAAGGCAATAATTTTCTCCAATTCGTGGTCAGTTAGACAGAGGCCAATATCTGACAAGATGATAAAGAATATGTGAGATTGAAAAGTTTGAGAGAAGGAGGCTTGGAAAGAAGTGTGTGAATGGAATACTTGGAAAAAGACCAGGTCATGAAAATATTTGTATCTCGTGTGGATTCTAACATCACCACCGTCCTTAAAAGGAACCTTAATATCCCAGATGTATAAGCTAAAAGTGAATGTAAGTCATTCTCCTTCCATGGTTGACCAATTTACTAGTGTCCAATTTGCCAGCAATTGTTGCCAAACATGATGTTTTAAGGGAACAAGCAGCTATCTGGAACTGTTCAATTAAATTGTGGCCTTTTTTTTTTTATTGCCAGGGAAGCAATCCATAAAATATTGCCTTCAATTAAAGTACCAGCTTCCTGTTTTAAATTAGCAAGCTGATGTTCAAAAGCTATAACCCTATGGAATAGCCAAATACCTTATTGGAATCTTAGCCACACTATCAATTTGCAGACAAAACTTTGTAAGGTTGATATGCTGACTTGCAGGACATGATATTTGCTCTGAATCAATAATTGATATATATGGTTCTATTTCTCAAAAGAATGCACAGATATTACTTTGGAGGGGAAGCAGTGCAAATGAGGCTCCTATAATTATATCTAATGAACTTCTTGACAGATTGTTTGCTTTTGAGACCAGGAATTTGCTTTTCGATAAGTTTTAGTATTCAAGGAAGATATATGTGTGCTAGTAAACACAATAATGGTTTCTTTGACTTAGAAACAGAGAATACATTCTGATAATTTTGGTTTCATCCTGTCTCTAGGCAGAGTTTAAAATGCAGCTATGCTATTGTTTGACATTGACTATCAAGAGTGAGAAAGATTTCTGCTCTGTAGTAGCCACTGGGAAGATTTAGTATAGAACCCCGGGGCAGAGGGCTGGGTGTTGTACAATAATGAAAATCAGTGAGTGTGCTTCAAGCCTTCATAGAAAGGACTATTGAGTCCTATAAAAGATGAAAGATTGGACCACATCACTAAGGAAAGATACCAACCAACCAGGATTCTGTCCAAATGGAAGAGAAACATGGAAGAGGTAGTGGAGAAGCAAAATGAAATTTACCAGATACACTATCTGCAGAAATGAGACCTCTAGCATGTATATTTGTTCTCTTACTTTCTGAATATGTATTGTCAGATGTACATGTATGCATATGTATATTTAAGTATACACACTTCATTCTTTTTTCTTTTATAGTATTGTAGAGAGAGAATATTGGCAATAGTCAAATTTAACATTTTCTTGAACAGGTTGCAGAACATCCCTGCCTTGGTTCTGTGAGTGATGATTTATCTTTTAAAAAATCCTTTTTCGAGGTTTAGTTCATGAGAGTCAGTTTCTACTACTCAGAATCAAAGAACTCAAGTAGTGATCATATATTAATCATGTATATAGACATTAATTTCACCCATGACTTTTATGACTAATGTGTACTAAAAATAAAATCTAGAAATTCCATAAATCAAATTCTTGTTCAAATTCATGCTTATCAGAATTACTTATATCTAGCAAATTATTGTCTAATCAGATTTCATCTACTCCATTCCAAACTACTTTTAGCCTTAGGAAGTGTAAGATAAGGTTAATACCTAACATGTACTGAGTGCCTGCTATCTATCAGGCTCTGATACATTCTGTTTAACATTCATGAGTTATGTATTGTAATTATACCAATATTGCCAAATAGGAAACTGACATTAATAGCTTTCCATAATCACACAGTAAGTAGCAATGTTAAATTCTCAGCTATTATATTCTCTTCTAAAAAAATCATTCTGTTCAAGGTGTCTATAAAGAGGCTTTGGGGATATTGCCTCTGGAGGGGAAAGGCATAAAATAGTCTATAGGAACAACCCTGTAAAACACAAGAAGATTAAATTATATTAAAAGAAACTGTATCACAAAACATGGTAGAAGGAAGTTGTTTGTTTTGTTTTTTAAGGTGGGAGCAGTTTCAAACTTTTACAAACAAAGAGATCAAAGACTGAGGTGTAGAACTGACCTAGGGGCAAGCAGCAGGAGCAAAAATTATAGTAAATCCTTCCACAAATCCCTATTCTTTAGCCAGAGGGGGAGCAAAAGATTATGGGCACTTAGGACAGAGAGTTAAAACAGAGATCTTGTGATTGAAATATTCAAGAAGAAAAAGCATCTAACAGATGCCTCAACAGTAAGTAGAATCAGAACAATCAGCCTAAGCAAGAATTGAAAGTCTACGAGGAGGATTGCATTAAGATGGCGGAATAGAAGGACTGGAGCTCAACTTCTCTCCCGAAAAACAGCAAAAATACAGCCAAATGCCGAGCAACCTTCAACCAAATGGACCGGAAACTTCCAAAAAAGATACTCTGCTCCAGAAGACACAGCGGAGACCACATCAAGAGGTAGGAGGGGCGATTACGCGATAGAAGCAACCCCCTACCTCCCCGGTGGGAAGCCCCACAGACTGGAAAGTAACTGCATCACAGAGACTCAGCTACAGGACTGAGAGTTCTGAGCCTCACGTCAAAACCCCACGCCTGGGGATCGGGCACAGGGAGAAAGAGCCCCCGGAGCATCTGGCATTGAAGGCCGGAGGGGCTTGTGTGCAGGAGCTCTACAGGACTGGGGGAAACAGAGACCCCACTCTTGAAAGGCACACACAGACTTTCACGTGCACCGGGTCCCAGGGCAAAGCAGTCTCCAGAGGAATCTGGGTGGAACCTGACTGCAATTCCTGGAGGATCTCCTGAGAAAACAGGGGTG
>PVHT020000142.1:1058072-1145471 GCA_004024745.2 Catagonus wagneri | reverse complement strand
AACTAAAAGACACAATGAACCTTCTTACAGAACAGACAATGACTCACAGACTTTGGAAAACCTTGGTTTTTCAAATAAGACAATCTGGGGGGTGGGGGGATGCACTGGGGGTTTGGGATACAAAATCTGTAAAATTGACTTGTGATGATTTATGCACACCTATAATTGAAATAAAATCCATTAAGAGAAAAAAAAAAAAGTCTACGAGCTTACAGATAAGAATCACTAACCAGATGAGGAAATCAAAGCCAAGAGATGTACTCTCCCCAAAAAGTGGACATTACAGCAGAAGTACAGCAAAGCAGTACTTTGAAGATGTGCAATTTATATCCTCAGAAAAATATGAAATGAAACTGCTTCCGTAAAAAATCACCTGAATAAGTTAGATATTTAAAAGAAATTATTCAAAAAAGCAACTTTATAATGGAAAACCCTGGCAAACACTACTTTGGCCAGGGAATCATGGTTAACATCATGTGATAAGTCATGTCAATAGCAGGTGCACCCTGATATGAAGTGATGAGGAGGACACTTCATCACTGTGCCACTCTTCACAAAAAAAAATAACCCTAATAATAGGAAAAAACATCATGCAAGATGAGGATATTCTATAAAATCCTTAAAACTGTTAAGATAAAAAAAAAAAACAAGTCTGAGAAACTGTCACAGGCCTGAAGAGACTAAGAAGACATGACAACTAAACACAATATGAGATTCTGAATGAGAAACTGGAATAGAAAAAGAACACTAGTGGAAAATTTATTAAATTTAAGTAAAGCCTGGAGCGTAGTTAATAGTAACACACCAGTAAGAAAGACATTTTTAATCTAAGCAATTGAGATTAAGTCCAGACAAAAACAAATTCATATTTGAAAAAAACTAATATTAAAAAAACTAGCAAACTAGCATGCAGTGAAAGAAGCCAGCATCAATAAGAGTGAACAAAAACACAACACAGTTTGTCTCATAGATTATAGTCCAAAAACTTCAGATACAGGAATGATCAGACATAGATTAGAACAGAATTATGTGTGAAATGTTGAAAGAAAAGTAGAAATAAATAAAAGCATGAAACAAAAGACTTAAAAATGTCCACAAAATATCTGAAAGAAAATATAATTTATCAACCTGAAAAATATAACTTATAAAATTAAAAGCTCAATGAATAGGTTAAATGGCAAATTGAAGAAAACTGAAGAAAGAACTGGAGAAACATCAAATACAAGATCTAAGATCAAGATAGCAGAGGAATAGGACTTGGAGTTCACATTTTCCCACAAACACATCAAAAAAAGAATCTACATGTAGAACAATTCATACTGAATTTCTACTGAACACTGGCAAAAGATCTCAGACTTTCAGAACAATGAAGAAACACATAACTGGGTAAAACAAAAGGAGAAAACAAAAAGAAGCAGAAAAAAAAGGAATCGGGATGGGACCAGCACTCCTGAGAGGGATCTGTGATAGAGGAAAGGAATCCACACCTTGGGAGGCCACCTAACTGACTAGGAGATCAGCAGGGAAGGAGGAAGAGCTTCAAAGCCTCAGCAAAAAGCAGAGAGATTTGCACAGACGCATCTAGTGCACCACAGCCTGAAACACTTGGGTGAGGACTGAGCACTGAGGCTTGGACTTGAGGTCAGTTCTGGGCAGAAGAATAGGGTTGGCTATGAGGAAACAACTTGAGGAGGCTAGAGGTCTGCCACAGCAAAGGAGTAGGGGAAGAGGCCTGCCAGAGAAGCAAGGAGCTATTGTTGGAGAGTGTGAGAGGAGGGCACTGGGACCACCATAAGAACTCCTTTCTCTGCACATGCACAGGCTCTCAGGTGGCACAATGCTTCTTGTGTGGGCTATAGGGGCAGCTGCAAACTGCAGAAGCCATCTCACACTCCAGAAGTGGGCACAGCTCACCACCACAGAGGGTCCATGTAACCAAGAACTACCTCCCACCCCAGTCACCCCAGGGGTCCCTGCCACAGAGGACCCTGCAACCAAGTGCCACCCACCGCCCCCACCTCCCTGGGAATGCACACACCCTGCTGTTACTGCTGTCAAGAGCCCCAGGCACTGTCCCCACCTCCATGAGGGTCACTGCCATGGCCCAGGGCCCTGCAACCAGGTGCAGCCTGCTGCCAACACCTACCAGTGAGTTGCCACCACTGCCAAGGGCTTGGCAACCAGTCACCACCTGTGGGCATTACCCAGTGCCCCCACCTCCCTGGAAGAACATCCAGGCCATGTACCTGCACACTCCCTATCAAGAGGATAACTCCTGCACAAACTGAGGAAAGAGGCAGGAAACATCCAAACCAAAAGCAGACCTCACACCAAAAAAATGGTAAACCCACACAAACTACCCAGTGACACTCTGCATATAGATAGACTCCAGGACTACAGTAGATAATTGCTTTCCCTGAACTCACAGGTTAAGAAAAATATATGCAAAATGAAGAAGCATAGGAACAATTCCCAGTTAAAAAAACAGGAAAATGCCCATGAAGGAGCAAACGATGAAACAGACTTCTGCAGTCTAACAGACCAGGTTCAAAAGGAGGCAGTGAAAATACTGAAGGAATTAAGAATGCCTGTTGACAGTAATTCAGGTTACGTATTTTATGATTTTTTTATTTTTTCCATTATAGTTGATTTACAGCTATAAACTATAAGTAGGAGCCAAGAAAAATTTAAAAAGGCATTTTCAGAGATGAAATCTAGTTAAAAGCATTGAACAGCAGAATAAACAATGCAGATAAATGAATAAGCAACTTGGAAGATAGAATGATGGAAATCACCCAATCAGGACAGCAGGTAGAAAGTCAAGATGGGGGGCAATGAAAGCAGTATAAAGATCTATGGGATAATATAAAGCATGCCAATCTATGCATAATATTGATCCCAGAAGGAGAAGAAAAAGAAAAGAGGATTGTGTGAGTTCCCATCATGGCACAGCAGAAACAAATCTGACTAGAAACCATGAGGATGCAGGTTCAGTCCCTGGCCTCGATCAGTGGATCAAAGATCTGGTGTTGTCATGAGCTATGGTGTAGGTCCCAGATGTGGCTCAGATCTGGTGTTGGTGTGGCTGTGGCATAGGTTGGTGGCTACAACTCCGATTAGACCCCTAGCCTGGGAACCTCCATATTCCGCAAATGTGGACCTAAAAAACAAAAAAAAAAAAGGATTGAGAATATATTTGAGGAGTCAGGATTAAGATGGCAGAATAGAAGGACTGGAGTTCAACTGCTCTCATAAAAACAACAAAATAACAACCAAATGCTGAAAAACCTTCAACCAAATGGACTGGAAACTTTCAAAAAGATATCCTACTCCAGAAGACAAAGAGGAGGCCACATCAAAATGTAGAAGGGACTATTACAAAATATAAGAAACCCCATACCTCCTGGGTGGGAAGCCCCACAGACTGGAAAGTAACTGTATCACAGAAATTCACCTATAGCAATGACAGTTCTGAGCCCCACATCAAATCCCCACAGCTGGGCATCTGGCACTGGGAGAAAGAGCCCCTGGAGCATCTGGCTTTGAGGCCAGTAGGGCTTGTGCACAGGAGCTCCACAGGACTCAGGGAAACGGAGACCCCATTCTTGAAAGGCTCACACAGACTTTCACGTGCAATGAGTCCCAGGGCAAAGCAAAGCCTCCATAGGAATCTGGTTCAAACCTGACTGCGGTTCTTGGAGGATCTCCTGGGAAATTGGGATGACTGTGGCATGCTGTGGGGGAAGGACATTGGAGGCAAAGCTCTTGGGAATATTCATCAGCCTTCATTTCTCTGGAGGTGGCCATTTTTGGAAAATGTGGCCCCACCCATCAGTGCTGAGAAGCCCCAGGCCAAACAATAATCCAGGTGGGATCACAGCCCCACTCACTAGTAAACAGGCTGCCTAAAGACCCCCCAGCCACACAGCCACCTCTAATCCTACCCAGAGATAAAGCCCCACCCACCAGTGGACAGGCACCAGTCCCTCCCATCAGGAAGTCTACAGCAAACCCCCATAGCAACTTCAGCCACAATGGAGGCAGACACCAGAAGTAAGAGAGGGTATAACTCTTGTCTGAAAAAAGGTCATTGCAGCAAAAAAACTATAAAAATAAAAAGACAGAGAACTATAACTCAGATAAGGGAGAAAGAAAAAAACCAGAAATATGGCTAAGTGATCAGAAGATTATCAGCCTCCAGGAAAAAGACTTTAGACTGTTGATGCTGGAGATGCAAGAAACTGGAAATAAATGGGAGGCAAAAATTGATAATTTACAGGAAACACTGAGCAAAGAAATACAATATTTAAAACTTAAGCAAGCAGACATGCAAAATACAATAACTGAAATAAAAAGCTCATTAGAAAGCAACCAGCATCAGAATACAGGAGGCAGAAAAATGAATAAGTGAGGTGGAGGACAGACTAGTGGAAATCACTGATGCAGAACAGAAAAGAGAAAAAAGATTGAAAAGAAATGAGAATCTCGGAGTTCCCTTACTGGCTCAGTGGTTAACGAATCCGACTAAGAACCATGAGGTTGCAGGTTCGATCCCTGGCTTTCCTCAGTGGGTTAAGGATCTGCCATTGCCATGAGCTGTGGTGTAGGTTGCAGACGTGGCTCGGATCCCCATGTTGCTGTGGCTGTGGCGAAGGCCAGCAGCTACAGCTCCTCTTAGACCCCTAGCCTGGGAACCTCCATATGCCATGGGTGTGGCTCTAGATAAAGATAAAAAGACAAAAAAAAAAAAAAGAAATGAGAATCTCAGAGTACTCTGGGATAATGCTAAACGCAGCAACATCTGTATTATAGGAGTGCCAGAGGGAGAAGAGAGAAAGACAGGGACAGAAAAAATACTTGAAGAGATAACAGCCAAAAACTTCTCTAACATGGGAAAGGAACCGCTCACTCAAATCCAGGAAAGGCAATGAATACCATATAAAATAAACCCAGGAAGGAATACCCAGAGACACATATTAATCAAAATGACCAAAATTAAAGACAAAGATAAAATATTGAAAACAGCTAGGGAAAAGAAAATCTCTTTGAAGAAATTGGCTGAAAATTTCCCAAGTTTGAAGATGGAAACAGATATCCAGTTTTAGGAAGCACAGACTGTTCTGAACAAGATGAACCCAAACAGATCTACACCAAGACATATTAATAAAAATGGTGAAAGTTAAAGATAAGGAGAGTATTTAAAGGCTGCAAGAGAAAACAAAAACAAAAACGTTAATTATAAGAGAACTCCCATAAGGCTGATTTCTCTACAGAATGGAGTGGCAAAATATATTTGAAGTTCTAAAAGGGAAAAATTTGAAGCCTAGAATATTCCACCCAACAAGACTATCATTTAAAAAAGAAGAAATAAGTAATTTCTCAAACAAAAACTAAAAGAATACAGCAATACTAAACCTATTGTAAAAGAAATATTGAAAAGTCTCCTCTAAATAGGAAAGAAGTAAGAAGATTTTGGAATGGAGGAAATCACAATTGGAAATGAATCACTTAAATAAGCCAGTATACAGAATAAAAAGGAAAAAAATTGTGAAAGTGATGATAAACACAGGAACAGTGAAAGGATGAGCATAAAGATGTAAAAAAGGACATCAAAGGAGAGTAAGAAAATCTAGACTTTTTACTTTTAAGAATATATTTGAGCCTATATGACTCAAATCATAAAGCAAGAAGATATAGGAAGGGGTTAATGACTTGAAAAACAAGATAACCACAAATCACAAACAATACATTCACAAAATGAAAAAGAAGAGGAAACAAGCATAAAAGAAAAGGAAATAATCCAATCACAAAGAATAAAGGAGAAATTTAAATTAACTGGAAAACAAGGTTTAAAATGTCTACAATTACATATTTATCAATAATTACCTTAAATGTCAGTGGACTGAATGCTTCAATCAAAAAACACTGAATGTAAGAGTGGACTAAAAAAGCAAGAGCCTACAATATGCTGCCTACAAGAGACCCACCTTAGGGCAAAGGACAAAAATAAGTTGAAAATGAGGGCACGGAAAAAGATATTTCATGTGAATGGAAATGACATGAAAGTGGAAGTCACAATATTCATATCAGACAAAATAGATGTTAAAACAAAAGCTGTAAAAAAGACAAAGAAGAACATTATTAAATGATAAAAGGATCAATTCAAAAAGAGGGTATTATTCATCAATATATATACCCCTAATATAGGAGCACCCAAATACATACAACAAATACTAATGGACATAAAAGGAGAAATTGATGGGAATACAATAATAGTAGGAGACTTTAACATCCCACTCACATCAATGGACAGATCCTCTAGACAGAAAATTGGTAAGGCAACAGAGATCCTGAATGAGAAAATAGAACAGCTGGACTTAATTGATATTTTCAATACTAGCATCAAAAATAAACCAGAATATACATCCTTTTCCAAATCACATGGAACATTCTCTAGGATTGACCATATACTGGGGCACAAAAGTAACCTCAAGCAATTTAAGAGTGTAGAAATTATTTCAAGCATCTTCTATATCCACAATGGCAAGAAACTAGAAATCAACCACAGGAAAAGAAGTGGGATAAAACCAACTACATGGAGACTAAACAACGTGCTACTAAAAAACCAATAGATGAGTGAGGAAATCAAAAAGGAAATAAAAAAAAATACATTGAAACAAATGGCAGTGAAAATACAAACACACAAATTCTCTGGGATGCCACAATAGCAGTTCTTAGACGTTCATAGAAACTCAAATCAACAACCTAACTTACCACCTAAAAGAATTAGAAAAAGAAAAACAGACAAAACCTGAAGTCAGCGGAAGGAAGGAAATCATAAAAATCAGAGAGGAAATCAATAAAATAGAGATTTCAAAAAACAATAAAAAAAATCAATAACACCAAGAGCTGGTTCTTTGAAAGGGTAACCAAAATTGACAAACCTCTGGCCAGACCCACCAAGAAGAAGAGAGAACCCAAATAAGCAAAGTAAGAATTGAAAAAGGACAAATCTCAACTGAAACTGCGGAAATACAAAGAACCATAAGAGAATTACAATTACATGCCACCAAAATTGAACCTAGAAGAAGGAAAACTTCCTAGAAACATACGACCCACCAAAACTGAATCAAGAAATAGATAATTTGAACAGACAAATCATTAGAAACGAAATTTAATATGTAATAAAAACACTCCTTGAGTTCCTGTTGTGGCTCATCAGGTTAAGAACCGGACTTAGTATCCATGAGGATGAGGGTTCAATCCTGGCCTCACTCCTAAGTTACCTCATGGGTTGCAGATGTGGCTTGGATCTGGTGTTGCTATGGCTATGGCCTGAGCCTGCAGCTCCAATTTGACTGGGAAATTACATATGCCATAGGTGAGCTTAAAAAAACTAAAGTAAAAACCCTACACACAAAAGTTCAGGACCAGATGGATTCAAAAGACTGATGAAGAAGGAATACTTCCTAAGATATTCTATGAAGTCACTATCACTCTAATATCAAAACCAGACAAGGATACTACCAAAAAGGAAAATTATAGGCCAATGTCGTTGATGATTATAGACTCAAAAATTCTCAACAAAATTTTAGCCAACTGAATCCAACAACACATAAAAAAGATCATACACCATGACCAAGTGGAATTCTTCCCAAGTTCACAAGAATGGTTCAACATATGCAAATTAATCAGTGCCATATACCACATTAACAAAAGAAAAGTCAAAAACCACATGACCATCTCAATGATGCATTAAACACACTTGACAAACTCCAACATCCATCCATGATAAAAATTCTTACCAAAGTAGGTGTAGAGGGAATGTATTTCAACATAATAAAAGCCATTTATGGCAAGTCTATAGCCAATATAATATTCAACAGAGTAGTCCTAGCCACAGCAATCAGACAAAAAAAAAAAAAAAAAAAAAAAAAAAAAAAAAAAAAAAAAAAAAAAAAAAAAAAAAAAAAAAAAAAAAAAAAAAAAAAGGAAAAAAAAGAGAAAAAGTTAATTAAATCAGAAAAGAAAAGGTAAAATTGTCACTACATGCACATGACATGATAGTATATATAGAAAACCTTAAGGACCCCACACAAAAACTACTCAGACTGATAAATTTAATAAATTAGCAGGATACAATATTAACATTCAGAAATTGGTTGCATTTTTTAAGGGAATATTGGAAAGGGAATATTAAAAAATACCTTTTAAAATCACACCAAAAAAATTACCTAGGAATAAATCTGACCAAGGAGATGAAAAACTTATACACTGAGAGTTATAAAACATTAATCAACAGAATTGAAGAGGATTCAAAGAAATGGGAAGCTATCCCATGCTTTTGGATTGGAAGAATTAATAGTGTCAAAATGACTATACTACCCAAAGCAATCTACAAATTTAATGTGATCCCTATCAAATTACCCATGACATTTTTCACAGAACTAGAACAAACAATCCAAAAAATTATATGGAACTTTAAAAGACCTGGAATTGCCAAAGCAGTCTTAAGGTAAGAAAACGAAATAGGAAGCATAACTCTTCCAGTTTTCAGACAATATTACAAAGCTACAGTAATCAAGACAGTGTGATATTGGTACAAAAGCAGACATACAGATCAATGGAACAGAATAGAGAGTCCAGAAATAGGTCCAGACATCTATGGTCAATTAATCTTCAACAAAGTAGCAAAGAAAATAAAATGGGAAAAAGGCAGTCTCTTCAGCAAGTGGTGCTGGGAAAACTGGACAGTTGCATAGAAATCAGTGAAAGTAGAACACACCCTCACACCATGCACAAAAACAAATTCTAAATGACTTAAAGACTTAAATATAAGACATGACACCATAAAACTCCTAGAAGAGAACACAGGCCAACATTCTCTGACATAAACCCTATAAATGTTTTTTTTTTTTTATTAGGTCAGCCTCCCAAGGCAATAGAAATAAAAACAAAAACAAACAAAAGGGACCCAATCAAACTTACAAATTCTTGCATAGCAAAGGAAACCATACCAAAAAAAGGGGGGGGACCTATGGAATGAGAGAAGTTAGTTGCAAATGATGCAACCAACAAGGGCTTAATCTCCAAAATATACAAACAACTCATACTACTCAAAAACAAAAAAACAAACAACCCAATAGCAAAATGGGCAGAAGATCTAAATAGAAATTTCTCCAAAGAAGATATACGGATAGCCAGTAGGCACATGAAAAAATGCTCAGCATCACTAATTATTAGAGAAATGCAAATGAAAACTACAATGAGGTACCACCTCACACCAGTCAGAATGGCTATCTTTAATAAATCTACAAGTAACAAATGCTGGAGAGGGTGTGGAGAAAAAGGAACCTTCCTAAACTGTTGGTGAGAATGTTAATTGGTACTACCACTATGGGAAACAGTATGGAGTTTCCCCAGAAAACTAAATATTGAACTACCATATGATCCAGCAATCCCACTCCTGGGCATATATGCAGACAAAACTACAGTTCAAAAAGATACATGCACCTGTGTGTTCATAGCAGCACTATTCACAACAGCCAAGACATGGTAGCAACCTAAATGTCCATCAACAGATGAATAGATTAAGAAGATGTGTGTGCGTGTGTGTGTGTGTGTGTGTATATATATATATATATATTTATATAATGGAATCCTACTCAGCCATAAAGAAGAACAAAATAATGCCATTCACAGCACCTAGATATTATCATACTGAGTGAAGTAAATCAAAAAGAGAAAGACAAATACCATATAATATCACTTATATGTGGATCTTAAATATGGCACAAATGAAACTTTCTACAAAATAGAAATAGTCCCACAGACACAGAGAACAGACTTGTGGTTGCCAGGGTAGAGGGGAGAGGGAATAGAATGGACTGCGAGTTTGGGCTTAGTAAATGCAATCTGTTACATTTAGAATGGATAAGCAGTGACATCCTACTGTATAACATAGGGAACTATATCCAGTCTCTTGGGATAGACCATTATAGAAGATAATTTAAGAAAGTGTATGTATATGTAGGTATGACTGAGTCACTTTGTTGTACAGCAGAAATTGGCACAACAATGTAAATCAACTATACTGTAATAGAAATAAAATTTAAAAAGTGTAATCTCTAATAATCATATCATTTAAAGTAAATTTTGACTTTCCCTATTAAAAAGTGACAAAACACTGTTTATATTTAATTAGAGAAAAAATATGATTTTAGACAAATTAAAAAGTGATATTGTGGAGTTCCATGTTGGTTCTGTGGGTTAAGGATGTGACATCATTGCTGTGGCTCTGTTACTGCAGTGGTGAAGTTTCAGTCCCTGGCCAAGGACCTTCTGCATGCTGTAGGTGCGACCAAAAAAAGAAAAAAAAAAGGTGATATTGTATCATGTTTGGTTATGAGAACAAATCTATGTTAAAATGCAAATTTAAATTTAATTATATATTTTTTTCAAGCTGAAATCCATTGGGATTGTATTATATTTTCATCTTATATTTGTTATAACCTTTGTATTATTTTTCCTGGAAGGTGGTATAAGAGAGATTCAGGCTACTTACACAAGCACATTACAAGTAGCATGTTAGAGATATGATCTGTCTTTGGTCCTAATAAATAAAAAGCCAAATTTGAAAAAAAATTAAAAAAAAAATAGGAGTGTGAATTCATCCGACTAGTAACCACGAGGCTGTAGGTTCAATCCGTGGTCTCCCTCAGTGGGTTAAAGATCTGGCTTTGCCATGAGCTTTGGTGTAGGTAGCAGACATGGCTCGGATCCTGCATTGCTATGGCTGTGGTGTAGGCCAGCAGCTGTAGTTTTGAGTAGACCCCTAGCCTGGGAACCTCCATATGCCATGGGTGCGGTCCTCAAAAGCAAAAATAAAAATTTTAAATTTAAAAAATTTTAAAAATAAAGAGCAAATAGGAAATAACTGTCCACCTAGAACTGTATACCTAGTGAAACTGTTTATTAGAAAAAAGCCCAAATAGAACCTTTTCAAATAAATTGACTCTTTAAGCATGTCAGGACGATAGGATCAGTGTTAAAGCATTGTAAATTTATCTTTGTTGGGGAAAAGAATCAGCGATTGATTAAACTTTTACTTTCTTAAGTTAAATAAGCTGGTTTAAGTTGCTATAGTTACCTCTAAAGAACAGTAACAAAATATATATATATTAAACTGATAGGGGGAAAAAAACATAATCTGTAAGATGGAAAGAGAAAAATTAAAATGATACCTAGAAATAGCAGGACAAATAAAAAGCACAAATTAAGATGTTAGAAGTTATTACAAATAGAGCAATGCTGACAATTTATGTAAACAGACAAAACTGAAAAGTGAGATATCAGTTGACTAGATTAGCAAACAAAATCAAATTGCATTAGCACCTCTAAACATAGAGACAGGAAGAAAGTTAAAGGATGGAATACAGTAAGCAAAAAACAATCAAAAGAGAGCAAGTGTGGCTAAATTAACACACAACATTTAATATACAAATTTAAAGATATAAACCACTATTAAAGACATAATACTGCACAAAGGTGAAAGTCTAAAATCACAAGGAGTATATACACATATATGAACTTTTAACAAAATCGCATCAATAAAGTTAAGGAAATAGTCAAAAGAAGTACAAGGAAAAAGTAGTTTAAACTACCAATATAGCTATAAATCTGACAACTCTGTCAGTAACTGTCAAGACAAGCAGAAAAAAATAGTAAGTGTAAAGAAAATTAAACAATGAAAATAACAAGTTTGATTGACTGTGCATATAGATATAACAAAAAAGCATCATAAAGTTATTTTAAGGAACAAATTAGATCAAAAGTTAGTAAATGAAAGGAAGCAATAAAAGAAAAGTGGGAATTAAATAAACAAAAAATACAGTAGAATTATTTTAAAAAGACAAAGTGATTTTTGAAAAGATTAACAAATTTAATAAGCTCCTATCAGGCTAATTAATATAAGAAAAAAGGTAGTATTAAATATTTCCTAGGATGATGACTAAGAAAATAGAATGTATAAATGTCAGAACAATGCAGGGGTAGGGAATGAGAGGAAACACTTTTGGTCCCAAAGAAAGCAAGAGAAGAAATTTAAAATGGGTCAAAAAGAAAGCACAGAAAGGTATAATAGAAATAAAATGAAATATATCTGAAATAATACATATAAATTACAAATTATCTTACCAATTAAAAACAAAGAATAAATAATTAGATTTAAATATTCAACTCTAGGATGGAAAACAGTGTACCAAACAAAAATATAAAGCAAAAAATATATAAATGTAATTACAGTAATGTCAGGTAAAATAAACTAGGGCACAATGTACCAAGTGATAAAGCTACATATTGTCGAGTTCGATTTATTAGAAAGCTATAATCATTTTAAATAAATAAAGTAACAGCAAAATAATCGGGACTTGAAGAACAAAGTGACAAATCTATATCATAAAATGAGATTTGTTACAGCTCTCAGTCATCCATAGGTAAAACATATAAAGAATCATTTAGGATGTAGAATATTTTAATAACAATTAACAAATTTGATCTAATGTATATTGATAAACAAGTGACTACCCATTTTTAAGCAAATATTAATGATAAGAAATACACACAAGACCACTGAGGAAATCTGAACTCAAGCTACTAGTTTCATATGGAAAATATTTCTTTAACCTAATGCAATTAAATGTGAAATTAATAACAAGAAGATTGTAATTTATTATTAAAGGATAGCATGCAATTAGAAATTTACAAACACATTTAAATAATCGAGTTGAAGAATAGATATCATTTATATGTGAAGTAAAAAAGAGTCAAACATAAAAACGGAGAGTAAGTTACCAGGGGATAATGGGAAGGGGGACAGTACAGATGTAGTTTAAGGGTGTAAATTTACAGTGAGTAGTAAATAAGCCCTAAAGATCCAATGCACAGTACAGTGAATATAGACAATGATACTGTATTATAATCCTCAAACTTGCTAAGAGACTAGAACATAATTATTCCAACTACTAAAAAGAAAGGGTAATTATGTAACATGATAGAGGTGCTAATTATCACTACAATAGCAATCATATCAATATATAAAAGTGTCAAACTAATCTGTTGTACCTCTTAAATTTACATAATTTATATGTCAAATATATTTCACTTTTTTAAAAGTCGAAGAATAAATCAGTATAAATTAGAAAATACTAATAACTGGTAAAGTAAGTGCTTCATGTCAAGACTTGCAGAATGCAGCTAATGTGGTTTTTATTTTTTTTAGTGAAGAAAATTTTATTCCTAAAATCTGTTAATACACAAAAGAATATTAAGTTACAAGTAATATACTATACTCTTTACAAAAGAAATAAAAGGCTAATGCGGTTTTTAAAGAACTGTATAGTCTAGAATACTGATATTAGAACAGAAGAAGGATTGGAAATTAGTTAAAATAGAATTTTAAAAATAGAAAAAGAACATTTAGATTACTCAGCCATTAAAAGGAAAGAAATAACAGCATTTGCAGCAACATGGATGGACCTAGAAATTATCATGCTAAGTGAAGTCAGTTAGACAATGAGACATCAGCATCATATGCTCACTTACATGTGGAATCTAAAAAAAAAGGACACAATGAACTTATTTGCAGAACAGACTTTGAAAAACTTACAGTTTCCAAAGGAGACAGGTTGGGGGGGTGGGGGAATGAGCTGGGGGTTTGGGATGGAAATGCTATAAAATTAGGTCATGATGATCATTGTACAACTATAAATGTAACAAAAGTAAGTAATTAAAAATATAAAAAGGAAAAATGGAATAAAACTAAAGATGATAATACAATATAAGGAAATAACGGAAATCAATAATATAGAAAACAAAGTTCAATATAATAGTAAACAAAAGTAAAACTTTATTCTTTGAAAAGACTAATGAAAGTGACAATACTCTGGCATGATTGATAAAGATAAAAAGAGAAAGGGCAAAATCTACAAGCAGAATTTTATTTTTTAAACTTTAGGTCTGCAACTATGGCATATGGAAGTTTCCAGGCTAGGGGTTGAATCAGAGCTGCAACTGTTTGCCTACCCCACAGTCACAGCAATGCAGCATCCAAGCCGCATCTGCATCCCCATGGATACTAGTCAGGTTCTTAACCCTCTGAGTCACAACAGGAACTCCTCTACAGGTGAGGAATTCTTTTTTTTTTTTTTTTGTCTTTTTGCCTTTATGTAGAGCCGCACCCGCAGCATATGGAGGTTCCCAGGCTAAGGGTCTAACAGGAGCTGTAGCTGCCGGCCTTCACCACAGCTACAGCAACGCGGGATCCAAGCTGTGTCTGCAATCTTCACCACAGCTCACGGCAACGCCGGATCCTTAACCCACTGAGCAAGGCCAGGGATCGAACCCGCAACCTCATGGTCGGATTCGTTAACCACTGAGCCACGAAGGGAACTCCCGGAATTCTTAAGGCTAACAAAAGAATAGTATTAGGAGTTCCTGATGTGGCTCAGCAGGTTAAGAACCTGTTTAGTATCCATGGGGACGCAGGTTCAATCCCTGGCCTCACTCAGTGGGCTAAGGATCCGGTGTTGCCATAAGCTGTGATGTAGGCTGGCAGCTGCAGCTGATTCAACCCCTAGACTGAGAAATTCCATGTGCTGCAAATGCTGCCCTATAAAGCAAAACAAACAAAATACTATTAAAAATGTTTGACAGCATTGTAAAATAAAACTGAAATGAAATTGACCTTTTCCTAGAAAAACATAACTTAAAATGACAGCATATATTAAAACTCCTCAATATCAATAAGGAAAAGGAAATAAAACTCAAGCAAAAAATGAGCAAGAAACAGACATTTCATAGAAAAGGAAATCCAAAGGCTTACTAAACTATATAAGAAGATACTCAATCTCAGTAGTAATTTTTAAGATGTAAATTAACACCGCCATAGGAAATAATTTTATTCCTCCTAGATTGTCAATAAAGTCATAAATCTCCACACGTGGACTATAAAAACTCATGCTGCTGTTCAGTTGATTTGGCACAAAATCTTTGGAAATTCCTTAGTATATCAGAAGGTGAACAGAACATATATGATCCAGCAAATCCAGTGTGACTCTATTCAGGAAAACTCTCCAGTGGGAAACTATCTGATAGTAAAGCAAATCTTACAGTGCCACATTTTTTAAATGTAAGGGACAGGTTAATAAAAATAGATTATAAAGTCAAGAAACATATCTAGATGATTGTGAAAATTTAGTGTACAAAAGCAATCTCAAGTCAGTTGGGGAACGGATAAATTATACAACAATGGGTTTAAAATAACTGTACAGTCATCTAGAAAAAAGTAAGTTGGATTTCACATCCTATACCTTGATCATTCAAAATGGATACATGATTTTTAAATTTTTTATTTGAAGTATAGTTAACTTACAGTGTTATGTTAGTTTCATGTATATAGCAGAGTGGTTCAGTTATATATATATCTTCTTTTTCAGTTTATTTTCCATTATAGGTTATTATAAGATATTGAATATAGTTCCCCATGCTATACAGTAGGACCTTATTGTTTATCTATTTTATATAATGGTAGTATGTATCTGTTAATCCCAAACTCCTAATTTATCCCTCCCCAATCCTTTCCCCTTTGGTAAGCATAAGTGTATTTTCTGTCTGTGAGTCTATTTCTATTTTGTAAATAAGATCATTTTTATCAATTTTTAGATTCCACATATACGTAATATCATATGATGTTTTTTCTCTGACTTACTTCACTTAGTATGATAATCTCCAAGTCTATCCATGTTGCTGCGAATGGCAATATTTCATTCTTTTTTGCAGCTAATATTTCATTGTATATATTCAAATTGATAAATTCAAAATGGGTACATGATATAAACAGGAAACTTAAAATATGAAATTATAACAAAACCCCATTTGATAGTTATTTTTAAACTCAGAAAGAATGTTGAAACTATAACACAAAACACAAGATGTGGAAATCAAGATTTGACTTTTTAAAAAAATATATGGCAAAAGTACCATGAGGATAGTCAAAAACGACAAACTGGGGAAAGTATTCACAATTTAAATGTCATTAAAATAAGAATATCTTCTAATATTCAATAAAAAAGACTAATGTTCTTTTGAATATAAAAATGAGCAAATGGTGTTCTCATCGTGGCTCAGCAGAAATGAATCTCACTATCATCCAAGAGGATGCAGGTTCAATCCCTGGCCTCTCTCAGTGGGTTAAGGATCTGGCATTGCTATGAGTTGTGGTGTAGGTCACAGGCGCAGCTTGGATCCCACGTTGCTGTGGCCATGGTGTAGGCCAGCAGCTGTAGCTCTGATTCTACCCCTAGCCTGGGAACCTCTATATGCCATGAGCACGGCCCTAAAAAGACCAAAAAAAGTGACCAGGAGCAGTTCTTCATGATTTAGGAAAGAAGTTGCTCCTCCCACTCAAAGCAGAGAAACACTGGGTTTTTAATTGCCCTTCAATGCAAATAAGTTTTTCTGGCTAAACCATTTCTAACTTCAACTGTGGTGTAGGTCACAGACATGGCTTGTATCTGGCGTTGCTGTGGCTGTGGAGTAGGCCGGCAGCTGTAGCTCCGATTCGACCCCTAGCCTGGGAATCTCCATATGCCGCGGGTGCGGCCCTAAAAAGCAAAAAAAAAAGAAAAGAGAAAACAATATATCTCTAGAACTAAAACAAAACACAATTCGGTGGACCAAGAGCAGGAAGTGGCATTTCCAGAGCTGAGGTCCTAAAGGATTAGAAGTACTAAAAGTGTCTTCAGTAAAATATGGACAGACTGAAGGTAGGGGCCAGATTGTGGCTTCTCTGCCCATTAATGAAAGGGAGCTGAAAAAAAGGGCAGATTAGTGGTATATTGCTAGGGCAGATGAGGGGACAAATACTTAACAATGCCAACAGAAACTGAACTGAAGCCAGCCAGTTGCTGTGTGTGTAGATCTGTGATATCTCCAACATCACTCAAGATCAAGAGCCCAAAATGCCTTCGTGTAATCCCAGTCTGAACTGAAAGCCTGAGGGATGAGTGGAAATCACCACACCAGTAGTCAAGGAGAGAGGGAGGAGACAATGGAGAAAGGGGAGAAGAGAGTGGAGGGAGATAAAATTACAAAAAGAAAACTGGCATAAAAAATGAGCTTGCAATCTTAAATTCTAAAAGACACTTTAAAAAGTAATGCTTTTTGTTTTTTTGATAAAGGTCATCCTGAGCAGTGTGAGGTGCTCTCTCATTGTGGTTTAGGTTTGCATTTCACTGATGACGTTGAACATGTTTTCATATACCTGTTTTTATGCCGTTTGTGTGTCTTAAAGAAATGACTTTTCAACCCTAGCCAATTTTCTAATCAGCTTGTTAGTTTTTGCTTTTGGTTTTGTGTTGCTATTGATTCCTTACAGTTTGTTTTTTGGTTGGGTTATTTATTTGGGGGGGATTGTTTGTTTTGCTATTGACTTCTTATGATTCTTGGGTTTTTTTTCTTTGCTGTTGACTCCTTATGTATTTTGCAGATGGTGCCTTTTAGCATCCCGGTATTCACTGCAGCCCTATTCACAAAAATCGAGATGTGGAAACAATGTAAATATCCACCTACACAAGAATGAATAAAGAAAATGTGATATAGAATACATTGTAAATACTATTTAGTCCTTAAAAAAGAGAAGGAAATTCTGCAATATGTGACAACACGGATGGATCTTGAGGACCTTGTGCTAAGTGAAATCAGCCAGTCACAGAAAGACAAATACTGCATGATTCCACTTTAATGAGATATTCAAAATAATCAAACTCACAGAAGCAAAGAATGAAATGATGGTTGCCAACAGCTTGAGGGATGGAAAAATGAAGAGTTATTAATCAATGGGCATGAGATTTCTTAGCTCCAATATCAGGCACCGACAATTCTGCATTTTATTTAAGGCTAAAAATTGACAAATTGGGAATTGCTTATGATACATTCACTTGGCGCTAAAATTTAGTATTTATACATGCACAGCATTAGAACCATGTCCAATTAATCCAGTTCAATTAAATCTTAATAATTCAAATGAAAAACATAAAGCATAGATTAGTTCTGTTAGCAAACTTTTTCCCCTTTTCTATAATGTAGCAAAAAGGGAGTCACTCATAGTAACAATTTGAATTTTGAGTTTCAGAAGCGTTCCAGCTGACAGGCAGTGTTGAAAAGCATAACTTCCCATCTAAAATTATTATTATAAAGTCTTTCCAGATTTGATTTCAACAATGGGTCAGAATTAGAAGGTTCATGTTATTCGAGGTTAGAGATGAGATAACTACACTAGGACAGCGCATTGAAAAACAGTGTGGCTGGAAGCACACAGGAGAAGGAGTGTTCTTCAGTCACATTACCAAACTCCCTGGAGAAATCAAGCAATCCAATAGCCTCATCTGAAATAATTGCGGCACTGGAGTCTCTGCCCAGAAGAGTTTTATTCCCACACTTACAGGGTGTGCCCTCTTGGAAAGACTACATGAACTCAAATGGCAGAAATAGCACCAGGAATCCCTTTCACAAAAAATTTCTATGGTAGGAAGGAAGATATGGAAGATTGAAGTATTAATACAGTTTCATATTTAAACTCCTGACTATTATGTGTCTGCAACCAGATTATCTGTACTATTTCAGGGATTAAAAACAAAGCATTTCAAAATATTTTATGTAATAAAAAATACCCAGAGTTATTGTATGAGCAGTGTGTAAATATATTCCCCTATGGAAACCAGTTAATTGTAGATTAAAAAATAGCTACTAGAAGAGTTGTATAAGGTTTCGAGTTTTAGACCAAAAAAAGTTCAATATAAGGATCACAAATACCAGTTTGGCTGTGTGATTTAAATCAAAGTTATAGAAAGCAAGTAGAGTTAAGCAGTTTATAAGGTAGCAAGGCAGGAAATTTTGGGAAAAGCAGTGAAGCAGAGAAGACTTTTGGATTCTGATCTCAGCTGTGTCACTTAAAAGCCTCCATCTCGTCCTTAAACTACAAAGTATATTTTTCTCTCCAATTTTTGCCATTTAAAATGAACTAAATATTATTATCCTATGATTTTAATGCAAAATTCTCATTCAATAAAACGAATTACAGTGTGATAGTACATATTCGTTTTGAAGGCCTGGTTAAATAATTTTCAAACTAACACGTGGATATTTTTCTTTTTTCTTCTTTTTTTTTTGGCACTCCTCGGCATATAGTTTCCAGGCCAAGAATCAGATCTGAGCCACAGTGGCAACCTATCCCATAGCTGCGGCAATACCAGATCCTTAACCCACTGTGCCAGGCCACGGGAGCACTCCAGAGATGCTGCCAATCCCATTGCGCCACAGTGGAAACTCCAATAAATGGATTTTCTGGGTGATAACAGAGGGTCTAAAAGCTCTCCGTTTATCTCTCATTCTTATTCTTATCCAGTTTTCAACATTCTACACCACATTGCTTAATGTAATTAGAAAATAAAACAAAAATGTTAAAAATATTTATTTGTTTGAAAATCATAAGTGTTATATAGATTTTAGAATATCCATTTGAATTTCAGAGAGTTACTGTCAGGAAAAAACTTTTTATTTTCTAAACTGAATTCTCCTATCCTTAGTTGGTGGTCTTATCATCAATCCATGTAATCAAACAAGAAGAAACACAAGGAATCATCAATTCCTCCCTCTCCATCATACCCCCAAATCAAGCCATCGTCAGTTTATCATTTTTTATCCTAGCTCCCAAATAGGTTACTCTTTCACCTATTATTTCCACTGCCTCAGTTAATGTCTTTACTGCATCTCAGTCGTATTACAGCAGCAGCCCACAAGTAAATTCTCTTCCTCTGAATAGGTTTACACAACTGCAACAGTAATTCATCTAAAACACAAGTCTGACCCACTCAAATCCCTGACTAAACTAGTATGAATGGCTCCCCATTGCCAACGGGATCAATTACAGCCTCTCTAATGTGCCAGTAAAGGCATCCATGATCTGATATCAGACTGGCTCTCCATGATGGCAGATATTGTTTATATCTTGCTCCCCATGGTATCCCCAGCAAAGTTTCTGATGAATAATAAATATTACTCAATAACAAACTAAATAATAAATTTCAGTTAATAAACTTTGTTGGCTAAATAAATACATAAATGAATGACCTGTCTCATTTCTGCCACTCCTCACTTAGCAGTTTGTTCTCCAGCAAGATCAAAGCTCATCTAATTTCCCACACATTCCATGCCGTTCTACACTGTGGTTTCTTCTCTCTCTTCTTTGCCTGGTAAACTCCCCCTCTTCCTTTAATATGCAGCTGGAACACTGGCCACTCCTAGAAGCTTTCCTCAAAGCCTCCTCCCTTCATCTGGGCTCCCAAAACACCCTGTGAAAAATCTTTATACTTGAACTGAAGAAGACAGGAAATTATAAATCATGTTCCTATTCCCAGCAATTGTTTCACACCAAGCACACAGAGGGTGCCCAATAGCTGTTAGGTAACAAATGAATAATTCTAACCCGAATGTCATATATATATGACACTTACTCATATGATATATATATATATCTATATATATATATAGATATATAGATATATAGATATATAGATAAATATATCACTTATTCAATGTTAGAAATCAGCTAAAATTCACAAAATCTGTTGCTTCACAAATCCACAGCATTCTATAAAACATAGTTAAATGCATAAATTCTGATTTCACATCTTCAAAAATAGGTCTCTAGGCTTTGATTTATCACAATCAAATGTGAATCAAAGGTTTACTGTTTTGGTCAGCATTCTCAGAACAGTCTGTCTATGAGGTAAATACATAATTTTAAAAGGGATAATTTTAAAAGTGCTATAAAATAAAGGCAGTACATTAAATTATTGCTGTTAGCTATTTAATATGTCTTTCATGTATCAAATATATGATGTGATCTTTACTTGGCTGCTCTGGTAAAATTATTCCTGTTGCCCAAAAAAAAAAGGTGACCCCTGTGGCGCAAAGAGATCAGCAGCAATGTGGAAGTGCTGGGAGGCAGTTGTATCCCTGGTGCTGCACAGTGGGTTAAGGACCCGGCTTTGCATTGCAACTGTTGCAGCTTAGGTCACAAATGCAGCTTGGATCTGATCCTGGCCCAATAACTCTGTATACCATGGGGGAGGCTAAAAAAGAAAAAAAAACTATACCGGTTGCGAACCACTGATTAACCTAGACACAAATTAAGATATACATAAAATAATATTGAACTGATCTCAGTTTGAAATCATCCTGAAAGTTCTTAATTTTGTTGTAAGAATAATGTTTAAAATGTCTGTATACATAATACTTACAAATACACTGTATTGAGAGGCATAGAAATGACAGACCTCATAGGCTATTTTCATACAATTTTCATAAAAGAACATGCAATTTTTCTAATACATTAAATCTAAAAATGAAATTCTTTCATAAGTAGTCACTAAACCTAATATTGGTATGGTAATTTTATTATATACTTAATAGATATATTTGTATAATAGAAAATTTAAAAGCATAAGTTATTTTGATATGTTTCAAACATGCCCATTAAAAAGAAAATTAAAGAAATAGTTCATGATTCAACCAGCTGAATTCATTTATCCATTGCTTTTTATGAATATTTTTGAGCACATATCACATACGAAGCACTGAAGTAAACACCAGAAATAGAACAAAATGCAGCGATTATACTTTTAAATGATTTGTGCTCTCAAAAATATATATAATCTATAGGTATATTATTTGTAGTCTGATCATATCATATAAAGATCCTAGAAGGGAGTAAAGAGTTTGAAATTTATTTTGTTACAAATTTTAAATCACAAACATTTGTGGACCTTTAATGCAATGAATATCTAAAAGCAATACAGAAAATAGTTGGAAGGGGGCAAAATCAGCCAGACTACTGTACTAGTTCAAGAATTAAGCAATGAGGGCCTTGGTTATGGAGTTAAATATTATACATTGGAAGATTTTGATCTATGAAAAACTTTTTATCGTTGTATGTTATTGAATAAGACCAAAACTACTTTAACTCCTCACTGGAAACATTTTCTCTGGCAGGTTATTTGCACCCATAATACTTTGATTTTACCTGTATCATAAAACTTACTGTCTTGTTTTAATTACTTGTTTATACATCTATTTCCTTAACTAAATCACAACTCCCTTGAGAGCATTAACTGGGTCAAAATCATCTTTGAATCCCCAGTGCTCAACATGTGACCTCAAGGAAGAAGTAACACTGTAAAAATGTTGTTGGGGTATTACATATTAACTTACACATTTCTTATCTCTAGAAGAATCCAAAGGAGAAATACCGTTTGCTCTCAGTATCATAGATGGTTGTGCTTTTCAAGAGAAATTGGGTTATTTCTATCTTAGGAATATGAAATTTCTGTTTTTGTTTCCTTCTTCCACACTGGCTTTTAGAAGTTAAAAAAAAAATTTTATACTCTCCAATAACAAGTGTGTAGAATGCCAAGACACTTATTTTCTATAAATAGTAAATTCCCATTTTCATCTTTTTTTAGCTTTTTTATTACTCAGTGAATTTTATTACATTTATAGTTGTTCAATGATCATCACAACCCAGTTTTAGAGCATTCTACCCCAAACCCTCAGTGCTTCCCCCCACCCCCAATCTGTCTCATTTGGAAACCATTAAGTTTTTCAAAGTCTTGAGTCAATATCTGTTCTACAAAGAAATTCATTGTGTCCTTTTTTAGATTCCACATGTAAGTGATAGCATATGATGTTGGTGTCTCATTGCCTAAGTTCACTTAGCATGATAATTTCTAGGTCCATCCATGTTGCAGCAAATGCTGTTATTTCTTTCCTTTTACTGGCTAAGTAATATTCCATTGTGTATATGTACCACACCTTCTTTATCCACTCCTCTGTCGATGAACATTTAGGTTGTTTCCATGTCTTGGCTATTGTATATGGTGCTGCAATGAACATTGGAGTGCATGTATCTTTTCGAGTCATAGATGTCCAGGAGTGGGATTGCTGGTAATTCTATTTTTAGTTTTCTGAGGAATCTCCATAGTTTCCCACAATGGTTGCACCAGTTTACATTCACACCAGCAGGATAATAGGGTTCTCTTTTCTCCACACCCTCTCCAGCATTTGTTGTTTGTAGGCTTTTTGATGACGGCCATTCTGGCCAGTGTAAGGTTGATTAGCATTTCTATAATAATATGTGACATTGAACATCTTTTCATGTGTTTTTTGGCCATCTGTATGTCTTCTTTGGAGAATTGTCTGTTTAGATCTTCTGCCCATTTTTTGATGGGGTTGTTTGTTTTTTCTGTATTGAGCTGCAGAAGGTGTTTATAAATTTGGGGGATTACTCTCTTGTCAGTCGATTCATTTGCAAATATTTTCTCCCATTCTGTGGGCTGTCTTTTTGTTTTGTGTAGGGTTTCCTCCACTGTGTAGAAACTTTTAAGTTTAATTGTCCCATTTGTTTATTTTTGTTTTCATTGTCATACTCTATGAGGTGGACCATTTTCATCTTATTTTTGCTTATTTATTTCTATTTGCTTCATCTCTTCTAACTTCAAATGATTTTCTCTTCAATTGCTTACATTTGTGTAAGTCAGTTTAAATTTATTTTTAAATAAACTGGATTAAAATGATTAAGTAAATGGCAGGTGTTCAAAAATATCTCTCCAATTGTTGCAGAATTGGATAAATTATTGTTCAAAATTAAATTGAATTTACACCTTCACTTCTCTTTGTAAAATTCTCTACGTGAGGTAAATTCTTATATATTCTTTAACCTTTATTGTCAATACAAATTCAATAACAAAAGTTATAGCAAATAATGTGTTAGAACTACTCTATATGCATAGGGTTTTTTATCCTGCATTTGTAATATACATGTAATAAAAATTTCTCCAGAAGATAGTTTTACTAATTGAGTAACTCACTAAATAACATGAGGCTTTATAGTTGTGCTATTAAAAGTATCACTTGTATTTTCCCATGTAAAGTAACTGTGAGCTAACTGCTCTGAGGTTATGTATTTAAAGTCATTCCTTTTGAATTTTTATTACAAATTATTCTTAGTATTCATACTCTCACAAGTCTAAGCCACATGAGAAAAAAAAAAAAAAAACCCGTGGGAAACTAGGAGTAGTGGGTGGAGTGGAGAAGCACTGTGTTTCTTCAGGATTCCCAGAAGCTTGCCTGAAGTTAGCTGACACGTGTAATAGCTAAGGCATTAAAAAAAATAAGTGCTTCTTTTGTAATTCATAGTTCCTTCTGCAAAATTAAAGGCAGCAAAATTTTCAGATGTATTTATAAGAAATAACTTGCCCCCAAGACCCACATTTTTACTGAATAATTTCCACATATATTCCAAAGAACAAAATTTCTAGACCATTTATTACCTGTGTATTTAATTAAAAATAATAATGGATTGGAGTTCCTGCTATGGAGCGGTGGGTTAAGAATCTGACTACAGTGGCTTGGGTTGCTGTGGAGGTGCAGGTTTGATCCCCAGCCCAGCACAGTGGTTTAAAGGATCATGTGTTGCTGCAGCTGCAGCTTGGATTCAATCCCTGGCCCCAGGAACTTCCATATCCTGCAGGTACGGCCATAAAAAAATAAATAAATAAAATAATGAAGGATCGGTATATTAAACTACATAATTTATTTCATATTAGTGAATATCTTGCTCTTTCTATGTTATCCTAGTAAGAACTTCTGATTGCAGAAAAAAAATCTATAGTTTATATTTATCCTGAAAAAACATGTGTTGTAGCATCAATTTGTCATATTCATAAAACAAAGCACGTATACCAGCCATTCAGTGTAAAGTTTGGGAGTTCTTTCCTTAAGTAGCTACTAGATAACTTTGGTACTTTTATATCTAAGAGGGAAGAAGCAATCTTCAGGAGAAATTACATTCATTCTGTCAAAGAATATACAACAGACATCCATCTGATCTTCTTCAGTCCTAAAGGAGATTTTACAAATTTTTATTCCCTAAATACTTTTTCAAAAGTCAGCAACATTGCACTTTTCACAGGAGACATTTTAAACTTCTACTCCAAAAATTACCTACTGATCTGTGTAATATCAAGATACATGAAATGACTGAGTGCACTTTAACACACAACTTTTCAATGAAAACAAAAAGAAGAAAAAACAGCAAATTGTCATAGGTTACAGACATTCTAGGAAAGAAACTTCAGATTTTCCTCTAAATATTATTTTTCACTTTTGCAACACATTTCATCATTCCATTGCATCATTATCAATAAAACACAACTTTGTTTGCAGTCTTTTAAATGTTGAAAACATGATGGCTAATTCAGGAATAATAGTCAAACATGATCACATTCAGAGCTTTTCAGACTGTTTACAAAATGATCTTTTATTAAACACAGATTCTAGTGTTTTATGAATTGGCTTTTATTATTTGGACACAGTGTCATGTCAGCTCAAAATCAGAGCTGATAAAGGAGTTCCTAGATGGATTAGAGAAAGAGAAAGCATTTTCAACAAAACTCAGGGGATTCTTTTCATACAACTTTTCTGGGAAAAGTTTGAAAATATGTAATATGTTGCAGAGCTCTTACTCCCTCTTGTGACAGATAAATGAAATGTAAAAACTGCATAAGAGTTTCGACAGGGATTTTAATGAAGTCCCCCAAACATAGCTGAGACAATAAATGTTTATTATAATTCATATAATATCAGATATTTTACACGTATAAAAAGAATTCATTGAAAGAAATTCATTGTAACAACAACATCAAAAATCTAGGTTTTCATGTTTTTCTTTTTTAAGATGCATATTTTAAATATCTAAATTTCTTTTTTTTTTTTTTTGGCTTATCTAGGGCCGCACCCACAGCATATGGAGGTTCCCAGGCTAGGGGTCTAACAGGAGCTGTAGCTGCTGGCCTTCGCCACAGCCACAGCAACGCGGGATCCGGGCCGCGTCTGCAACCTAGCTCACGGCAACACCAGATCCTTAACCCACTGAACAAGGCCAGGGATTGAACCCACAACCTCATCGTTCCTAGTCAGATTTGTTAACCACTGAGCCATGACGGGAACTCCCCAAATGTCTAAATTTCTTGATAAATACAACTAGAGTACAAGATTCAAAGGAGGCAGTACAATTCTTCAGATGGATTTTACTAGAAATGACTTACATCCAAGGCCCACATTTTTATTAAGCAGTTTCCTCAGATATTTGTACTTTGATATGGCAAAGAAATGAGGCATCAGGAAGGGACTGTTGTCCTGAAAATATCAAAGGGCCCAGAGTGACAAAATGTTCTACCATATGGAGACCTGGAGCTTCAGCCTGCTTTCAGGTTCTTTGAGGCCAATTGAGACAAACAGTTAAAAATGCCATAAATTAAAATGTAAGGTTGAAGCTGATCTTGGATGCACTCTTCCCTATCCAACAGCACTGCCCCTGAGCTTCAGCATTGAGCCTTTATCTCCCTCTTTTCCCAGAATCCAAAGTTCTCTAGGGGTCTAGGACCATAAAGTGTTTGCTTAAACCTTCCTTTGGTCAAATTGTGACACATTTCAAATGCCCATAATGTACCCTATCCATGTCTTTCGTGACTGATTATCAGTATTCTACCCTCAGAGATGAACAAGTATATAAGTGCAAACACATAAACTCATATTAATTGAAGGTAAAATGTGAATGTTTGCCTTTCATATCCTGTATTTGCATTTACCTGTGGATTCCTAGAGATATGATACTTTAAACTGAAATAATATAGTATTTGAGGCACCATTGTTAAAAAAGTAAAAATATTGTGCATCTGCTCTAGCATTTTGCATATATGATCTCATTTAAACTTCATGATAACCCTGCAATGCAAGCTTGATTATCTTCAGTTTATAGATGAAAAAAACTAAAACTTAAGTAACTCATCCATAGTCATTTGGTTGATAGTGGATCCAAATTTCACATCCAGTTTTTTCTAGCTCCAAAATCTATGTTGCTTACATTTAGCAAATAAGGACATCGTTCTGGCCCAGAAGATTTTTCAGATGATTGTTAGATCTCATGTAAAGGTTGTTGTCTTCTCCACCTATGCCTAATGATCTTCTGGGTGAGTTGTGAATCATGCTTAGTACATCAAGTATGGAAAGAATTCTCAAAACTAAACATATAAACATGAGATCACTAAACTAATTTTCATTTATAGTCCTCTTCTGGGTGTTTAATTCTATTACGAAATTCTGTGGAGTTCTAGCTGAACTGAAAACATCATTAAAAGCATTTGAACATTCACTTGCATTTATCTACCTATTATTTATTGAAATCTACTATGATTGAAACCTATTACATATTATATTAAATTATGTTATGTTACATTATATTAAAATCTATTATAATGTTGAACATATTTATTATGGTCCCTGCCCTTACAGTTTAGTGGGGGATACATAATAAAGAAAAAAATACTTTCAAAACAATGAGATAAGAGCTATGACAGAGGTAGAAGAACAAGGAAGAACAGGCAAAAAGGGCATGTAATCCCAGACAAAGTTAGAAAATGGCTTCCCAGGGAAAACAATGTCAGACTGAGCCAATGAAAGATAAGAGGAAACAATATTCCAGGCAAAGGGAACAGCATTGACAAGTGGAAAAATATTTAAGATTTGTAAGCAAAAGTATTTTGTGAAATGTTTGATATGAGGCACCAGAGAAAGATGAAGGATGGATTGTGAAGGTCTTAAAATTCTGAAATTTGAAATGTATTTTAAGGGTATAGCTGATAAACTGATAAGCAAGGGAGAGACACAATCTGATATAAGTACATACATAGAAACACACATTAATTGAAGGTAAAATGTAAATATTTGCCTCTCATATCCTCTATTTGCATTTATCTGTATATTCTTAGAGATATAATACTTTAAACTGAAATAATATAGTATTTGAGGCATTGTTGCAAAAGAAGTAAAAGTATTGACATATCATTCTAGACTGCTTAGAAAGAGGCAGCAACCAAGAAGAAAGTTCTTGCTCAATGGTCATAGCTGTAACAATATACTAAGAAATGGACCATTGGGGTGGATAGTTGATATAATGAAGGAGAGAAAGAAGGATTCAGGGGCATGTTTTTAATTCTGCCAATTGAATGAAACTATTGTTTGTGAGGTACAAAACAATAAAGAGAGTTTGGGTTAAAGGGAGAGAAAAGAAAACATGTAATATTTCAGGAGAAATGAAACTAGTTGGAATTCATTATTCTGTATATTTTGTAGTGTGAGAAAAGTCAGGCATATTTTAAATATTGTGGAGAAACAGAGCATAAAATGACTAGCAAAATTAGATTTATCTGGCATCACTGAGACCCCAGATGCAACTGAAAAGGCAGAACCTAACCTATAATGTGGTTTTCACCACCAGTGCCCAGTTGTCAACTTGCTGGGGGAGGTAGGCGCCCACTGGGTTGATCCAGGATTGACCAAAAAGTCATTGAGCAAGGAAGAGGGGAAATGTGGATTGTTGACAGCTGGGTGTGGCCGGGGACGGGAGTGGGTTGGGGTGGGGGTGGGGGGCAGTGTTTCAAAAAGAGGTGTAGTAGAATAACTAAATGGAGGAGTTAAAACTGCAGTTTTCAGTCTCAGCAGCATATTGATGTCACCTGGGAGCTTTAAGAGCCACTGATTTTTGGATTGCACTTCCTAAGAGTCAAGAAATTCTGATTTAAATAATCTGGGATGAGGCTTAGCCTAGGCATCAGGATTTTTCAAATTTCTCTAATATGCAGCCAAGGCTGAGAACCATTGAGCTATAAGGATATGAGGTTGAGAGCCAGTTGTTTGACTTTAACATTTGAAAAGGGAAGAAGTAATAGGTGATAAAAAGGTCCAGGGAGTGGCTGAGGGAATAGCTGTCTGCAGTGCTGAGGCAAGGTTACTAAAGATGTGTAAATTGAGAATCTGATTAAGAGTCCGATGTGTCATCCGTGCGGACAGTCACATTACCGAAGGATATGGCAAAACTTGGAGCAGAGAACGTTGTAAGTCAAATGCTTTATTTAAGTTAATCTTAGATTTAAAAGACAAGTCTGAACTGGATGTTGATGATTCACTTTACAAATAATACAGCATAACTCTTGAAATAAACCTAAAAATTATTTATATGTATTTATAAAAGATTCATATACTTAATATTTTCATGTATGAAATGTAAAATAAGATAATCTCTAACAGTAAGCCTGGGGTATTAATAAAGTAAATTCAGATGACTTCATTGAACTTTCCAGAAGGGAAAATATATTAGAGTATCAGTGATCGATAAAACAGTATACAGAAAAAAAAGCAGCCTTCAGTACAGGAAAATTTCCTTTTATGGGCATGAATTTTAACATGAATACATGTACCTATCCTTTTTTTCAGAGCTTATATTCACCTAGTAAGAAACTGACTTTTCCTCTTCCCTGATATTCACCTACTTTAGCCACTTGTCAAGGTTAAGTTCTAGGAAGACAGAAAATTTCTAGCAGTTTTTACCCAGTTCCTAAATACCATCTCCCAGGTTCCACTAGTTGGTCCAAAGGATAAAAAAAGTAGTGTTACTATAGCAACTGCTCATAGTTAGGTTAAAGTGTAACTATGTGTCTCTTTATAGGACCATTCCAATCAGCAAGATGCTCCTTTGCTAGGCATTTAGATAGATAAATTCCTTTGGTTGCCACTCCAGACTCATTTGTTCTACACCAAAATATTTATGTGGTTGACATAATTTGGGGATTTTTCTCTTTAAATTTTAAGGTCATGTACCTTTTGGAGTTATAGTAGATATGTGATGTCTACTTTCTTTTCTAAACTACATGGTACATTTGTTTTCTAACACAATGTGAACATTTTTCTTTCTCTTTGGTATTTTGTGGTAGTTTTGTCAATTCTGATATATCTGTGTCCTCGGTGATAGCCCACAGGCTTGACTAGCTAGGAACATGTCATTAGCAATAATTGGAGAATCTAATTTCCCAAATACGTTTTCACTGAGTAAATATAGTTGTTAAAAACTAAATCAATATAAATCTTCCCCTATAATGGTCAAATACAATTGGTTTTTATATTTTTCATTCTTTAGAATATCATTTAAAGAATCTCCAGAAAAACTAGATTATAACAGGAGTAAATGTATTTTTAAAAATACAAAGGAAAACAAATGTCTACATTGTGAAGAGTATATCAGTGATAAAACCTGAAAGACAAATAAATACTGGCACTGGCCCACCTCAGCAGTGTTAAGTAGAATTTATTTCTATTGTAAAAATTCTGTTGGAGTTCCCGTCATGGCTCAGTGGTTAACGAATCCGACTAGGAACAGTGAGACTACAGGTTCGATCCCTGGCCTTGCTCAGTGGGTTAAGGATCTGGCGTTGCCTTGAGCTGTGGTCTAGGTTGCAGACGCGGCTCGGATCCCACGTTGCTGTAGCTGTGGCGAAGGCCAGCGGCTACAGCTCCTGTTAGACCCCTAGCCTGGGAACCTCCATATCGCGGATGTGGCTCTACATAAAAGGCAAAAAGACAAAAAAAAATTCTGTTAACCCTCAGATCAAATATGTCATTTGTGCTGTTTCCATGTGTACCAAGTACATTTCCGGTTATTTGTGAAAAAAAAAGAACACTCTAGCCAGAAGACAGAAGTGTTGGGTTATATTTGCTGTTATATTTCTTATTGCCAAATAGCATGCTGGCTTTCTGATTTATATACTTCATTCTCTTGTGAGTTTAGTCAGTGTGAGTCATCCAACACATCTGACTAAGTGTAGAGTATTGACAAGACTGAGTCTGAATCTTTTAAACTGGACCAGAGTGAAATCACCAATGTTGTAATTCTGCTTTGTGTTAGCTCTTGGCCTCTTGAAACTTGACCAGCTGGCTTTCCTAGCCTCAATACTTCCAAATTTCCACAGTGGAGTTCTTTGTTTAAAAGAAGAAATTAAATGGAGCACAAATAGTAGATAGTCTTTCCTTCCAATCACTGTGGTTCATTGTGATCAACATATGAGCACTATAATTGAGTATTTACATCAAGACTTTCTCCTTCCATGGTGCATTACACAGGAAAAAAAAAAAGAAGTTATCATAATTACAGATTGACTTTTTATTGTAGCAATGCTTTTATAATAAATACTGTGTTTTCTAAAAATGAAAGCATTTCAATCATGATGAAGAGGAGACTAGGTGTACTTGAAGTAAAATTTTAATACATTTTCATGATATTATGGCACATATCCAAGAATGGATGTACACTGCACTGCACAGTATCCCTCCCCCCTTGGTTTGGAGGCAGAGGGACAGTGGAATCAACGTGAGGACGAGAATGAGGACGAGAAGAATGAGAATCAAAGCATACCCTGTTAAAATCAGAGAAAGCACAGGATCACTTAGTGCTGTGCTCTGCTCATAAGGTCAGGAGTAAGATCAGTGGAAAGCCATCAAGAATCTATTTGTATTATCTACCATCATCTTCATCCTCCTTCCTTTCCACTCACACAAACAAACCTGAATATAAATTTTGGAATCTTAACCACCTTCTGGTTAGCTGTATGGATAAAGAATTTTGAGAAAAGGAGGAACTGGCCCAGGGCACAATTACCGGACAACTCTGTAAAATGGAAAGCAAGAAAGAACAGATGCTAGGCTAGTGACTTTTAAAGTGCAGGGACTTTTCCCACTTAATTGTGGCCAAACAGGGTGTGGGAGTAAAAAGGGTCAAAGGTACTGGGTGGTCAAGGAAGGATGTAGAGGCAAGGCTGGCACAGAGTGGGTGAACTGCAAATTCCTTTGATATTCCAGTATAAAGAGAAAAACCATAGGCTTTGGTATCAGATTAACTTGAGTTCATTATCAGTTCATCCCCAGTTAGCTTCATGGTTTCTATATAATCCTCAGTTTCCAATATGTGAAATGTCAATAGCAATTTCTACTAGGGATTTATGAAGATTAAATGACTAAAAATAGTTATTGGCACAGAGTAGGTACTCAATAAATAATGGTTATTTTTAAATATTATGAAAAATTTGTCTGTAGACCACACATAAATGTTTAAAGGAGAGTTTAAAAGATAAAGAACCAGATCCCTCTAATTTATTATTATAATTGGTAATCATTTATTTAGCATTTTCATCTGCATTAAAAAGAGCTTTAAAATACTTAAGAATAATTTTATTTCTCTGACTTACTACCAAAATCATTCAAACTAATAAAAACTTCATTTTTAATTATCTAAGGACTAAATTGTTTTCTCCCATACATGCATTTCTAACACTGCACTTAAGAGTTTCTAAGAGCATGCATTTGGGATCAATCTAGACGTACTAAATATATGTTCAACATACTGCATTCATTTACATAAATATTCTTAGAGTTGTTCTCTAGATCATTTACTTCCCTGTCAAGGAAATATATATCTAGCTTTTTTATTTTCTAAAAATTAATTTTATTCAACATCTCCATCCCCTGGGATTTAGAGTCAAGCCAAAGGTTGCATAGCATCAGATTATTTCATCATGGAATTGTGAAATGAAAAATTGTTCTGCCAAAGGCTCTTGGTAGACAGTAAATAGTGAAATTCATACTCTCTTACTAATGTATGTCCTTAGCAGCTTGTTTTCAAGACGGCAGTACAGAAGGTCACTATGTGATTGAACTTGAGTAAACCTTAATTCACAGTTAAATTTTATCTAACTTCCATTTTATTTTTTAACTTATTTTATTGAGATATAATTGACACATAACATTATATAAGTCTAAGATGTACAACGTACTGATTTGATACGTTTATATATTGCAATATGATTACCATTCTAATACCTCTATCACATCAGATATTTTTGTGGTGGGAATAATTAAGATCTAGTCTCCTAGCAACTTTTAAGTTTATAAAATATTGTTGTCTATAATCACTATGCTGTGCATTAGATCTCCAGGATCTATCTACTATTTGCAAGTTTGTACTCCTAAATAACATGTCCCCAGTTCTTCTGCTCCCAAGCCCACTGTTCTACTCTTTGTTTTTATGAGCTTGGGTGTTTTGGATTCCTCACATAAGTGATATCATAAAGTATTTATCCCTGTCCATCTGATTTATTTCACTTAGCATAATGCCCCCAAGGTCTGTCTATGTTGTTTCAAATGGCAAGATTTCCTTCTATATCATGACAATAATATTCCACTGTATATATACATCACATCTTTTTAATCCATTCATCTATTGACAGGCACTTAGGTTGTTTCCATATCTGGCTATTGTGAAAAATGTTGTAATAAATGTGGGAGTACATATACCTCTTCACTATCCTGTTTTCGTTTATTTTGGTGATATTTCTAGACATGGAATTGCTGGATAATATGATAGCTCTATTGTTAATTTTTTGAGGAACCTCCATACTGTTTCCCATGGCTACTTAACCAATTTACATTCCCACTGGCAGGGTTCTATTTTTTCCTCCTTCTTGCCAGCATTTCTTAACTCTTGTCTTCTTGATGATAGGCATATTAACAGGTGAGATGTGGTATATTATGGTTTTAATTTGCATTTCTCTGAGGATTAGTGATGTTGAGATCCTTTCATACACTTTTTGGCCACTTGAATTAGTGTATGACTTCTTTATATTCTAGATATTTTTAGATATTAACCTCGATATTTTCATATATTAAACACTTATCCAATACATGGTTTGAAAAGATTTCTCCAATTCCATATAGTGATTGTTTCTTTTGCTGTGTTTTTTATTTGACATAGTCCTTCTTATAAATTTTGCTTTATTGCTTGAGATTTTGGTGTCATATCCAAAATAATCATTGCCCAGATTAGGATCAAGGAGCTGCTTCTATAAGTTTTCTTGTAGGAGTTTACAGTATTATGTTTTTTTTGTTTTTTGTTTTTTGTTTTCTTAATGGATTTTATTTCAATTATAGGTGTACATAAGTCATCACAAGTCAATTTTACAGATTTTGTATCCCAAACCCACAGTGCATCCCCCCACCCCCCAGATTGTCTTATTTGAAAAACCAAGGTTTTCCAAAGTCTGTGAGTCATTGTCTGTTCTGTAAGAAGGTTCATTGTGTCTTTTTAGTTTCCACATGTAAGCAGTAGCATTGGGTGTTGCTGTCTAATTGTCTGATTGGTTTCACTTTGCATGATAATTTCTAAGTCCATCCATGTTGCTATAAATGTTGGTAATTCGTTCCTTTTAATGGCTGAGTAACATTCCATTGTGGGTATGTACCATATCTTCCCTATTTACTCTTCTGTCGATGGGCATTTAGGTTGTTTCCATGACCTGGCTATTGCATAGAGTGCTGCAATGAACACTGGAGTACATGTGTCTTTTCGAGCCATGGTTTCTGCTGGATAGATGCCCAGGAGTGGGATTGCTGGATCAAATGGTAATTCTATTTTGAGTTTTCTGAGGAATCTCCATACTGTTTTCCACAGACAGTATTATGTTTTATTTAAGTCTTATGTTTAAGTCCTCAATCCATTTCAAGTTAGTTTTTGTGAGTGGTGAAGGAAGGGGTCAAATTTCTGTATGTGGTTATCCAGTTTTCCCAGCACCATTTCTAGAAGAGACTAGTCTTTCTCCATTGAGTTTTCTGGATCCCTTGTCAAATATTAGTTGACTGTGTATACATAGGTTGATTTCTGCGCTCTTCATTCAGTTCCATTTGTCAATATGTCTATTTTTATGCCAATACCATACTATTTTAATTACTATCACTTTGTAGTACTGGTTGAAATCAAAACGTGTGATGCATCCGGCTTTATTCTTATTCAAGATTTCTTTGGCTATTCAGAGTATTTTGTGGTTCCATATAAATTTTAGGATTGTTTTCTCTATTTCTGTGAAAAAATGCTATTGGAGTTTTGATAGAGAGTGTATGAAATCTATAGATAGCTTTGGGTATTATGGACATTTTCATAATATTAATTCTTCTAATCAAGGAACATAGAATATCTTTCAAATTGTGTCTTCTTCAATTTCTTTCATGAAGGTCTTGTAGTTTTTCATTTTTTTAATGGCTGCACCTGAAACATATGGAAGTTCCTGTGCCAGGGGTTGAATAGGATCTGCAGCTGGGACCTATGCCACATCTATGGCAACACTGAATCCTTAACCCATTGAGCAAGGCCAGAAATTGAAGCCACATCTTTACTGAGACAACATCAGGTCCTTAACCCACTGAGCCACAATAGGAACTTCAAGGTGTCGTAGTTTTCATGTACAGAACTCTCACTTATTTGGTTAAATTTATTTGTAAGTATTTTATTGCTTTTTGGTTTTTATTGAAAGAAGTATAATTTTTTTCATTTTCATCCATTTTTTTATTTTATAAAGTTGTATTGTGGTATGGTTGATTTACTATGTTGTGATAATTTCTGCTGTACAACAAAGTGACTCAGTTTAACATGCACACACATTCATTTTCTTTCAGATTCTTCTCCCACACAGATTATCACAAAATATTGGGTAGAGTTCTCTGTGCTATAAGCAAGTCACTATTGATCAATCATTCTAGATACCTCAGTGCTCATATGCCAATCCCAAACCCCCAGTCCATCCCCCCGTCCCCGCCAGCCACCTGTTCCCCTTGGTAACTGTGAGATTGCCCTTAAAGTCTGTGAATCTGTTTCTATTCTGCAGATAAGTTCATTTGTATCCTTTTTTTAGATTCTATCTAAATAAATGACATCATATGATATTTGACTTTAACTGTCTAATTTCACTTGGTATGATAATTGAAATGAGATATAATTGACATATATATAACACTATATTAATTTTAGGCATACAACTTGATTTGATATATGTATATAATACAGAATGATTATTGCCATAAGTTTAGTTAATATTCATCACCATATATGTTACAGTTATTTTCTGGTGATGAGAACTTTTACGATATACTTTCCTAGCAAGTTTCAAATACACATTACACTATTGTTAACTGTAGCCACCATGTTGTACATTACAACCCAGGATTTATTAATCTTATAACTAGAAGTTTGTAAGTTTTGCCCACATTCTCCTACTTTACCCATTCTTCATGCCCTACCTCTGTCAGCTACCGTTTGTTCTCTATGAGTTTGAGATGTTTTTATACCGCATGTAAATTATATTATATAGTATCTGTCTTCCTCTGTCTGATTTATTTCACTTAGCTCAATATAGTTCTAATAGTTTTTTGGTGATGTTTTTAGATTTGTTTTTTGTTTGTTTGTTTGTTTTTAACAGCTGCACCTGTGGATATGGAAGTTCCCAGGCTAGGGGTCAAATCGGAACTGCACCTAAAGCTAACACCACAGACAGAGCAATACCAGATCTGAGTGGCATCTACAACCTATGCCACAGCTTATGGCTACACTGTATCCTTAACCACTGAACGAGGACAAGGATCAAACCCACTTCCTCACAGGGACAGTGTCAGGTCCTTAACCCAATGAGGCACAAGGGAAACTCCTACAGTTTTACAACATCGTCATTCACGAATAGTGTTAGTTTTAAAGTTTTACTTCTTCCTTTTCACTTTGGAGGCTTTTTTGTGACCTAACTGCTCTTATTGCCACTGCTATATTGAATAAATGCAAGACTGGGCATTCTTGTCTTGTTCCTGATCTTAGAGGGAAAGCTTTTAGCTTTTTACCATGTTGTTAGTTGTGGTCTTATATACAGTCTTTATTGTGTTGAAGTATAATCCCTCTATACTCACTTTGTTGAGAGTTTTTATCATAAACATGTTGAATTTTGTCAAATGTTTTTTCTGCATGTGTTGAGATTGTCATAATGATTTTTATCCTTCATTTTGTTAATTGGTTTATCACAATGCTTTGCAGATGTTGAACAATCCTTGCATCCTTGGAGTAAATCCTATTTGATCATAGGGTATGCTTCTTTGGTGAGAAAATAGATATTTTGAATTCCTGCCTAGACATTTTATAGTATGACATAGTCTGGACATTTAGATAAGAATATTTAGATTAGGATTTCAACCACAAATTCTCACTTTGGTTTTCCTGGGACACTTTTAATAATAATCACTTAAACTTAAGCCCAAGAAAAGTTAGTGACCACCACTCCAACCACTTTATAAGTAGCAGGCGCTTGCTACCTTGCTCTATCTTCTGCTCACTCATGACCTGGGATGGAGGACTGCTATACTCCCAGTTCATTGCATCTACTCCTTTTCCAGGATATTTAAGTAAAAAATCTGTGACTTGAGTTCCTTTGTGTGAGTGTATTGAAACTGCAATTTCAATGAAAATAAACTGGGCTTTTCACTTCCCCAATGTGGGACCTCAAATGCTAAGAGAGCTGCCCCGTGTGGGTAACTTGTGCCTCCTATTCAGTAGATCATAGCCTACATGCTCTTACTTTAACACATCAGCTGCAGCACTCCCCCAACAAAGACCCTTTTAAAGTATTGTTGAATTATGTTTGCTCATATTTTGTTGAGGATTTTTAAATCTATATTCCTCATAAATATTGACCTGTAATTGTCTTTTCTTTAGAGTTTTTGTCTGGTTTTGGTATTAGGTTAATACTGGCCTCATAAAATGAGTTTGGAAGTATTCCCTCCTCTTCTACTTTTTGGAAGAATTTCTGAAGGTTAATTATTAATTATTTAAATGTTTGATAGAATTCACTAGTGAAGCCATCTTGTCTGGACTTTGTTGGGAGGCTTGAATTACTGATTCAGTCTACTTGCTAGTAATAAATCTTTCCAGATTTTCTCTTTCTTCATGATTCAGTCTTGGTAGGTTGTATGTTTCTAGGAATTAATCCATTCCTTCTTGGTTGTCCAGTTTCTTTGTGTATAATGGTTCATGGTACTGCCTATGATCTTTCACATTTCTGTGATATAATTTATAACACCTTCTCTTTCGTTTCTGATTTTATTTATTTTAGTTATTTCTCCTCTTGATTCTGGCTAAAGGTTTATCAATTTTATTTATCTTTAAAAAACCACCTCATTAGTCTTTTCTATTGTCTCTTTAGTTTCTATTTTATTTTTTCTGCTCTGATGTTTGTTATTTCCTTCCTTGTATTAATGCTGGGCTTAGTTTATTCTTCTTTTTATAATTCCTTGAGATGTAAAGTTAGGTTGCACACCTGAGAAATTTCTCACCTATTAAAGTAGGCATTTCTCACTATGAACTTCTCTCTTAGCTTTTGCTGCATCACATAAGTTTTGGTATGTTGTATTTCCATTTTCATTTGCGCAAAGATATTTTTAATTTCTCACTAGATTTCTTCTTGGCCCTGATTGTTCAGTTTTCCACATATTTATGATTTTTCCAGGGTTTTTTTTCCCTGTAATTGATTTCTGGTTCATGCCACAGTATGCAGAAAAGATGCTTGGTATGATTTCAATCCTCTTAAATTTATTAAGATTTGTTTTGTGGCCTAATATATGTTCTATCCTGGAGAATGTTCTTTGAGTGCTTGAGAAGAACATGTATTCTGCTGCTGTTGGATGTAAAGTTCTGTAAATATCTGTTAAGTCCATCTGGCCTAATGTACCATTTAAGTCCAGTGCTTCCTTATTGATTTTTCTGCCTGAATAATCTATCCATTGATGAAAGTGGTGTATTAAAGCCCCCTCCTGTTATTGTATTGCTGTACATTTCTCCCTTTATGCTTTTTTTTTTGGGGGGGGGGTTGTTTTGTTTGTTAGTTTGTTGTCTTTTTAGGGCCAAACCTATGGCATATGGAGGTTCCCAGGCTAGAGATCTAATCAGAGCTGTAGCCGCCAGCCTATTGCCACAGCCACAGCAACAACAGATTTGAACTGCATCTATGACCTACACCACAGCTCACGGCAACGCCGGGTTCTTAACCCACTGAGCAAGGCCAGAGATCAAACCCACAACCTCATCGTTCCTAGCTGGATTCATTTCCTCTGGCCCATGATGGAAACTCCCCTTTATGTTTTTTTTAATATTTGTTTTATACATTTAGACATTCCTATTTTGAGTGTATAAGGATTTACAAATATTATATTCTCTTCTTGGATTGATCCCTTTATCATTAAATAATGACATTTTGCATCTCTTATTACAATCTTTGTCCTAAAGTCTAATTTGCCTGATTTAAGTATCACCACCCCAGCTCTCCTTTGGTTTCCATTTGGAAGAAACATTTTTTTTTAATCCCTGTACTTTCAGTCTCTGGGGGTTCTTAAGTCAGAGTGAGTGTCTTATAGGAAATTTATGCTTTGGTCTTTGTTTGTTTGTTTGTTTGTTTGTTTGTTTTAAACCCATTTTTACCCATACACTTGGGTCTTTTGTTTAGGGAATTTAGTCCATTTACATGTAAAGTAATTATTGATAAGTATTGATTTCTTGAGGTGAGTTTTGGAACATCTTTCATTGCTATCATGATTTGTAATCTTTTGTTTTTGATGCTATTGTGAAAGGATAATTTTCTTCTTTTCTTTTCTGTATATATACTGACCTTTGTATATTGATTTTCTATCTTGCAACTTTACTGAATTCCTTAATTAGTTCTAACAGTTTTTTGGTTGAGTCTTTAGTGTTTTCTATATTTAATATTATATCATCTGCAAATAACAATTTTATTTCTTCCTTGCTGATTTGGATCCTTTTTATTTCTTTATATTTCCTAATTAGTCTAGTGAGAACTTCCAGTATTATACTGAATACGAATGGTAAGAGTGAGCACCCTTTTCTTCTTTCTGAACATAAAAGAAAAACTTTCAGTGTTCCACCTTTGAGTGTAATGTTAGCTGTGAGTTTGTCCTATATGCCTTTATTATGTTGAGATAAGTTTCCTCTATGCTCAACTTATTGAGGGCTTTTATTCCTCAAAAATGTTATTTATTTTATCAAACACTTCTTCTATTGATATGATCATATAAAATTAATCTCCTATAATGTGTTATATCACACTTATTGCTTTGCATATGTTGAATTTTCCTACATCCCAGGGATAAATCCCAAATGATAAGGTGTACAATTCTTTTAATAAGTTTTGAATTTAATTTTCTAATATTTTGTTGAGTATTTTTATATATATATTCTTCAGGGATATTGGTCTATAGTTTAATTTTCCTATTCTGTCCTTATCTGGCTTTGTTATCAGGCTAACAGTGGCCTCGTAAAATCAGTTTGAAAGTATTGTGTTCTCCTCAGTTCTTTGAAAGAGTTTGAGAAGAATTAGCTTTGATATTTCTTGAAATGTTTGGTAGAATTCACCTGTAAAGCCATTTGGTCCTGGAGTTTTCTGTGTTGGGAGGTGTTCTACTACTGTTTTAATCTCTTTATTAATTATTTACCTTTTCAGATATTCTCTTTCTTCCTGATTTATTCTTAGCATATTGTATTTATCTAGGAATTTATCCATTGCTTCTCAGTTGTCCAATTTGTTTGTATATAATTGTCCAAAGTTGCCTCTTATGATCCTATTTATTTATGTACAATCAGTTGCAATGTCTCCTTTTTCATTTCTGATTTTATTTACTTGAATCCTCTCTCTTTTTTTCTTCATTAGTTTAGCTAAACTTGTCCTTTTTGTTACTCTTTTTGAAAAACCACCTCTTTATTTCATTGATCTTTTCCATTGTCTTTTTGGTCTCTATTTCATTGATTCCTACTCTAATTTTTGTTATTTTCTTCTTTCTGCTAACCTGAGACTTTGGTTTTATTTTCATAGTTCCTTGTGCTATAAAGCTAGGTTATTTATTTGAAATGTTCTCTTTTTTTAATATATCCATTTATTGCTATAAACTTCCCTCAGTATTGCTTTTGCAGCACACCAGAGATTTGGGGATACTTTGGTTCCATTTTTATTTGTTTTGACTTTATTTCCTTTTTGATTTCTTCTGTCATCTATTGGTTGTTCAGGAGTATGTTGTTTAATTTCCACATATTTGTAGATTTTCCAGATTCCATCTTGTTGATGAGATCTTATTTTTATATTATGGTGTTTTTAAAAGACATTTGATATGATTTTATTTTATTTTTTTAGGACCACACTCATGGTATATGGAAATTCCCAGGCCAGGAGTCAAATCAGAGCTACAGCTGCAAGCCTATGCCAGAGCCACAGCAACTCAGAATCTAAGCCACATCTGCAACCTACAGCACAGCTCACAGCAATACCAGATCCCCAACCCACTGAGAGAGGCCAAGGATCAAACCCGCATCCTCATGGATACTAGTCAGATTTACTTCCACTATGCCACAACGGAAACTCTCTGGTGTGATTTTAATTGTCATAAATTTGCTAAGACTTGTTTTGTGTCCTACTATTTGAGCTGTCCTTGGAGAATGTCCCATATACACTTGAGAAGAAGCAGTATTCTATTTTTGATGGATGAAATGTTCTATAAATGTCTGTTAGGTTCACTTTTTCTAATCTATGGTTCAATTCCAACATTTATTTATTTATTTTTCATCTGGATGATCTATCAATTACTGGAAGTAGGATATTCAACCCCTACCTACTATTATTGTATCATTGTCTATTTTTTCCATCAGATCTGCTAGTTTTTACTTTAGGTACTCCAGTGTTGGATGTGTATATATTCATGATTGTTATAGCTTCTTGAGGTATTAACCCCTTTACTCTTACATAATGACTTTTTGTCTCTTGTTACTGGTTTTGGTTTAATCTATTTTGACTAATACAGTTGTAGTATCCCCACTTCCTTTTGGTTTCCATTTGCATGGAATATCTTTTTCCATCCCTTCACTTTGAGCCTATGTGTGTCCTTAAAGCTGTGAGTTTCTTGCAGGTGGCATATAGTTGGGTTGTATTTTCTTCAATCCATTTAGCCTCTGTGTTCCTTTTCACTGGTGAATTCAATCCATTTGCATTTGGAGTTATTCCTGATATGTAAGGGCTTACTAATACCACCTTATTACTTACTTGTTGTTTTATATTTTCATTGTTTTTTATTTTCTCTGTGTTTCTGCCCAACTTTATATATTAATAATTTTTCATAGTGGTATGCTCTGTTTCTCTTTTCTTTAACTTTTGTGAATCTACTCTAGAATTTGCTTTGTGGTTACCATGGAGGATATATAAAACATATAATAGATAAAACAGTCAGTTTTAAGCTATTAACAACTTAACCTCAATTTCCTACAAAATCTTCATACTTTTACTTTCTCCCTTTATATTTTTGAAGTCATCATTAACCTCTTTTTATATTGTGTATTTGTTAACAAATTATTATATCTATAATTATGTTCAATACCCTTCCCCTTTAATCTTTAAACTATAGTTATGTGGTTAGCAAACCATCCTATTACAGAATTAGAATTTTCCAAATCTGATTATATATTTACCTTTACAAGCATGTTGTATACTTTGACATGTTTTTCATCTCACTGGTTAACATCTTTTCATTTCAGCTTGAAGAACTCCTTTCAGCATTTCTTACCAGGCAGATCTAGTGGTGATGAACTTCCTCAGCTTTTTTTTTGGTCTGGAGAAATACTTATTTCTCCTTTATATCTGAAGAAAAATTTATGAGGTAGAATATTCTTGGCTAGCAATTTTTCTTTCAACACTTTTAGTATGTCATTCACTTTCTCCTAGAGTATATTGTTCTGCTGAGAAATCCACAGATAGCCTCATGGGGGATACTTTGTAGGTTTTAATAATTTTTCTCTGGCTGCTTTTAGGATTCTCTGTCTTTGATTTTTGATGGTTTCATTATAATGCGTTTTGGAGAAGGTCTTTTTGCATTAAGATAATAGGCTGATCTTTTAGCTTCATTAACTAGGATGTCTAAATCTCTTCCCAGATTTTAGGTGGTTCCAGCTATTCTTTCTTTAAATAAATCCTCTGCCCTTTTCTCCCTGTCTTCTCCTTCTGGAACCAATTATTCTAATATTTTGCTAATGGGGTCCTATACATTATGTAGGTTCTTGAATTTTTTATCATTTTACTTTGTTCTACTCTGAATTATTTCAAAATTCCTACTCTTTAGCTTATTTATTCTGTCTTCCATTTGCTGTACTCTGATATAGATGCTCCCTATTGAAATTTTCATTTCATTCATTGATCTCTTTAGTGCCAGAATTTCTGCTTGGTTTATTATCTCTATCTCTTTGGTAAATATCTCATTTTCTCCATGTATTTTCCCCTGATTTCATTGAATTGTCCTTCTGAGTTTTCCTGTAGCTCACTCAGTTTCTCCAAACAGCTATTTTGAATTCTTCATCAGCTAGATCTCAAAATTCTGTGCCTAGGTATTCAGTTAATGGAGAATTATCTTTTTTTGTGATGATATACTTCCTTGATTTTTCATGTTCCTTATAGTTTTGTATTGTTGCTTTTGCATTTGAAGCATCAGACCCTTCTTTAAATCTTTACTAATTGCCTTCAGAATATTCATCGGTACTGTTATAGCTGAGGTTTTCTCTACCTCCTGGGCTTTCCAGAAGGTGCATTATATATAGCTCATATTCATAGTTTATTCCTTACCCATAGGTCCTGTGCTTTTTTTTCTAATAGCATTCCATTTATCAGACTTGCTTTTGCCACTGCACTCAGGAGCATGCACAAGAAGCCACAGAGCAGCTGAAGTCCTGACACATTCAGCAGACACCTTGTCCCTTTAGGGCTTTTTTAATATTCTTATCTACCTCTTCCTCTATATCTTCCCTCCCTCCTCTCACAGAGGTCCTACCTCAGTACTGGGTGCTTCTGGTTGCTGGGCTATACAGCTTCCTGGTACTCTTACCAGTGCCTTGGTCACAAGGGCCCAGAAGACACTCTCTAGAGCAGGCAAGGCTATGACTCAGCTCCTTCTCCAGGCATAATCAAATCAGGCTCTAGGCCTGGCAAGACTCCTCTTTTGAGAATCCAAATTAGATAGATCTTCACCCCACCAAATTCTCTTGTCAGAATGTACCATTCTGCAGCTGAGCAAAGCCACTGGTTGAGATTACTGCTTGGGCACTGAGGATATGAACTCAGTCTGCCAAGATTTGTGTGCTGGTAGTGGCATACCCCTCTCCACTTCTCCATCACAGTCTGATTCCCAGTAGTTGAGCCCTTGCAGATTCCACTCTAGGGCAAGATCAGAGTATGAGTTCCAACAAAAAGACCCACAATACTGGGGGGAGGTGGCTAGTTGTTGCCCTGGGTTCTCTTTTCCCACTGGAGGAACGGAGGCTCAGGGAGACCTTCCCTTGTGGTGCTATGCTGGCCTGGAAGAAGAGAATGTCATCAACTTGTAGCTGCTTCTCTTACCCTTCTACTGCAGTCTGTTTTGGTTTCTGTGGCACGGGGGGGTGTTTCAGCTTCACCCCCGGGTTCTGAGATTCTCGTGGTATCTTGTTCTTGAATAGTTGTTGTTTGTTCCTTTTGTGAGGGGAGCAAAGTCAGAAACAACCTATGTTGTCATCTTTGTGTAGTCACTCTCCGAAAGCTTGGCTTATGGTTATAAAATTAGAATTCTGTTAGATTAAATCATATCCACTATAGTGGTTTCATAAGTGTCATTAATATTACTGGTAACTTTTTTTTTATGCTATTGATATATTCTGTTCTTCCTGGCAAAAAGACCTTGGAAATTCAATACAACATTGCACATGATATTTTTAACCTAATTTTAAAGTCTCTTCTTTAACTGGGAAAGGGCTGGAGGATGAGGAGGAGGAGGGGAAGATGAAGACAGAGGCAGCTAGTAAACTTAGCAATCATAAAATATAACATCTGTGGTTCCACGAGGCCACAGAATAATATAGTTAGGGACCATGATGACCACTCTCTAACAAATTATTCTTTGAACTTGCAAGATTAACTTTGTTCTAGGGATAAAATCCTTCTTTACATATGCTGAAACATCTGCTCCATAATTCAAAGAAAATCAGTGGCAAGTATAATTAGGAGTGTTTCAAAATATGTTTTTAATCAGGGACTATGAAGAATTATTTTTTCAATTACAATAGTCAATACTCTAATATGGCTCTGAGAAACTCTAAAAATTAATATTGTAGAAATGTAGACATCTTTAAAGTAATTTTGATATTCTTCTTTGATATAAAATTACTGATATATAACATTTATTGTTAGATTTCTAAAAGCAAGTGAAACATCTTCAAAATGTCTGACAACTATACACTACATATGTGTAATGCCAAGAAAAGACAAGCCCTATTTTAACATTTATATCTTATTATCAATTTACCTCAAGGGATTACTTTTGAAGTTTTCCAGCATGGGGGTGGGGTAAGAAACAGTGTATCACTGACCAGGCTCCATCAGATCTAAGAGCTCTGAGTATAAGCACTCCACCCACACACAGCTGCATGGCCCAATTTAAGCATGTGATTTTGAGAGGGAAATGTTGGGAAAAAACAGAGTCAGAGATTGCACAATTCAGGAGATTTTTGCCAAAGTGCTCCCCAGCTTGCCTGAGACACACTGAATCTGGCTCTTAGACATGCTGAAAGGGCTTTCCTTGATCTCCACAAAGCCAGAAGCAAGGCCACTGTAGCAGCCAACTGATTCTCCTGGGTCGTTCAGACCCAAGTTCAACTGCCTTGTAACATCTGGGCTAGAGCAAAGAAAGATTCTTCTCTTTGTTGTTGTGTCCAACATCAGCACAGCACAAAACTAGCTAAGTAATATTCTGTCTGTATTTTGATATTTTCATGGGTGATTGTCCTAAATAAAAGTAGGGCAGAGTTTGTTTTTTAATCAAGATATGGTAGTAGGCTTCCTTTTTCTTTATATTGTGGTTTTTCAAGAAAAATTCCTTGTAATAATACATTAAATATACTCATTCAATGGTAAATTAGTTGGAAAAATGGCCATAAATAAGAAAAATGGAATTATTTAACGGAAAAAAAAAACCTAGTAATATCAATAGAAAGTTAGAGTTAGAAGTAGAATTATTAAAAACATCATTATTCCTATGAAGAAAAGAATGACCCTTTATTCCATGTTATACTCTACAATAGCTTCAATATATTTGATTTTTTAAAAATCTGGTTGTCAAGTCCTCTCCTGTAAACCAGAGAGTAGATGTAGGGCAGAGAAAACAATGACAGGCAGGCAGGCAGGCAGGCAGAAAAGAAAGGAAAGAAAGAAAGGAAGAAAGGAAGGAAGGAAGAAAAGAAAGAAAAGGGAGGGAGGAAGGAAAGAAAAGGAGGAAAGAAGGTATAAAGCAATAATAAAATGTCATTTTTCTATATCAGCAGGCACACAGTTATGTTCTTGGGGATGATGATAAGCACTTTGATAAAGTATGGTGTGTTTAGGGCCTTTTTTGGTTTTGTTTTGTTTTGTTTTTTGGGGTTTTTTTTAGGGCCACACCTACGACATATGGAGGTCCCCAGGCTATGAATCAAATCAGAGCTATAGCCGCTGGCCTATGTCACAGCTACAGTGATGCCAGTCCTGAGCCACATCTGCAACCTCCACCATAGCTCATGTCAACGCTGGATCTTTAACCCACTGAACAAGGCCGGAGATCAAACCTGTGTCTTCATGAATCCTAGTCAGCTTTCATTAACCACTGAGCCACAATGGGAAATCCCTGTTCAGGGTTTCTGTGTTTGGTTCTTCATAAGCAACAGAGAAGACATCAATGTATGATTATTAGAACTTGTCTGGGGTCCTAAGAGCAAAATGCACAACCAACATAGTTTTTTCCAGCACAAATAGGAATATAGATATCACATGGCCCTAGTGTGTTTTATAACACAAAAATGCACTTTAAGACACTGTCTTTCCAGTGTATTTTTACTTATTAACTCTAGTATTATCTTAAGCATGAGTTCTCCCTGTCTTCATTTTGGCAGGGGACCAGCATTATTCTGCTCTAATACCTGGATGATAGGGTTTTTTTTTTTTTTTTGGCTGCCCTGTGGCATATGGAGTTCATGGGCCAGGGATCAGATCCCAGCTGCAGTTTCAAACTATACCACAGCTGAACACCAGATCCTTAACTCACGGCGCCAGGCTGGGGAACTAACCTGCATCCCAGTGCCACAGAGATGATGCTGATCCCATTGCACCACAGTGGCAACTCACGGATGGTAAATATTTTACACCTCTTCAGCAGTCTACAGCCTCTGCCTGCCTGAGTCTAAACTGGAAATGGTTCCTGTATTTGTATAGAACCATGACACTTCCCATGTAACACAATTAACTATTCCCTGTAAATAGTTAACTTAGTATTTTAACACTTAATTAGCCTATGTTAAGGGCATGTGGTCCACTAATTACATCCACATAACACGAGCCTTCCTGATCATGGCCATAGGAAAACACACACATCTGTCACATTGGTAGATATCTCTAGATACCATGATTCAGGCAACTCTTTAAAAACAGTTACATACCCTAATTAAAATATACAAATAAAAATCCCTGAATGAAATGAGTCTTTTAGTTTGCAAAAGGCACAAATTACTTAGGACAGAAGTTTAGCCACAAAATGGAAATCCCCTTTTCTTTTGAAATAAGAGAATACAGTTGGAATTTTTATCATACAATCCAGAAGGAAACAATTTTCAAATTGTTAAGAAATTTTTTAATTGTATGTTTTGAGAAATTGTGTTATTTCCTGAAACGATTTTTTAATTTAACTCTTATTTTCCTATTTTTTAAAATGGAAGTCATCATTCCAAAGTGAAGAAGATAAAATTGCTATTTTTGTGGAGTTTTTAATGTTTAAGGATTTCTAAGTACTTTATGCTGAAGTCTGATCACATACCTCCAGTTCTGTCTGTAATATTATTAACATAATATTCTCTTAGCACAGCTTTACCAGCTTTTAACCTGCCTGACACTTTTCCTGTATTTGTGCTCTGTTTAACACAAGCAAGTCTGAAGTTTCCTGTGTGATGGTGATAACATATGCCTGGCTTTGTTGTTGGCTGCTGGAGTGAAAGGGAAGACAATGCCCTTTAACCTTTGTAAAGTAGAATAAAGCTTATCAGATCCTCCCCAGATATCATTAAAGGAAATGGGGTATGAAGGTTGCCTCTGTTAGGAAACATATATTTTAGAAAACTGTCACCACTAATCTTTTTTGTTTTGCACTAGAAAATTACTTCTACAAATTTCAGTCCTTCCAGACAACGAAACCATACCAAGATAAACTGAAGAAAGTAACAGGAAAAGCATAACAAGCAATAAATTATCCTCTTGTAATCATTATGGCAAATGTTCTTTACCAAAATAATTAACCCACAATGATTATTGGAAATTGAGTCTAAAATACATTGTTTAAGAGTTAAGAACTAAATCAAAGTTTTATAAACTTGTTTATAAAATACATATGTATAATTTTACTTACATTTAAGTTGCAGTTGGTTTATTCAAGTTTATTCATTCTCTCAGGATATTCTGTTAAGCAGAATACTGATCATTTCACATTCAAATCTCCTTGTCCCCCACTTCCATTTCCACTTTCACATACACAAGAAAACTTTTAATCCTAAGCATATTCAATAAAGGTGCAGGATACAAAATCAACATATAAAAATCTGTTGTTTCTATATACTAACAATAAGCAATCTGAAAGGTAATTAAGGAAATAATCCTATTTGCAATAGTATCAAAACAAAATACTTGGAGTTCCCACTGTGGCACAGCATTAGGGATCCAGCATTATTTCTGTAGCGACATGGGTTTTATCCCTGGCCTGGCACAGTGGGTTAAGGATCTGGCACTGCCACAACTGTGACAAAAGTCACAGCTGCAGCTCAGATTCACTTTCTGGCCTTAGAACTTCCATATGCCACAGGTATGGCTAAAAAAGAAAAAATAATAAGATAAAATACTTAAGAGTAATTTTAGTCAAGGACATGAAAGACATACACTGAAAACTGCAAAACATTGCTGAAATAAATTAAAGAAGATAACAATTAAAAATAACCCATATTCATGGATTAGAGACATATATTGTTAAAACATCCATACATCCCATTATCTATAGAATCAATGCACTCTCCATCAAAATCCCAATGGTGTTTTTAACAGAAATAGAAAAAAAAATCCTCAAATTCATATGGAACCACAAAGGACCCCAAATAACCAGAATAATCTTGAGAAAGAATGAATCCAGATGCCTCCAACTTCCTGGTTTCAAAACATACTATAAAACTACAGTAATCAAAATGGCACAATACTGGCATAAAAACAGATACATAGGCCAATGAAACAGAATAGAAAGCTCAGAAATAAACCCATGCATATACTATCAGCTGATCTTCAACAAAGGTGCCAAGAGTACACAATATGGAAAAGAACTTTCAAAAAATGGTGTTGGGAAAGTTAGCTAGCCACATGCAAAAGAATGAAATTGGACCCTTAGAGAATACACAAAACTCAAATCCAAATGGCTTAAAGACAAACATAAGACCTGAAACTATAAAACTCCTAGAAGAAAATGTAGGAGAGGGTCTTTGTAACATTAGTCTTAGTGTAGCCAAAAAAGCAGCCTCTGTATACCAGTGCCAGTTAATTCTCAGAGATAGAGTTTGCAGTGAAGCAGAAAGAAGAGCTTTATTGCTTTGCCAGGCAAAGGAGACCACAGCCGTCTAAGGCCTCAAAGTTGTGTCCTACCTTGAAAGGGGATAGCAAGGGGTTTTCCAGTTTTAGCTCAAAATAAGGGTTATTGATTAAGGTATCTACATTATTTCCCTCCATAGATGATTTCAGAGTCATCAAGTCTGGCATCATTCCATCCATTGATGGTTTCTTGTTGTCTTCAGGATTATCATTTCTCGACTTTCTCTCTGGGAAGAAGATTGCTTAGAGGGAAAGGGTGTAAGGGGGTGCTTCAATTACAAAAGAAAGCACTAGGTGCAATATAACTTTAACTAGAAAGTAACCGTTAGTAAAAGAAAGCAGTTAAGCAAGGAAGAGATCATTGGTGAAAAATCAGACACTAGGTGCAATATAACTCTAACTAGAAAGTAAAGATTAGTAATAAGTTAGTGGACCAAGGTAGGGCATAACATAATGGAGAGAGTTTTATCTTGTTTTTAGCTGTAACAATATATCCAAATCATTAAATCTTGAGTCAGCCTTTTGAGACTGAGGGGAGGCCTGGGAGGCTAAAGGAAAAGTCTTTTACTTCAAAATACAGAAGACTTAGGGTCTAGTACATGGTTTCATTAGCAATGATTTCTTGAATAGGACACCAAAAGCACGGGCAACAGAAGCAAAAATACACAAGCAGACTACATCAAACTAAACAGTTCCTGCACAGCAAAGGAAACAATCAACAAGATGAAAATACAGTCTATGAAATGAAAGAAAACATTTGCAAGCCATCTATCTTATAAAGCATTAATTGCCAAGCTATATAAGGAACTCCTACAACTCAATAGGAACAAATAAAATAAGTAACCTGATTTTTTTAGTTGGCTAAGGATTTAAATAGATATTTCTCCAATAAAAAGACATACACATGGTCAGCAAGTATATGAAAAGATACTCAATATCACTTTTCATCAGAGAAATGCAAATCAAAACCAGAATGAGATTATGAGATTATCACTTCACATCTGATTGAATGGCAATTATCAAAAAATTAAAAAAAAAAAACAGAAAACAGAAAATAGCAAGTGTTATTGGAAGATGTGGAAAGATTGAAACTTGTACACTGTTGGTGGAAGTGTAAAAAGGTGCAGCCTTTAAATGACAATATGAAAATTCCTCAAAGAATTTAAAAAAACTTACCGTATGATCCAGCAATCCTACTTCTGGGTATTTATCCAAAAGAATTGAAATCAAGACCTCAAAGAGGCACCTGTACTTTTACAGTCATTACCGCATGGCTTACAGTACCTGAAGTGGAAAAACAACCTAAATGTCCATCAATAGATTAATGGGTGTATAAAATGTGGCATATACATACAATGGATAATTATTCAGCCATAAAAAAGGAGGGAATCCTGTCATACACTACAACATGGACACCTTGAGGACATTATGCTAAGTGAAACAAGCCAGTCACAGAAAGACAAATACTGCATCATTCCACTTATAGGAGTTATCAAAGTGTACTGATACACTACTTGAGGATTTTTTCCTGTATGCTATGCTCCTAAATAGCTGACTTGTACTAAGCAAATTATTTCACCTCTCTGACCACTGGCTATATAAATTGTATAATATAATTTATATACATCAGTGTTTCTCAAACTCAAACTCCACACAGCCATGGCAGATGGCAGTACATAGGCACAGCACTTTCCCATAGATGAGATGAACAACAGATTAGGAGCAATTCCTGATTCTTTTTCTGTAACTTTACCCCTTTTCGTACAACTCAAAAAAATATGCGTATCATTCAGATGGGATTAAGACGGCAGAACAGAAGGACAGGAGCTCAACTTGTCTCATAAAAACAACAAAATTACACCAAAATGCTGAACAACCTTCAACCAAATGGACTGGAAACTTTCAAAAAAAACCATCCTACTCCAAAGACAAAGAGGAGGCCACATTAAGAGGCAGGAGGGGTTATTATACAATTTAAGCAACCCCATACCTCATGGGTGGGAAGCCCAGGGACTGGAAAGTAACTGTATCCAGAGACCCACCCACAGCAGTGAGAGTTCTGAGCCCCACATCAAATCCCCATGCCTGGGGATCTGGCACTGGGAGAAAGAGTCCTTGAACATCTGGCATTGAAGGCCAGTAGGGCTTGTGTGCAGGAACTCCACAGGACTGGTGAAAATGGAGACCCCATTTTTGAAAGGTACATACAGAATTTCGTGTGTACTGGGCTCCAGGGCAAAGCAAGAACTCCATAGGAATCTGGGTCAGACCCGACTCCAGTTCTTGGAGGATCTCCTGGGAAAACAGGGGTGACTGTGCCTCATTGTGGGGAAAGGACATTGGAGGCAAAGCTCTCGGGAATGTTCATCAGCATGCATTTCTCTGGAGGTGGACTTTTTTGGGAAAATCTGACCCCACTCATCAGTGCTGAAAAGCCTCAGGCCAAACAATAACCCAGGTGGGTCACAGCCCCAACCATCAGTAAACAGGCTGCCTAAACCCGCCCCCTCCCCTAGCACACAGCTGCCTCTAATCTCAACCAGAGAAAAAGCCCCACCCACCAGAGGGGTAGGAATCAGCCCCACCTACCAGTGGCCCGGCACCAGTCTCTCCCATCAGGAAGCCTACAGCAAGCCCCATACCAACTTCATCCACAAGGGAGGCAAACACCAGAAGTAAGAGGGGCTACAACTGTATTGTCTACAAAAAAGTCACAACACCAAAAACCTATAAAAATAAAAAGACAGAGAACTATAACTCAGATAAGGGAGAAAGAAAAAGAAAAACAGCTAAGTGATCTGGAGTTTATCAACCTCCAGGAAAAAGACTTTAGATGGTTGATGCTAAAGATGATGCAAGACATTGGAAATAAACTGGGGGCAAAGACTGATAATTTGCAGGAGACACTGAGAAAAGAAATACAATATTTAAAACTTAAGCAAGCAGAGATGCAAAATACAATAACTGAAATAAAAAGCTCATTAGAAGCAACCAACAGCAGAATACAGGAGGCAGAAGAATGAGTAAGCTAGGTGGAGGCCAGACTAGTAGAAATAATTGATGTGGAACAGAAAAGAGAAAAAAAATTGAAAAGGAATGAAGAGAGTCTCAGAGAACTCTGGAACAATGTTAAACATACCAACACACGTATTATAGGAATGACAGGAGGAGAAGAGAGAGAAAAGGGACAGAAAAAAATATTTGAAGAGATAATAGCTGAAAACTTCCCTAACATGGCAAAGGAACCACTCACTCAAATGCAGGAAGCACAACGAATACCATATAAAATGGTTCCAAGGAGGAACACCCCGAGACACATATTAATCAAAATAACCAAAATTAAAGACAAAGAAAAATATAGAAAGCAGTTAGGGAAAAGAAACAAATAACATACAAGGGAACACCAATAAGGTTATTGGCAGATTTTTCAGCAGAAACTTTCAGGCCAGAAGGAAGTGGAATGATATACTTGGAGGATACAAATGGAGAACACTGGAGATGCACTTTCAATTAAGAGACCAACAACTTAAAGCAGTCTTGTATACACATATAGAGACTCCTATATCAAAACTTCAGAGTAACTGCAGACCAAAAATCCACAATTGATACACAAACAAATAAGAAAAATCAACTCGAATACAACACTAGAGATAGTCCTCAAACCACAAGAGAATAAGAGAAGAAAAGAAAAAAGAGCAACAACAACAAAAAAATCCAAAGCAGTTAATAAAATGGCATTGGGAACATATGTGTCAATATTACCTAAATGTTAATAGACTAAATGACCCAACCAGAAGACACAGACTGGCTGAATGAATACAAAAAGAAGACCCATATAAATGCTGTCTTCAAGAGACCCACTTCACTTCTAGGGACACATACAAATTGAAAGTGAGAGGATGAAAGAAAATATTCCATGCAAATGGGAATCAAAAGAAATCTAGAGTAGCAATACTCATATCAGACAAAATACACCTTAAAATAAAGAATATTTTAAGAGACAAAGAAGGACACTACATAATGATCAAAGGATCAATCCAAGAAGATGTAACAATTTTAAATAACTATGTACCCAACATAGGGTCACCACAATGTATAAGGCAATGGCTGACAACCTTAAAAGGAGAAACTGATAATAACACAATGATAGTGGGGGACTTTAACACCCCACTTACAGCAATAAACAGCTCATCCAGACAGAAAATCAATAAAGAAAAACAGACCCTAAGTAAAGCATTAGACCAGATGGACTTAATACACATTTATAGGACATTCCATCCAAAAGCAACAGAATACACATTCTTCTCAAGTGAATATGGAACATCCTCTAAGATTGATCACATTTTGGGCTACAAATTAAGCCTCGGTAACTTTAGGAAAATTGAAATCATATCAAGCATCTTTTCTGACCACAACACTATACAACTGGAAATCATCAACAAGAAAAAAACTGCAAAAAACACAAACATGTGGACATTAAACAACATGCTACTAAATAACCAACAGATTACTGAAGAAATCAAAGAGGAAATTAAAAAATACCTGGAAGCAAATGACAACAAAGATACGACACTCCCAAACCTATGGGATGCAGCAAAAGCAGTTCTAAGAGGGAAGTTTATAGCAATACAAGCCTACCTCAGAAAACAAGAAAAAGCTCAAATAAACAACCTAACTTTACATTTAAATCAGCTAGAGAGAGAAGAACAGACAAGACCTAAAGTTAGCAGAAAGAAAGAAATCATAAAGATCCAAGCAGAAATCAAAGAAATAGAAATGACGATAACCATAGAAAATATCAATGAAACTAAAATCTGGTTCTTTGAGAAGATCAACAAAATTGATTGACTTATCAAGACAAAAAGAGGACTCAAATCAATAAAACTGGAAATGAAAAGGAGAAGTAACAATGGACATAACAGAAATACAAAGGATCATAAGAGACTACTATATGCCAATAAAATGGAAAACCTAGAAGAAATGGACAAATTCTTATAAAAGTACAGTCTTCCAAGACTAAACCAAGATGAAACAGAAAAGATGAATGGACCAATCACAAGTTTTCAATTTGTTGAAATTGAAAACTTCCAACAAACAAAGGTCCAGGACCAGATGACTTCACAGGCGAATTCTATCAAACATTTAAAGAAGAGCTAACACCTATCCTTCTGAAACTATTCCAAAAAATTGTAGAGGAAGGGACACTCCCAAACTCATTCTATGAGGCCACCATCACCCTGATACCAAAACCAGACAATGATACCACAAAAAAAGAAAATGACAGGCCAATTTCACTGCAGAACATAGATGCAGAAATCCTCAACAAAATACTAGCAAAGAGAATCCAACAATACATTAAAAGGATTATACATCATGATCAAATGGGATTTATTCCAGGAATGCAAATATCTGCAAATCAATCAGTGTGAAACACCATATTAACAAACTGAAGAATAAAAACCATATGGTCCTCTCAATAGATGCAGAAAAAGCCTTTGACAAAATCTAACACCCATTTCTGATAAAAACCTTTCAGAAAGTGGGCATAGAGGGAAACTTCTCTCAACATATTAAAGGCCATATATGACGAACCCAGAGCTAACAACATTCTCAGTGTTGAAAAGTCTAACGAATTCCCACTGATCAGGAGCAAGATAAGCATATCTGCTCTCACCACTACTATTCAACATAGCTTTAGAAGTCCTAGCCACAGCAATCAGAGAAGTAAAAGAGATATAAGAGATCCAAATTGGAAAGGAAAAAGTAAAACTATCACTATTTGCAGATGACATGATACTATACCTAGAGAATCCTAAAGACAGTACCAGAAAACTGTTAGAGCTCATTAATGAATTTGGCAAAATCGCAGGATAGAAAATTAATACACAGAAATCAACCACATTTCTAAATACTAACAGTGAAAGATCAGAAAGAGAAATTAGGGAAGCAATCCTGTTTACCATCGCATCAAAAAAAAAAAAAATACTTAACAACAAACCTACCTAAAGAGATGAAAGACCTGTACTCTGAAAACTATAAGACACTGATGAAAGAAAAAAAAGATGACACAAATAGATGGAAAGATATATATATCATGCTCTTGGATTGGAAGAGTCAATATTATCAAAATGACTATACTACCCAAGGCAATCTACATATTCAGTGTACTCCCTATCAAATTACCAAGGACATTTTTCATAGAACTAGAACAAAATATTTTAAAGTTAGTTTGGAAGCACAAAAGACCCAGAATAGTCAAAGATATCCTAAAAAAAAAAAAATGGAGCTGGAGGAATCAGGCACCCTGACATCGTATATTGCAAACCTGCAGTCATCAAGACTGTATAGTACTGGCACAAAAACAGAAATAGAGATCAATGGAACAGGATAGAAATCCCCAAATTAAATCTACACACCTGCAGTCAACTAATCTATGACAAGGGAGGCAAGAATATACAATGGACAAAAGACAGCCTGTTCAATAAGTGGTGCTGGGAAAACTGGACAGTCACATGTAAAAGAATGAAATTAGAACACATAGCACCGTACACATAAATAAACTAAAAATGGATTAAAAACCTAAATATAATACCAGATACTGTAAAAATCCCACAGGAAAACATAAGCCAAACACTCTCTAACATAAATGACAGGAATATCTTCTCAGACCCACCTCCTAGAGTAATAACAATAAAAACAAAGATAAACAAATGAGACTTAATTAAATGTAAAATTTTCTGCACAGCAAAAGAAACCCTAAAAAAATGAAAAGACAAAAAACAGAATGGGAGAAAATATTTGCAAATGAAGTGACTGACCATGGATTAATCTCCAAAGTTTATAAATACTTTCTGCAGCACAATACCAAAAATCAAACAACCCCATCAAAAATTGGACAGAAGATCTAAACAGACAGTTCTCCAAAGAAGACATACAGTTGACCAAAAAATACATGAAAAGATGTTCAGCATCATTCATTACTATAGAAATGCAAATCAGAACCACTACGCGGTACCACCTTACACCAGTCAGAATGGCCATCATCAAACAGTCTACAAACAATAAGTGCTGAAGAGGGTATGGAGAAAAAGGAACCCTATTGCACTGTTGGTGGGAATGTAAATTGGTGCAGCCACTGCAGAAAACAGTATGGAGATTCCACAGAAAACTGAAAATAGAATTACCATTTGATCCTGCAATCCCACTCCTGGGCATCTATCCATAGAAAACCATGACTGAAAAAGACACACGTACTCCAATGTTCATTGCAGCACTATATACAATAACCGAGACATGGAAATAACCTAAATGTCCATTGACAGAGGAGTGGATAAAGAAGATGTGGTACATATACACGATGGAATATTACTGAGCCATTAAAAGGAAAGAAATTACGGCATTTGCAGCAACGTGGATGGAGTTAGAAATTATCATGCTAAGAGAAGTCAGTCAAACAATGAGACACCAACACCACATGCTATCACTTACATGAGGAATCTAAAAAAAGGACACAATGAACCTCTTTGCAGAATAGATACTGACTCGCAGACTTTGAAAAATTTATGGTTTCCAAATGAGAGAGGTTAGGAGGTAGGGGGATACATTGAGGGTTTGGGATGGAAATGCTATAAAATTTGGATGGGATGATTGTTGTACAACTATAAATGTAATACAATTCATTGAGTAATTAGAACAAAAAATAAAATAAAATAAAACTTTTCAAAAAATATATGCCTATCAGTGGATAAATCAGAGCACTTACACATAAAACATAAATAATCTCTAAATCTTCTCCTGTTCTAAGAGTTCTATCTCTAGGAAAGTTCAAGACAAATTCAAAGATCCTTTAGGTAAACTAAAGCAGCATAAATTTGTTACATCTCTCCAATAACCTTGCAGCCTGTTACATTTAATGAACAAATATTTTGGTTGGCATTCTCAAGAATTAATGTTCTATATGGACTGGAAAAAAGGAAGTGGTTGTCCCTTAGGCTAGATGAATGGTTAATAAAATCACAAAATTATTCTTATCTATTAACATTTGCAGGATTATTTTATGAAATATTGATAAAGATATGTAAAGTTTATTATTCAGTCTCAAACACAGACTTCATTCTTATTCTTAGCACTATTTCAAGAAATAATTCATGGAGTATCTTATATACAAAAGAATAATTCATTTCTAACATCTTTCAAGTATATTTTTGGGTCATCATTGAATACTGGCTTTTCCTTCAGTCAAAAAATTCCTTTTTGCAAAAAAGTTTGACAGAGAATAGACAAATCTAAAATTATCTTTCTTACAAATTATCAGGATGTTTTATTAACAAGATCATATCAAAGTTTTATATTATCTTATTCCAATATTTCTACAGGGCCTGTTGCCCTCAAGCAGTTCCCATTGTGCACACCCCTACATAGATGGCAAAGAGAACAATTCTTTAAGCACAGGATTTCCTGTTCAGTGGCTGCAAAACTGCAAGGATCTTGGTTTGGAATGACTTTGAGCCAAGTATTTAACAGTAGGTAATAATAGAATATTACTTACTGTGGGGTCAAGTGACAGACCCCAGACTAAAATTGGATCTACCTACAAAAATAATTTTCACTCATTTCCTATTTTGTCTTAAAGATTGTTCACTTTTATTTCTCCAATTCTCCAGAGTAAACGATATACTCTATTCTTTAAGATTATATATGCCTAAATCTAAGATAACAAGATGTACCAGTGGAACAGCTCTGCATTAACCATTAGGAGACTATAATAATTCATAGCATGACCAGTGCATTCCTATCAAGATATTTTCTGGTTAATTCTCTCCTCTTTTTAGAGAATAATCTGAAAATCATGCTTAAATTTGATTCTAGAGAACAACAATATCATAATCCGTGAACAGCCTAGTTTTCACAGTTTGCAACCAGTATTGAAAATATTGGAGCAAGCTTAGTAAAATCTCATGACAAATCATAGTGGTATAGAATTGTTATTGTCTAAGTGAACTTAGGTTGGAATTCTGCAGGAAAATGTTTAGGTGTCAATCCATTTTACATACAACATAAAGTTATTATAGAAAGTATTCATGGATATTTTCAAACTGTAGTAATCAGAATTCTAAAACTGTGAGGCCCAATTCCAACCTGAACTAGATTCTAGACTAGATGATACTTTCTCAGCAACTAATGTCATTGACTGTAAATAACATAATAAGATGACTTAAATAACAAACACATTGTTATCTCACATAATAAAAAATCTGAAGATGGGCAATTTCAAGATTTGTTGATAAGCTAATGACGACAAGGTTCTGGACCTCTTTTCCATTCTTTTGGCCTCTTATTCATGCTCTTAAGATAGCTGCCATTTTAGACAAATCTGGAATCTGGACGAGAACAACCAGTATTTATTAGTGTGAGGAAAATTCGTGATCCTCCACTTATTTATTTATTTTGCCTCACCCACAGTATACGGAATTTCCAAGGTCAGGGATTACAGGAATCAACTCCAAGCTTCAGCTACAACCACTGTTGAAGAGACAATGCCAGATCCTTAACTTGCTGCACCACAGCAGAAATTGTCTCCTTGCTCCTTTTTATACAAAAGAGGAAAATTTTTCCTACAAGTTCTCTGACAGATTTCTCTTTTCTTTTCATTTGTTTGAACAGTTTCATATGTCCATTCCTGGATACAAAAGATTATGGGAAGGGAACTACTTGGCTAAGGAAAATGTGATCGTCATGATTAGCTAAAACCACTTTTGAGTCTGTACAAGTAAATTTGAGATTCCACTAGTATTTAAAGGAGGCAAATCTCAGCAAAAAAAAAAAGACTACTGATACATGCAATAATGTGAATGAATCTCAAAAACATTGTGCTAAGTTAAAGAAGCCAGACTCAAAAGGCTACATACTGTATGATTCAATTTATGACATTCCAAAGAGAGCAAAATTATGAGACAGAAATCAGATCAATGGTTTCCAGAAGTGGGAAAGGAGATTACCCCCAAAAAGCATAAAGGAGATTTTTCGGACAATGGAAATCTTTTCTACTTTGACTGTGTTGATAAACTACTATATAAAATTGTCAAATTTCATAAAACCGTAACCTAAACTCAGTCAGTTTTACCCTATGTAAATTATACTTGAATAAATAAAACCAAAAAGTCAGAGGTTTCTCTTGCAAAGGCAATTAGCACTGTATATTACAACTCCCACTGCTGCTATTTCTTCGTGAGACCCTTAGCATAGTCTTAAACTCCACGTGGAAAACTAGAATTAAATCAATTTTTTAAGGACCCTACCCCCAAACTAGTCTTGACCTGAAAAATCATTTCAGTAGAGACTCGTTAAGGAAAAAAAAAAAATATCCAGGTATGCCACAAAGTTCCTATAAAATCTTAGCATTTGTTTTGGCCAAAATATATTTCCCATGGTCAGTGACAACATGTGGAGCCAGACTTGGCCATAAAATATTCTCTGGCTGCTCTCTTTGTGCACGGCCTTCAGAACCTTGTGTGCCTTTAGAGAATGGCAATTAATATAAATATGTGATCAGTTATATGTAATAGCAGTCACATTTCAGTATAAAATTTTTTAGAAAATGTTGATCTTACAAAATTTCCTTGCATGGAAATTTCTTACATAGAAAATCTTTTTTGAGCCCTTTTATCCTTCTTCAGTTATATAATTTATACTCTAGAGGTAAAGAAAGTAAAACATAAAATAGTAAATATTTTCTTATAATAGTTAAGCCCCAGTACTTTGTTTTAAAAGACACTAGCTTCTCATTTTTGGCTTATGTGATGCCTCTAAACTAACATTCAAGTCATACTGGATAAAATTCTAGATATATTTCTAAATGAATATTCACCATTGGTCTAATGCTTGAATGAAAAAAACTGTGTTGGAGCAATGATAATTGAACAGAGGAGTCACTAAAACTAGGCAACAGGCCTAAAATCTTTATAAATGGCTATTCCTAGAACATTATTCCTCTTGATTTGGTTCACATGTCAGTGTTTTTAACAAACTTACTAATACCCTAAGAATACAATAGCAAGTTTGAGTAAAACCTGAGAAATTCAGTTATTTCTGTGATTTTTTAAACCTAGATGTATAAATACACATAGACAAAACATTCAAATATGAATATTTCTTATTTACTTTATCCAAATGTTTTGATATTTTAGAGGAAAATTAAGAGTGAAAAATTGTAGAACCAAAATGAACAAAGTAAAATTTTATTTTGAGTAAATTTTTATAAACAGTTGATTGGCATTTGAATGAATATTTGTGCTCTTCGAAATGGCCAGTCCCCAATATCTATTCTAAAATTGAATGGTGATTTGCTATGACCTTGCACCATTATATTAATGTGGTTAATTTTGGGAGATCATTTAGAGATCAAGAGTACTCTATTAGATTAGCTTTAAAATCTTCAGCAGCTCCCACCAGATTTGCCAAGCTTGCTAGTTGAAGATTCAAACATTATACCCTTATAAACAGAGTTCTGCTGAGTCACCAAACTTAACCTCTTAAAACAAAGCATTTCTATTAAAATAACTTTTTTGGCACATCATTAGGGTTGTACTATTATTAGTTCCAGGCAAACAGATGTCTTTCTGGATGAAATCCAAGCCAGGCATTTTTTTTTTTTTTTTTTGGCAAGTGACTGATATGCTAAATTATACTTTTTCCAGTTCAGTAAGTTTTTAGCATTAGGAAAAGAAAGAATCTTGCAATTCCATTTGACTTGAATTGTAATCTACTCTTTTACAGTAAATACTACAAAAATTTGATGCCTTATAAAAGCAAGATAGTAAATTCCATGTTTTCTAAAGATGTAGATATGTTACCAGAAGGGGGACCCTCTACCAGGGCCTAAGAGTGGGCTCTTGTCTAACACTCAGAAATGAAGTGTCCAAGGAGACACACATATTGCCAAAGCAAAAGATTTTATTGGAAAGGGGCACTGGAGCAGAGAGCAGCAGGGTAAGGGAACCCAGAAGAACTGCTCTGCCATGTGGTTCACAGTCTCAGGGTTTATGATGGTGGAATTAGCATTCCAGGTTGCCTCTCAACAGTCGTCTTGCCTGTGCCCATATTTGGTCCAATTCAAGGTCCTTCCTTGGCAGCAGATGCACCTCTGTCAAGATGGTTTCCAGTATGAGGGTTTCTGGGAGGCTGGCAGGACCTATTATGGGATGGGGTCTCCTCCTTCCTCTTGGCCCTTCAAAAAGTCTTATCAGTTCATTGTTCCTTATCAAGATCTCCTGTTGTGAGATAACTCCTGCAAGAGGTTACTGTCATGCCTGGCCAGGCAGGCAGTTTTGGTCGATTGCTTCCTACAGATATACTAGCTAATGATGTAAAAGTTTCAGACCAAAATATTTATAATCCTTTTGACAGCATCAATATCTAGTTTTTAAATGAAAACTATATGTTGTTATTATTTCTAAAATGTACATAGTAATGTCAAAAATTAAAGCATATCTCATCAGTACCACCATTAGGACATTAAAATGTACTAAACACATATACACTGCAACTTTTTATTTTAATATAGAAGCAGAAATCCACTGTTTTCTTTTCTTATATAACTAAAGACACATTTTAGCAATGTTTTCCATAATAAAAGTAATTTTTAAAATTTACTCTAAGTTTATATACCTAAAAGTTAAAAGAAGTGTTGCAAAGACAACTACTTTTCCCATTATACATTCCCATCTTCTTTCTTTTAGTTATAGACTCCTCCTGAATACATCATTACCCAGCTAGATGCCATTATTTAGCAGTCTTCCTTCTTGCCAGAGACTATCATATGACGATATTTTGGCCAATAGGATATGAACAGAAGTGATGTATGCCACCTCTGAATCATTTCCTTAAATAGAATTTGCTTTCTTTTTTCTTCTTCTTCTTACTCTAAGTCCTCTTTTCCCCTTCTGTGCACTGCTGTCAATGAGCTAGCTTTGGCACTAGGAAACAAGAAAGAATATAATAGAAAGAACTTCAAATTCTGATTGACCTTAAGAAGAAAACCCACTTACATTGCTCAAACTGCTTACTTACCTCTAAAATGTCCTTAGAGAGACTGAATTGTATGAGCCACTATATATTTAATTTTTTGTTATAGCTGCTTAGCCTATTCGATGCATCAATTTTTATAATGTGGTTGACCAGTACAAATATAAAATGTGAAAATGTTTTGGAGATCACCTGATTTTGTCTGATAATCTATTTGGGGTTATTTCCAATCCATGTAATTCAAGTAGGGACGCCTCTAACACCAGCCTTTTCTACAAGGATACAAAGAACCCAAATCTAGTCGCTTAGAGAATTGCATTGTACTGACCATCATGAATGTTTCATGGCTGGAATCACAACACATACCAGGCACATAAAAGACCTCCTAGGAGTTCCCACTGTGATGCAGTGGGTTAAGAATCTGACTGCAGTGACTCAAGTCACTGCATAGGCTCAGGTTCAATCCCTGGCCCAGGATCTTTCGTGTGCTATGGTGAAGCCATTAAAAAAAAAAAAAAAACCTACTAGCTTTTTCGTTAAAACTGTCAGCAAAAAAAATCCATCTCTTTCAGAACTTAAAGTCACTGAGTACCAAACAAACTTGGATTTTTGAGGTTCTCTTAAACACCAAGTGGGAAAAATCTGACTAGAAATAAATACAACACAAAAGAAAACAAAGCTGAGAGGAAGAAAGGGAAGGTGGGTCTTGATAATACTATTTAAGTTCCTGCATCCACCTATGTTAAAGCTGCTTGCATCCTGGGTTTCCAACTTTTCTGAGCCAATAATTTCCCACTTTTTAAAAAAACTAATTAAAGTTGGATTTCTATAATTTGCAATTAAATAACTTGACTAAAATAGCTGTTAATTACAGTCGTTTTAATTGACGAAAATATCATTAAGACTTTTAATCTAAAAATAGTTCTTAATTTCAAAGTCAGCCCCATGTTCCCAAGAATGTCAGTTGGAGATTGTTGCTAGTCTTCTTATTTTACATGATCATTCTGGGTTATTAAAAGCTAAATCTGTGACATTTTAAATTCCATGACACCAAGTCTGACTAGCAGTTTTAGCCTGTTACTTCTTTGCTAAAATTCTAACATAAATATTCTTTCAGACATGTTGCCATAAACCAATAACTTGATTATGGTATATGTAATGTAATTTAATAACATTGTCAATTGAATTATATTGTTTTTTGCATGTTTATAGCATCCCCATCCTTCATTTTAGGCAATGAAAGAGATATAAGATTTATGCACAAGAAAACTTTCAAACTGATTATATAAGCATACATATATAATTGGAACCTATTTTTTTTTCCCATATGGAGTGAACAAATAGTACATAAACTCAAATAGGCATTATTACAGATTGGCAATTCAAATTAGTTCCACTAAGTTAAGACTCAGGAGTCTTGGGTACCTCCAGTCCCTACCAATTCATTAAGCAGAAAATATTTAAGCACCCTATGCCAACCAGGGTTCTAAGCACTGAGAATTACTGCATTGAAGAAAAGAGTCAGGCTCTCACTCCATAAGAGATGCATTTTCTTAAAATCATAGAGTCTCTTGCACCATGGGAGGGTTCTCTTCAGGATCCGTCCAATCACAGTCACTGTTGTCCTGAATACCTTTCTAAGTCATGAATCCTTTGGAAAAGCTACAGTCACAGTTAGTTGGCCTCTCTGGACAGCTGACATTGCCTGAAGCCTCTGTCTCTATCAATTTAGAACCTTCAAACCTTGAGGCATTAATCCCATTATACAGCTGTTAACCAGTTCAGCATAAAATTCAAGCCCCTTATTGAGCTTGCCTTTAGTATGCTGTCATTCCTGAACCACTCAAGGATTTTTCAACCCTAACTGCCAGTGCTTTTCTCTTTCCCAACACTTTCCTTTGTACCCTCCAGAATTCTTTTTCATCACTTTGTTTTTGTTTTTTAATTAGTTTATGTAACAGTGAATAAATATCACTTATGCGGAAAGAAGGCAATGTTTAATTTCTACTTTGTTGTTTTCATAAATGGATTTACTTTCTACTTTGTTTTTTTTATAAATACTGACAAAACTGTTTACATAACAATGTGGGATGAGACAAATGGAAACAAAAGCTTTGGTATTAGCAATATAATTCAACTATTGAAGGCCTTTCAAGTTATTTGCCAAATACCATGATGATTTGTTATCAAAAATTATACTTTAATGATATATTAGCTCCTTCAATTGTTTTGAAAGCAGAGAATTAGAAACCCTTGACATCCAAAAGAATTTGTTTCTAAGCTATTAGAGACATTCACTTTCTTACCATCAGTACAAAATTCCTTTTGTTTGGTGCCCTGATGATTTGTCACACCAGATTGAGCTTAAGATATAATTTTGTTTTCTAAAATGAGGGAAGTATAGTTGCAAAAGGAAGTAGAAAAAGAAGGCAAAGCATAATGTTTTAACTGAAGTTCTCAGGCTGACTAATAATTGGAAAGAGTGGATATGGGAAAAGAAGACTTTGAATCTCTTAAAATTACTCTAAACCCATGTACTTTTTAAAGCCTTGTGGACTTCAAGAAGTATACATATCTTAGTTTGAAGACCACTGGTCCACTGCCCTGGTAAATCCCACCCTAGGGTCAGCTGGCTTTGGCAGCGCTGAGTGCGGTGTTCTCTTTCTCCCTTTCTTTGAGTATCCATATTCCATCAAAATGTAGTCTCAGTATATATACACTGTCTTCACTTTCTCACTTTCCACATATTCCTCAGTCATACTATAAATAGTAATTCATTCTCATAACTCCACTGAACCACTCATGTAAGAGTCACTGACGATTTCCCCATCTGCAGATCCATGAGCTTCTTTTATTGAACAAATGTCTGAAATTCTTCGCAGCATTTGACTCCGACAACCACTCCATTTTTCTTGAAATTCACTACTCTTTACTCCTGCCACTTTATTCCTTCTTTTTGAGCCTGCTTTCCAATACCCTCTTCCACTATGAATCCTAAAATGTTCTTCCACAGAATTTCTACCATTGGCCTTTTCCTCTCCTCAGCGATAGCTCTGCCTTGATGATCTATTTATCTTCTGTGACCACTCCGTCATGATAACGTCTATATCTCCAGCTCAAACATTTCCATCTAATGCAAGTGCTTTAGTCAATGCCTGGTAAACAGCTTCACTTTGCTGTCTGCTACACTGTCTCAAAATTGAAAATCTGAACTCATCATCTTTCCTAACAAACTTGTGCCTCTTCGTGGAATCTCAAATTTTAATGAAAGCCACTATGAAACCTTCTAAATAGGAAAACCCCAATAGTCTTTCTCAGTTTCTCAAACTTCTGCTTCTATATGTGACTAAGTTTTATGGAAAAAAAACTCTTACACATGTATCTTCTCTATTCATGTCTATTAATGTATCCTGTTAATGAATATTTTTTCCACATCTATTATGTTCCAGGTACTATTCTAATTGTAATAAACAGAAGATAAAGACAGACATGTTCCTTGTGTATATAGATGTATATATATATATATGTATGTGTGTGATAAAGTCTCATCTTTGAGCTGTATCATCAAATTTATCCAACAAATTTTTAAAAGATTTTTTTTTGTTATAAAAAGAAGGCCTTCAGAGATATCAATTTATCTAATATTTCTCTATAGTCTTTCCCTACCATATTGAATAATTCTATATTCTAAAATTTCTGTACTCTCTATGTTGTTTGATAATGGCCTTTTGTTATGTAATTGATTAATATTGTGAGTAAATTAACACTGAAAGTGTCTTTTCTTATAAAAAAATAGCATTAAGGAGAGCAATTTCCTGTAAGTTTTGAGGAAAATTTTCAAAGAAAAATTAGAAGATCATGGCCCAAATTAATTAATGAGCTTTATAATACTTTATTAAAATAAGAATACATTGCCACAGGATCCCCCTACCCTTTATGGCTGAAAACTTATTACAATATTGACCACATTAAAAGCAGATGCCCCAAATGGTTCACTTCAATGCATTTTTATGTACTTTTATTTGAAAAATACTTTAGCATGTTATTTTTCCTTTAAAATATAGCATTAGTTGTATTAAGCAAAATGACAAATTTTTTGCCTACTAAGGAAAACAGAACTAAATATGAAATAACTTTTCTGATATAAAGCTATGTCTGGTCTTTGAAGATATAACCTAGGGCACATCTTCACTATTTAATGAAGTTAAATGATGAAGCTGATGTTCAGATGAATTAATGTCAACAAAGCCAAAACCAGTGATGCTACATTGGGTAGTAGGGGGAGGGGGGATAAGTTAAAAATATCTAACTTATGAATTAGCCAATACATCCTCCTAACAATAAAGTTTACCAGTCAGCATGACACTAGGCTATTCAATTATTGCTCATATCCTTTAAAGCACATTTATAAACTAGATAACAGAAGAGGGAAATATTACAACTTTGATCTTTTCTATTGACCAAATGTCTTTCATAACCTATTCAGCCACTTACTGAAAACCTAAAATACAGATGCAGGAAACTTACTCATTACTGTCATTCCTGTGTGTCATTGCTTTCTTTTTCTAGTTCCTTGATATAGATTACCACCCCAGCAGCTCTAATTTGAATAGGTAAAATAAAATAAACATTTGAGTAGACAGTAATTATTATAACACACAAACTGATTACATTATTAAGTACGCAATTCACATCATCATTCTTGGAAAGATAAATAAAAACCTGTTTATGAACAAGCAATGGTTTAATAATTGTTCACGCAGCAACATTCAGATTCACAGGGCTATGCTGCCACCTAGCGGAATAAAAACAGGATTCCAGTGCTGTCAAGAACTGTTTTAAATCACACACACACACACACACACACACACACACACACACAGATATACATATAAATATATGCCAAAAGACAATATGGACTTGAGGCCAATTTAGTAAGAAATTACTTAAAAGCAATTAAAAGCAGTTGGTATTGGATCCCAAATAATAATATCTCCTATGAAAAAGATTTATTTGAAAGTATCCATGGAGTTTTCTTTATTTTCATTTTAAAGTTTGAATGAATATATTTATAAATAATCAATGTTTAATAAGACAAAAATTAGCTCTTACCACTCTACACCCTATTTCTCCTTCCCCAGAAGTAAATACCTTGTTATTTTACTAGTTGATTAATTTTATTTTTATATCTATACCTTCAAATGACTTTTTCTCTCTCTCTTTTTTTATTTTTAGGGCTGCACCCACAACACATGGAAGTTCCCAGGCCACAGCCACAGCAATGCCAGATCTGAGCCATGCACAGGTCACAGAAATGTCAGATCATTTAACCAACTGAGTGAGGCCAGGGATCAATCCCATGTCCTCATGGACACCAGTGGGGTTCGTTATTGCTGAGCCATGACAGGAACTCTTCAAATGACTTTGATTTTTCCATTTATTTCCCGCTATGCAAATTAAGGGTTTAGCTTTTTCTCACCCCTATCCTCCCACACACTTTCATCCTTCCCAGTCTCTCATTCCCACAAGAGTTCCAGCATACTTTCATTTAGGTCATAGTATGTTAAAACATGAATATGTAAATATTAATCAGAATAAATCCATGTAGTAAACTACAAATGTTTTGCATCTCTATACGATATTTTTACTCCTAGAATTATTTGTTGAAGGGTTTATTTGTTTGTTTGCTTCTAAGCAAGACTGGTTCCCTAGAAAACCAAGCCTAAGGTAAAACATATATGCCAGTACTTTACCATGGGGTAAAATTCCAGGAGCACAGGAGTAAAGGAAAGGAGAGACAGGCAGGAAAATAATATAAGCAAAAATGAGGGAGTGAATTATTGAAACTGATCTCTGGTTGGTATCAAAAATAGCTGATTGTCCTGTCTTGCTGTATTGTCTTCAGTGTCTGTATTTCAGGAGAGTATGGAGTAGGGGCAGGAAATCAATTTATCCACCAGTTCCTGTCTCCCATTAGTCTCCCCAGGGGTGTTAAATTCCCAGCATTTCCAAGCCCCAGTCATACTGTCTTGCCCATGGTTTTAGCCAGGTTAGTGCTGAAAGTCCTGCTTCCCAGGCACCCCCCTTAGAACTGGACAGACCAGGACAGTTGGTCTGTCCCATTGGTCACCAGGACATCTCATACTCAACAGCAACAGGTCAACCCGAGGAATTCAAGCCTGGAGATGAGATGCTATTCAGGCTGGACCCACATAAGGAAGCAGTTACTCAAAACCACCAAAAGAATTGTGACCAAGATAACCTGAGGTGGCATATAAGAGATCTTATACAGTTTGTTCCAATCACTGATTTAACCAGAAACTCTAAAAATCATCCCCAATATCCTCTCAAAACTTGGGGACCTATCACATATTCTATGACATTGTCTATCAATTTTATTCCTTGAAAAAAATCTGGAGTTTTCAGAACTGCTCCAGTCTGGACTGTTTTTCTTCTCCTCCTTATACAGTTATCATCCTGGCAATTCCTCCTCTATATATCTCTATTAGATTTCCTGTGTCCAGTAGCCTGAGTCTTTCTTTTTATTAATTTACTTCTGTGTTTTAGGGCGAGCAAGTAATCCAGTAGCTTCCTGAGGGGAAAACAATTGATGGAGGTGGGGGTAAATATTCTAAAACCTTACATATTTAAAAATGTGTTTACCCTATCTGTATAATACTAAGTTTTGCTAGGTATATATAGATCACTAGATTTGAAATCACTTTCCTTTAGAACTTTGAAGGCCGTGTCATAGTTTCAGTGTTGTTGGTGAGAAGTAAAATTTCTTTTTTTTTTGCTTTTTTTGGAGGTGGGGGGGTGCATGTGCAGCATGTGGAAGTTCCCAGGCTAGGGGTGGAATCAGAGCTGCAGCTGCTGGCCTACACCAGAGCCACAGCAACAAGGGATCCGAGCCATATCTGCAGCCTACAACACAGCTCACGGCAATGCCAGATCCGTAACCTACTGGGCAAGAATCAAGCCTGCAACCTCGTGGATGCTAGTGGGGTTCCTTGCCACTGAATCACAGTGGAAACTCCAGAAGTAAAATTCTGATTCCAGAACCTTTAGTCAGTTGAGCTTTCTCTCCCTCTCTCTCTCTGTCTCTCTGTCTGTCTGTCTGTCTGTCTGTGTCTCTCTCTTGCACACACACACACACACACACACACACACACACACACACATACACACAGTTTAAAATCTCTCTGTCTCCAGTGATTATGAAATTTTACATTCATGGACCTTGGTAGTGAGCATTAGAGCCACAGCATATCCCACAGAGGTGGTCATTGCACCATTACATGCATAGAGTGTGCCCGCTTGGGGTGGTTCAATGTCCAACCTGTGTACCCACCTCAGCAGATATGCTTTTTACACTTTATAAGCCCTTTTCAATTAGTTAATGCATGCCTTTCAGTTACAGAAAAAAATTTTGAACTGTTTCTTTAGTGTTTTCTCCTTTTTTCCTTTCTTTGGTCTTTTTCTGGAACTTCTATTAATTAGGTCTTATACTGTCTTACAATGTTATTTTCTCAATTAAATTTTCTCTCTTTGATTTTGTGGCTGGTGGTGGTAGTTGGATTTGGTCATGGTTTTGTTGTATTTTCTTTTAGGGGAGAATTTCTCAGTTCTTGCAGTCCTGAGCTTTCTTGTGTCATATCTTAAATTGTTAAATGTTCTTTTTTGTCGTTCTCTTAAATTTTCTTAACGATAATATTCTGTTCTTTTTTTAAGGTTTCAATAGACTTATCTCTGAAAAGTTTGTGTAAAATTTTCATGTTTTCTTCTCTCTGCTGAGAATCTGTTTCTTCCTCAAAGTTTTTTGCCGTTAGTTATTTGATCTGTATCTTTTATGTTAAAAGTCTCCCTTAGGTTTCTAACCATTAATTACCAGCTCATATTTAAGAATGGGTTATGGGAAACTCGTTTGAACTTCTGAGTGTACAAGTGGGACTTGCTGGCTGTAATCATCACTGCAAACGATTTGGCTGGGCCATGTCATCATCACCACTGGGGAGCGCCTGTGGTAGGGAAGATTCCCTGGAGAAGACTCTTCCTTCTTCCTCCTTGGAAAGTAAATATCTGATAACCGATGATCTAGTTGTGGATATAGTAAGGTGCTAGGATTCAGTCTCTAATATGTATTTGGTTACTTAATACCTCTGATTAGGCTTGGCATACCCCAATGTAGAGCCCTTCTATTTTACCCCTTCCAGAAAATATATCTCTGCTGAATTACCTGGTTGGAGGCAGTCATTTAAATGTTCAGAATGAGGAAGGGGTACTAGGGCTAAAACTCCTTCTCTAATATGTTGATACCTCTTTTCCATGTTTCTGAGATTCTTTTTCTTTTGGCCTCTAGATTCTAAGTGCATGACTAGCTTCTGCCAAGACTTGAAAGCCAGAAGTGAAACTTTTGAGACACACAGCCCAATTAACGATCACAATTATCGAGTCCCTTGGTTTTTCTGTAGCAATAATAGTGGAGGTACTGATACTTAATCCCTAGCTTTTAGAGTGACTGGGAGGGATTTTCACTGGAAAAATCTGATGGCATGAACAGTTTTACTGAGTGCCTTACTTTTGTGTGGAATCAAAACTTGATTTTATGGCCTTTCCAAATATTCTGTGAGCTAACTTTATGCTATAATGCATTCCTTTCATACTTAGAATCAGACAGAGTGATTCTATTGTCCAACCCAATGCTGACAGACAACAAGTAGTAAACTGTCCTATGTTAATACCTTCATTATTCCTCCTTTCATCAGTCAATACTTTCCATCCATAAATATTCTGGTAGTTTGTTGACATTTGACATTTGCCAACACATTTTCTATTTCAATAAGAAAAAGTTATTGCAAATTTTAGTTGCTTAGAACAACACCAGTTTATTAGTTTACAGGTCTGTAAGTCAGAAGTCAAGGCTGGTCTAAATAGGTTCTCTGTTCAGGGTATCACAAAGCAAAAATCAAGGTGTCAGCTAGGCTGTTGTCTTACCTGGAACCTCTGGGGAAGAATCTGGTTTCAACCTCATTCAGGTTGCTGGCGAAATCCAGTTCCTTATTGCCATAGAGCTAAGGCTAATTTCCTTTCTGGCTGCCAGTCAGAGCCTGCTCTCTTCTTCCAGAGACCCCTTGCATTCCTTATCACATGGACCCTCCATCTTCAAGGTCAGCAAGAGAATCATGTTTCAATTCTGGCCTCACCTTCTGCCAAAAAAGAAAATTCTGCTTTTAAAGGATTTATGTAATTAAATTAGGATGACCCAAATTATCTCCTTTTTATTAATTCAGTCAACTGATTAATAATCTTAATTACATCTGAAAAATCTCTTTTGCCATATAATATGACATAGGGGAAGGAATTATACAAGGGCAAACGTCATTGGAGTCATTCTTTGAATTCTGCCTATTTCAGCCCTCTCTAGTTCTCTTTAATATCAGAAATTGAAAACTTTTTGTTTTATTACTTTCATAGGGTCTTCAGATGAAACAGAAGCTGACATTAACTACTCAGTGTTGCATCTTAAACTAAAAGTATCAATCACACTCCTAGTTGGTTGCGATTTTATATTAGATGTAGGTTATCAAATTTTGAAGTTTGTTTTCTCTATAAATGATCCAACTGCCTTTGCTAACCACTGCTTCCCTTAACCCAGGACTGGGATGGTGCAGAACTTAGTAAACTAGTTTAGAGTGATTTAATAAAGTCTTTTTAGATAAATGGTATATATCACCAAAGAAAAATTGCACTGACTGAATTAATTAGGCAAGGAAGTCTATTCAAGACATTACAGCAAGACCTCAACTATACTAAAACAAAAGGTGGGAGTTCTGAAGCCAGTGGTGAGCCACTGGGAAAGTGCTGGAGCGCACTGATGGCAAGATTGGTCAATATGATTAGGACATTTGTGTTTGCTGTTTGGTGATTATCAAAGTTAGGCTTCATACTGCCACAAAAACTGGAAGATGGGGGCAATATCTACCTTGATTCTATTTTAAAGGAATGGCTTCCAAGTTTATGAAAAAGACATTACTATGTTCTAAAACAGGCAAGAGTCTGGGGGAGATCTGTATTTCAAAGGGGCAGAGAAAGTGTTTACAACTGAAAGTTTTCTAAAATAATTTTCTGAAAAAGGGAGATCAGGGACCTAAAGTCAGGAAGAAATCTGTCTAAAGTTTAGTCAACCTGAGAGGAATGTTAACCTTGCCTTGGTCACTATTAAAAAGAAAATGCTTAGCATTTCAGATTTCTACCCACCCCCTGTTTCTCTCCACAAATGTATATGAGCATGGGAAGAAAGTGAAGCTGATGTAAAACCGTGTGTCTGATAACAAAAGATAAGGACTTTGAATTCATGCAATGTCCCCTGGATTCTTGCTGGTCACTTCTGCAGTGTGGCCACTGTTGATCACCCACTGGTAATCACTCAGTTGTGACTGGACTTAACGGAATTTTTTTCTTTCTTGGCCACCAGCATATGGAAGTTCCCAAACCAGGGGTCTAATCCGAGCTGCAGTTGCAGCCTATACTACAGTTGTGGCAACACTGGATCCTCAACCCACTGCCCCAGACCAGAGAAAATGCTGGATCCTTAAGCCCCGCTGCACTACAGCAGGAACTCCTGATTATTTTTTTAAATAGAAGTTACTGTGTTGGTAACTCCCACTGAATTCATTTGTTCTATTTCCCTCCCATCCTAAGGTCATTGAGTTCTGCATCCTTTTTGTATACACTAATATTCTGCCTTTCTTTTGTGCCCAATATCCAGAGATAAATACAAATTCCCATATTCATTGTGTATATTTACCTCTTGATAACTAGGGCATTACAACCAATTCATTTACCTGTCTTCCACTGGCAACTCTGCATATTGCTTACTATGTGTTAGGGCACTAAGCTAGAAGCTGAAGATTCCTAACAGCCTATACCTCCCTAACACTACTTCAAAAGTAAGTATACTCCATACACACACTCCAGATGTTCTCAGTCATCCCAAACCAACTGACTTTTTCCACTGACTTCTGTTATTCTTCTTCTCACCCCTCAGGGCCTTTTCGTCCATACAATTCCAAGGTCTAATACTCTGGGCCCTGTTTCCTGTATCTTAATTTGCAGCTATAATAATCTCTTAAATCCTGTCTTTCATGACAAAATTGTATCACTAGAGGCTAAAACTCAATTCATGAAATTCAAAGCTTATCAGTAGCTTTCTAGCACCACTTCCCTCTTCCCTGGGGCAATATGCTTCAGAATGTAACTTGGAGGGGAACACTGTGAATTTAAGGGAAAAATTTAATCCCCTGATTCAATATGTGTAAAATATTACCACTGTCACACAATTTTAAGAGATGAATCAAACATATGAGATAGTTATCTGGCTATAAAAATTTTTTAAAGTCTTAACTGACAGATACAAACAAAAACAAATGTCTTACAGCTAGACTAAAGTTCTGTCTAGCAATCTGTGCTTTCTTTCTCTCTGTAATTTCTATGAAAGTATGAACACTGTTACTTTTACCATCCCTTCAATAGAATTTATGAACTTATCTATATTCAGTTGACAATATGACAATTGCGTTTTAAACTTGTGACCTTTTTAAAATGGTGCTTATCACTTACACATGTAGCAAGTATTATCTAATTATAAGTAAAACAATAATTACTTGCTATTATTTGTTTTTTAAAGTTCTCTTCAAGGTATTTCTTAAATAACTATATGTACATAATATGTACTATATATGGAGATATTGAATAAAGTACTCTGAAACCTTACTTGTACTTACAAAGAATGTGTAGATTGTCCTTTGAGTCTTTTTAATTATTAGTATTGGAGTTCTCATTGTGGCTCAGTGGAAACAAATCTGATTAGTATCCATGAGGACCCAGGTTCGATCCCTGGCCTCACTCAGTGGGTTAAGGATCCGGCGTTGCGGTGACCTGTGGTGTAGGTCACACACATGGCTTGGATCTGGCATTGCTGTGGCTGTGGCATAGGCCAGCAGCTACAGCTCCGATTTGACCCCTAGCCTGGGAACTTCCATATGCCTTGGGTGCAGCCCTAAAAAGACCAAAAAAAAAAAAAAAGAATTGTTAGTATTAATAAATAAGCTAAGTGAATTTAATTTACAAGTTCTTTTGGTTTCAGTATGAAGTTTTTTCTTAATATATAAAGTTTTACTTTAATATCTAGCACTATTAAATTAATAGTAAAGTTGGGACTATGGTAGTATATATGTTAGTTGTTACTAGTCAGAATAGAAGAGTGGAGATAAAATGTAGTTGTTAAAACCTTAGACCTTGGATTGGATGCTGTTTATCCAGATGTTTCACATGTGAAAGCTACCATTTCCATCATCTTTTTCCATGTTGTGGCCTTTTTTTTCCTTCCTACTCTTGACATAATCTAGTTGTGAATTCCTACCAAGATAAAATGGGACAAAAATCCCCTATCTCCCATCTTTATGTTAACCGGCTACAAACTGGCTATTTCCTGACTTCATTTTCTTGGAAGATTCCAGTAGTATGACTTCTTTATTTGACATACTTTATTACAGCTCTCCACCTAGAGGTAGCAACAAAGCTTACAGACAATTTGGAGGACTGAGTAAACGTCGCATATCTTAAAGATCTTATTCCTTAAGTAGGGATTTGTAAATTTAGAGGGCATAGATGCAATGAATTCTGCACACACACCCCAATACTCATCCCTACTCAAACATGCAATTTAAAGATTCTCCCCTTGTTTAAAGACCACACACACACACATCCCAACTTAAGGGTCTAACTTGCTAAGTTAGGCTCCTGTCTTCCACATCTTTGATCTTCCTCCAGCAAACTCATTCAGATTATGCACATAGTGAGCAATGGAGAAATGTTTGTGGATCATTGTTGAATGTCAACAATTATTCTGGGCTTTCTGATAAAAATGATGACTCCTCACGGGATAATTTTAGCATGCAGAGCCCAAACTGTAACTGGGCTGTGAGACTGTCCTAACAGAATTCCCAAGCCCTGCCTGCTAGGAACCAGCAGAAGGAACGTGAGAATTTGACAGCGATATTCTTTGGCCGTCAGCTTTTAAATCTGTCAGTTGACAATTAAAAACAATCCTGTCAGAAGCTTCGCTTTAGGAAGGAAGGAATGGAGGCGGGTGTGAGCTGCAGAAGCTACACCTCAGCGCAAGGCATGCCGGGACACTGCCGATCTCAACCACCGTCACCAAGGCAACCAGTGAGCACGCGGTTGTCATGGAGACAGGCCGGCGACTCTGAGAGCCTAGCTAAGGAGCTGCCTTCGCTGGCACCCTGGCAAGATGCTTCGAGGAGGCTATAAGGCCTCTGAAAGGCGAAGACACTTAAGTGATCGCCTCAGCAGGCGACAAGACCAGGCGCTGAGCAGCAGCATCTACCTCCTACGCGAGATGGGCCCCACTGCCTTCCTGCTGAGGGAGGAGGAGCCGGAAAACAGGGATTTCCGAGTAACTACCGCCCCCAACTCGGTCCCCGCCAGCTGGACCCGCTAGCTCCCCACAGGCCCACCCTGTATGAACACCACTGGAGGATGTCGCAGACTCTAAAAATGTGCAGACTGCAGAGGGAAATAGTATTTGTTAGCTAAGTTCCATTATTGGAGGTTAGGACTCCAGATTGCATTCACCTCTTCTAAAATGATGGCCCTTGATCTTTGGGCTTGAAAAAGTGAAACGTTTTATATGAAAATATGGTTTGCATTTATTTGAGTTCTGGAATCTGTTAGCAGTCACTAGACTTGTAACTCAAACGAAATATCTATTTACAAACAGTATTTATTTGCTAAATAAATAAAATCGGGTTTTCTCTTTAGTCATTCTGAAGCTTTAACAAGACCCTTTTAAAGTATGACTTAAATGGCGATGACTTGGAAAGGTCTTAATGAATAAAAATTATTTTTAATTTTGCTGAAAGACCACAAATATTTCATATTTATATATCCTACTCTCACGACTCAAAAATCCAGAAGTTGGCTAGGAAATTTTAAATTTAGTGTCATGCACTTTAAATACTGAATACAGATTACTAAATTTTGCCTCTTCCAGAGGTCCTTTTTTCACTTTGTTGTTTACAATGCTTGGAGCATTTAATAAATATTTTAAGCCAGTATAAATTTGGTGAATAAATTTAGTCTTCTTGAATAAAATTAAATAAACTCACCGATTCAAACACACAATGCAAAAGTCCCAGATGAACTGCTTTATCAAAGGTCATTAGCTCCACTGCAAAACAGAATTTCCTTTCAGTTAGAAATTTATAGCTTTTTTCAATCCTTTAAAATTAGATTTCTTTTCACTTTCCTAAATGAATATCACTTAAAAAGAGTCCTAGCTGACTGCAGTTTGTTGACCAAGGCAAAGGATATGGAAGTCAAAAATTAGACTGGTGTCAAGAAATAAGACATCTCAATAGACTTAGGATAACAAGCATTTGACATTTTTGAAGTTAGCTAAACTAAATTATCTCTTCAAACTCTTTTAATCCAATTATCTTTTAATTAAATTTTACTCCATAACTCTAAAAATTAACTGGAGGGTTTTTTTGTGTGTGCATTTTTTTTAAGGTTTCTCTAGGAAATCCTCATGTTTGTAACTGTTCTACATTTCTGAAAGGAGGGGAACTTTGTAAACATATATGCTGGTAAGTGACTTTATAATGAATATCTTCCGCAAAGTAACATATTGGCATATTACGTTTTGCCTTTTTCATGGTTTGAGTAGTACAAGATTAAACAAATTTGTTGTTGGAGGAATATAAAAGTAAAATGGTCACAGCTTATCAATATAGTTTTGGGTATTTTATGTTATTCCAAAAATTAACTAAGGTTTAAATTGAGAAACATACTACCACCTCTTCATGTTTGGAAGGTTATTGCTTTTAATAAGGAAAAAAAAGTGTTAAATTTTCATTATGTACAAATGTGAAATCTAACTATAAAACAGGAAAAAAAACCCTCCCTGATTCATATCAGCAATGATAATCACATGGTTCTTTATGATATTTTTTAAATTTTTATTATTTCCCTTTTCAATAAGCATTTGACTATGACTCTTTGGAGATAGAACTCTACTAAAAATTACTTCTGTCAAGTCTGAAATTTTTCCTGTAGGGTCAGAACCAGTTTATAGGGCATCCCAGAAATTAAAAACAAAAATTTCTTCCCATTTAACTTAAACCCAACTCATTTTGTTGACCTGCTATACTTATGCTACCAAATCACTAATTATATTATTATAGAAAATTTGTAATTGATATTTAAAGGGGAAAAATCTAACAAGAAATTAAGAAAAAAGTTTATATCTCATATTTTAATGCTTTTCTTTACAGGTTAAAAAACAGTTTATATGTTTTTATAATGCTTTTATTTACCAAGGTTTTTGTTGTTTTGATCAATTTTTATTGAGCATCTACTAACACAGATTATTTGCTCTAGTTAGCATAAAAATATAAAATATGATCCTTTCAAAGCTTGCAATTTAGTTTTATTATTATACATAAAATAGCTTATTTTTATTTTATGCCATTTTCCTCAGGGGAAGGGCATTCTGTTGTGATTTTTGTGCAACTTGTTTTTTACAGTATATTTACCATAAACTGAATTGAAATATAATCCCAATATTTAATATACTGTATTTAATATATTTAAGTAATATATAATCTCCTACTTTTTATAAAAGTCGTGTTCCATTTTAATTGATGATATTTGAAAACATTTTTCTGCCATATATTAAAGTGGTATACTTAGGAAAACAGTCATTTATAATACTCTATCCAGAAAATTCATCCATTTTCAGGAGTAGGAAACTTCCAGGGAGTATTGTGAATACCAAGATTCCCTCACTAACCTCTTTTTTTGAATGACTCTATCTCATGAAGAAATACGTGGACTCTCTCTGGCAAATCTCTTTACTGCAAATATCTTTTGTTTCCATTGATCATACTTTTTCACATAGAATTATTATAAAAGATAAATCTGACTACTCTTGTAACAGAAAACTGATGAGAATTTTAAGTTTATCCCTAACACTTTCAGCAATATGAATTCTATAATGCCATTCCTGTTCTAAATTTAAAATGAAATAGTACCTTTTGAGGTTATGTCAAAAATAATGTTTTATTTTGTTTTTCCACTTTTGAACATTAGGGTCTTGTTGAAAAAATTCAAGCTTCCAAGGAATCATGAATGTGAGTTGTCTGTGTATGTGTTTTTACTAATTGAAGTTAACAAATTTTTTTACTTAGACATATACTAAATTTAAACAAGCATTTTTCTAGACAGTCTGACAGCTATCTGTAGCCCAGTTTGTTACACTTAAGACAGGACATTTTTCTTCATATTTAACACAAAACATAACTTTATTTGTGATTTCAAATTAAAAGGCACTTAATAAATAATGGGATGAAATAATGCCAGTTACTTGGTAGAAAAAATTTCTCTCATGTTTTCTAAGCAATTATTCACAGTAGTTTCTGTGTCTAAATTTATTTTAATTATGAGGAAAATAACAAATGTGATTTTTCACATCCTAAAAATGCAGTTGACATGATACATAATCTTTTTTTTTTTTTTTGTCTTTTTAGAGCCTCACCCTTGGCATATGGAGATTCCCAGGCTAGGGGTCGAATTGGGTCGAATACACCATAGCAATACCATATCTGAGCTGTGTGTGCGGTTCACAACTCATGGCAACACCATCCTTAACATACTGAGTGAGGCCAGGAATCGAACCTGCATCCTGTGGTTACTAGTCAGATTCGTTTCTGCTGAGCCACGACGGGAACTCTACATGAGACATAATTTTATTTTAAAATGTTTACTGACAAGTTTTTATGCAAATATATATGTATTAAAATAATTTTTATGTCAATAATTGAGTTTAAAGTCAGAAATATGAAATTCTTATGATTTTAAACTTTAAATTTAAATTTAAAATCTTAAGTCAACAATAAAAGAGAAAGAAAAATAACTTTATTACAGTTTATTTAGAGTTGTACATTTTATAATGAAGATGCTGTCTTTATGGAAGTGTTTCCTGCGAAAAGTTATTTAATACATACTAGACTCATCTAAGAATTGCAACATTTTTAACATTTATTAATAAAAGCTTATAATACTCATAAAGTATTAATATGATAATTAGTTTTGCGGGTTTTTTTTTTCAATTCAGGATATTGATTCTATTTAGGCAAGTTCATTCCCCTCTGCTATTATGTAAGTACAATCACAGTAGACATTTAAAAGTTTTACTAGATAACAAATTAACATTAGTGATGTACAGGGATTTTTCTTTTGCACTCTTTTCTCTACACATTTTCTTAGAAGTGTCTCATATTTTCTGTCTCCCATTGTTATCTCTATGCCAGTGATTTCCATATCTTATCAGCAGATCAGTATTTCCAGCTGCCTTCAATTTTGGAGGTCCCACAGGCATTTTGAGTACTAAATTCCCTCCATATATGCTCCCCTGTTGTATTCCCTACCTCACATATTGGCTTTCCTTTCGTCTCCAAAGCTAGAAACCTCAGCATTCTCCTTGATTTTTTTTCTCTCCCATTCTCTTCTCTCTTAAATAAGTCCTGTTAATGTTATATCCTCCTGCTTCTCAACAGTGATCTTAACGCTCCATCCTCATCCTCACCTTTATTCAACCTTCATCAGCCTTTAGTAGTATTCTTTGTAGCCTTCTTATTTCCAGCACCTGCACATTATCACTTCCTCCTTCACACTGTAGACAAAGCTTCTTTCTGAAATGTCACTTACTCACTGCTTCATCCTGTCTGCCAATCCCTTCATACACAATGATTTCATACATATTATTTTCTTCTCTGTTTTTCCATTTTATCGACCTGAAGTTAAATGTTCACATCCTCTGCAAAGTCTTAGTTATTCTCTACACTATTTTCCATATCGTTTTCACAAGCTTCTATACTAGGGCTGCCCAATAGAAATATAATGTGAACCACATGTGTCATATTATAAAAATAAAAATAAATATTATAAAAAGTAAAAAGAACCATATTATAAAAAGTAACCATATTATAAAAAGTAAAACAAAATAGGAAATTAATTTTAATAATACATTTTAATTTAACCCAGAACCCAAAATATTGTCTCAATACATAAGTATAAAAATTATGAGATATTTTCATGTTTTTTCATACTGTCTTCAAAACCTAGTGTGTATTTTTACATTTAGAGTGCCCTCAACTCAGACACTGTATTTTTATTGGAAATGCTTGATCTGCATTTAGATATCATAAAATATTCAGTTGAAAAATAGATTTATGTAATACCCAAGTTGTTTTAAACATACTTATAAACTTTCCAGTAACTCTAGATCATCAGTTTTCCACTTAAATTTAAATAAAATTTAAAATTCAGTTTTTCAGTCACACTATCCCCATTTCAAGTGCTCAGTGGCAACATATGGTTAATGGCTACCATATTGGACAGTGGTATCCAATTATATTCAACAAATATTTATTGTACTGCATATTAGGAGCTCTGCTAGGTGATTTATTTAATAAATTGAATTATATGAATTGCCATTATTTTTTCATCTACAAAAATGACAATTTCATTTGGATCAATCTAATATTTTGATAATGATTTTTACTTTTTCCACTATAGCTGATTTACAGCATTCTGTCAGTTTTCTACTGCACAGCAAGGTGACCCAGTCACACATACATATATACATTCTTTTTTCTCACATTATCATGCTCCATCACAAGTGACCAGACATAGTTCGCAGTGCTATACAGGAGGATCCCATTGCTTATCCATCCCAAAGTCAATAGTTTGCATCTATTAACCCCAAATTCCCAGTCCCTCCTAGTTCCTCCTCCTCCCTCTTGGCAACCACGAGTCTGTCCTCCATGTCCATGATTTTCTCTTCCGTGGAAAGGTTCATTTGTGCATATATTAGATTCCAGATATAAGTGAAATCATACGGTCTTTGTCTTTCTCCTTCTGACTTACTTCCCTTAGTATGAGAATCTCTAGTTCCATCCATGTTGCTGCAAATGGCATTATTTTGTTCTTTTATATGGCTGAGTAGTATTCCATTGTGTATATATACCATGTCTTCTTAATCCAATCATCTGTTGATGGACATTTAGATTGTTTCCATTTCATGGCTATTATGAATAGTGCTGCAATGAACATGTGGGTAAATGTGTCTTTTTCAAGAAAAGTTTTGTCCACATATATGCCCAAGGGTGGGATTGCTGGTCATATGGCAGTTTTGCATATAGTTTTCTAAGGTACCTCCATACTGTTTTCCATAATGGTTATACCAATTTACATTCCCACCAACAGCGCAGGAGGGGTCCCTTTTCTCCACACCCTCTCCATCGTTTGTTATTTGTGGACTTATTAATGATGGCCATTCTGTATGATGTGAGGTGATACTTCATACTAGTTTTGATTTGCATTTCTCTAATAAGCAGTGACATTAAGCATTTTTTCATGTGCTTGTTGGCCATCTGCATATCTTCTTTGGATAAATGTCTATTCATATCTTTTGCCCTTTTTTCAATGAGTTGTTGGCTTTTTTGCTGTTGAGTTGTATAAGTTGTTTGGATTAATCTAATATTTTATATTTTTCTTTCTACTCTTGAAGGCAGAAACCGTGTCTTATTCTTTTTTAAATATCCCTACAATAGGGAATTTTTTAAGTTTAAAGTTGATCCTATATATTAATTTTGAAAAATTATATTATACTAAAATAAAATATCTTTCATATTTAAAAGAAGATTTAGTTACTCAACATTGAGAAAATCCTTTGTGCACAAATATTCAAAGAAAGTGTAAGTCTCAATGATTTTGAAATTCATCGTTTAAATGAGAGCTAGAACAAACATACATGAAAATTAAAATAATTCAAAAAAAACTTTAAACAGTTATTCATTAATATTATGTAAAGTAGGAATTCCCCTTGTGACTCAGCAGGTTATGAACCTGACTAGTATCCATGAGGATGCAAGTTCCATCCCTGGCCTTGCTCAGTGGGTTAAGGTTCTGGCGTTGTCCTGAGCTGTGGTGTAGGTCACAGATAGGGCTCAGATCCCACATTGCTGTGGCTGTGGTGTAGGCCAACAGCTACAGCTCCAAGTCAACCCCTACCCTAGGAACTTACATATGCCATAGATGCAGCCCTAAAAAAAAAAATTATGTAAAAGTATGTATATAAATATAAAGAAGATGGTTACTAGTACTGAAGCAAAAGTGTTTTGATCATGCATAGATTTCTTTTTAAAAAAATAAATCTGAAGACAATTATTTGTACCATAATGTTGCTTACCAGAAACCTTAGACTCTCTTTTATTTTTGAAGACCTACAAAAATTATTACATAGGAATTTCTTTTATAAAGCTAATAGTTTTTGAACACTGAGTATTCTTTCCCATTACCCAGCAAATGTTTTCCCTGCAAAACCTGCATTTATCACCTAATGCTTTCTTCCAAATACAATGTCTAGGGAATACCATTTGTGCTTATTTTTTAATTAAATATTTATGGATAAAATAAAAATGCATTTAAGAAAAATTCTTAAAATCCCCACGACAAAGATATAATAAACTTTTTGTTTTCTATCTTCCTTTCTGACTTTGTATTTGTGTATACCTAATAGTTTGTGGGAATTTTGTGTGTGTGTGTGTGTATCCTGCTTTATTATACATTGTTACTTTATAAATATTTTCAATGTGTAGTCTCTCTAATTTACATCATCAGTAAATGTTAAATAAATTATGATATGCCATAATTTATTTAGCATTCTTCCATTGTTAGGCATTTCATTTATTTCTAACTACCTGTTATGCTCTTTTTACATGAAACTTTTTCTTCTTTCCATTATTTCTTTAGCCTAAAGTCTCACTAACTGGAAATTAGAATAAAAATACTTTTTAGTGAGATATAATTGATGTATAAAATATTAGTTTTGAGTATACAACATAATGATTCAATATTTGTATTGAATCATTGCAAAATGATCACAACATGTCTAGTTAAAATCCAATACCACACAGTTACAGATTTTTTCTTCTGATGAGAATTTTTAAGATCTTTTGTTTTAGCAACTCTCAAATATTCTGAAAACCGTCAGCCATTCTCTGTATCTATAAATTCAAGGGGTTTTCTCTCTTTTTTTTTCTTAATGGATTTTATTTCAATTATAGGTGTACATAAATCATCACAAGTCAATTTTATAGATTTTGTATCCCAAACCCACAGTGCATCCCCCCACACCCCAGATTGTCTTATTTGAAAAACCAAGGTTTTCCAAAGTCTGTGAGTCATTCTCTGTTCTGCAAATAAGTTCACTGTGTCCTTTTAGTTTCCACATGTAAGCAGTAGCATTGGGTGTTGCTGCCTAATTGTCTGACTGGTTTCACTTCGCATGATAATTTCTAAGTCCATCCATGTTGCTATAAATGTTGGTAATTCGTTCCTTTTAATGGCTGAGTAATATTCCATTGTGTGTATATACCATATCTTCCCTATCCACTCCTCTGTCGATGGGCATTTAGGCTATTGCATAGAGTGCTGCAATGAACACTGGAGTACATGCGTCTTTTCAAGTCATGGTTTCCTCTGGATAGATGCCCAGGAGTGGGATTGCTGGATCGAATGGTAATTCTATTTTGAGTTTTCTGAGAAATCTCCATACTGTTTTCCACAGTGGTTGCACCAATTTGCATTCCCACCAACAGTGTAATAGGGCTTCTTTTTCTCCACACCCTCTCCACCACTTATTGTTTGTAGATTTTTTGATGATGGCCAACTGGCCAGTGTAAGGTGGTACCACATAGTGGTTTTGACTTGCATTTCTCTAATGAGGAGCAATGTTGAACATCTTTTCATGTGTTTATTTGCCATCTGCATGTCTTTGGAGAATTGTCTGCCTAGATCCTCTGCCCATTTTTTGATGGGGGCTGTTTGTTTCTTTGGAGTTGAGCTGTAGCAGCTGTTTGTAAATTTTGGAGATTAATCTGTGGTCAGTTGAATCATTTGCAAATATTTTCTCCCATTCTGTGAGTTGTCTTTTCCTTTTGTTTAGGGTTTCCTTTGCTGTGCAGAAGCTTTGAAGTTTAATTAAGTCCCATTTATTTATTTCTCTTTTTATTGTCCTTACTCTGACACATGGATCTGAGAAGATGTTGCTATCATTTATGTCAGAGAGTGTTTGCCCTATGTTTTCCTCTAAGAGTTTTATAGTATCTGGTCTTATATCTAGCTCTTTAATCCATTTTGAGCTTATTTTTGTGCATGGTGTTAGGAAGTGTTCTAGTTTCATTGTTTTACATGTAGCTGTCCAGTTTTCCCAGAACCACTTATTGAAGAGGCTGTCTTTTGTCCAATGTATATTCTTGCCTCCTTTATCATAGATTAGTTGACTACAAATGCATGGATTTAATTCTGGGCTTTCTATCCTGTTCCACTGATCTGTATTTCTGTCTTTGTGCCAATAGCATACAGTTTTGATGACTGTAGCTTTGTAGTAGAGTCTGAAGCCAGGGAGCCTGATTCCTCCAGCTCCATTTTTCTTTTTCAGGATGTCTTTTGCTATTCTGGGTTTTTTGTGTTTCCAGACAAACTTTAAACTATTTTGTTCTAGTTCTGTGAAAAAGGTCCTTGGTAATTGGATAGGGATTGCATTGAATGTGTAGATTGCCTTGGGAAGTATAGTCATTTTGATAATATTGACTCTTACAATCCAAGAGCATGGTATGTCTTTCCACCTGTTCATGTCATCCTTGATTTCTTTCATCAGCGCCTTATAATTTTCAGAGTATAGGTCTTTTGTCTCTTTAGGCAGGTTGATTCCTAAGTATTTGATTCTTTTTGATGCAATGGTAAATGGGATTGCTTCCCTAATTTCTCTTTCTGATCTTTCATTGTTAGTATATAGAAATGCAGTTGATTTCTGTGTATTAATTTTGTATCCTGCAACTTTCCCAAATTCATTGATGAGCTCCAACAGTTTTCTTGTAGTCTTTAAGATTCTCTAGGTATAGTATCATGTCATCTGCAAAAAGTGATTGTTTTACTTCTTTCTTTCCAATTTGGATTCCTTTTATTTCTTTTTCTTCTCTGATTGCTGTAGCTAGGACTTCCAAAACTATGTTGAATAGTAGTGGCAAGAGTGGACATCCCTGTCTTGTTCCTGATCACAACAGGAATTCTTTCAGCTTTTCACCATTGAGAATGATGTGAGCTCTGGGTTTGTCATAGATGGCCTTGATTATGTTGAGGTAGGTTCCCCCTATGCCCACTTTCTGAAGGGTTTTTATCAGAAATGGATGTTGGATTTTGTCAAAGGCTTTTTCTGCATCTATGGGGAGGATCATATGGTTTTTATTCTTCAGTTTGTTGACGTGGTGTATCACACTGATAGATTTGCGGCTATTGAAGAATACTTGCATCCCTGGGATAAATCCCACTTTATCGTGGTGTACAATCCTTTTAATGTATTGTTGGATTCGGTTGGCTAGTATTTTGTTGAGAATTTTTGCATCTATGTTCATCATTGAGATTGGCCTGTAATTTTCTTTTTTGTGATTTCTTTGTCTGGTTTTGGCATCAGGGTGACAGTTGCTTCATAGAATGAGTTTGGGAGTGTCCCTTCCTCTGCAATTTTTTGGAAGAGTTTCAGAAGGATAGGCATTAACTCTTCTCTAAATGTTTGATAGAATTCACCTGTGAAACCATCTGGTCCTGGACTTTTGTTTGCTGGAAGTTTTTTAATCACAGTTTCAATTTCAGAACTTGTGATTGGTCTATTCATCTTTTCTATTTCATCTTGGTTTAGTCTTGGGAGATTGTACTTTTCTAAGAATGTGTCCATTTCTTCTAGGTTTTCCATTTTATTGCCATATAGTTGCATATAGTAGTCTCTTATGATCCTTTGTATTTCTGTGATGTCTGTTGTTACTTCTCCTTTTTCATTTCTAATTTTATTGATTTGTGTCTCTCTCTTTTTTTTCTTGCTAAGTCTGGCTAAGGTTTTATCAATTTTGTTGATCTTTTCAAAGAACCAGCTTTTAGTTTCATTGATCTTTTCCATGGTTTTCTTTGTTTCTGTTTCGTTGATTTCTGCTCTGATTTTTATGGTTTCTTTTCTTCTACTAACTTTAGGTCTTGTCAGTTCTTCCCTCTCTAGCTGCTTTAGATACAAAGTTAGGTTGTTTATTTGAGCTTTTTCTTGTTTCCTGAGGTAGGCTTGTATTGCTATAAACTTTTCTCTTAGAACTGCTTTTGCTGCATCCCAGAGGTTTTGGAGTGTCGTGTCTTTGTTGTCATTTGCTTCCAGGTATTTTTTAATTTCCTCTTTGATTTCTTCTGTGATCCATTGGTTATTTAGTAGCGTGGTGATTAGTCCCCACGTATTTGTATTTTTGGCCATTTTTTTCTTGTTGTTGATTTCTAGTCATACAGCATTGTGGTCAGAGAAGATGCTTGAAATGATTTCAGTTTTCTTAAGTTACTGAGGCTTGATTTGTAACCCAGGATGTGATCGATCTTAGAGAATGTTCCATGTGCACTTGAGAAGAATGTGTATTCTGTTGCTTTGGATGGAATGTCCTATAAATATCTATTAAGTCCATCTGATCTAATGCTTCATTCAGGGCCTGTGTTTCCTTATTGATTTTCTGCCTGGATGACCTGTCCATTGCTGTAAGTGGGGTGTTAAAGTCCCCCACTATGATGGTGTTCTTGTTGATTTCTCCTTTTAAGGTTGTTAGCAGTTGCCTTATATATTGTGGTG